>VDFB02281492.1:180609870-180804868 GCA_007258455.2 Sequoia sempervirens | reverse complement strand
TTTTTAATCCTTGGCTAATTCAAAAATAGATACAACACTAAAGGGTCCATTAGGGATATCTAACCAAAACTATTAATAGTGGATATTGACTTGTAACAACTATATTATCTATTGACTCTTGTTCTTATGGGCTTAACTACTTAGGGTTTGGATCACTAATCTAGTTTACATGTCCATCAATAAAAATATCAAGGACATAATATTGGCCACCATTATTTCATGCTCACAAATTCAAAACCAATCTTCATATAATTGTTTCTTAAATTTATTCACAATAAATAAAAAGAACTAAAAATGTCAGGGTTTTAGAGCTAATATTTTTTTGCGTTTGAGACAATATTTTTGCAGCCTTATAAAAAACCTATGGAATCCAAGTTGAAATTTGTTTTCAGGAAGTCACGAGGATGTTTCAACTTCATGAAATTTGTGCTCTGATAGATGTCTATACTTGGTTCCAAAGCATCCATTCTACTATAGGTTGAGAGAGAACTCACAAAGCTTGTGGAGTTTAGATTTAGGCCTAAAATGCATTTGCTTAAAATTTTGAGGCTTGGGGAGGTTCCCAGTACCATGGGAACCTCTGAAAAGTTCCTAGTTCTTATTAAAGTACAATCCAAGTAATAAAATCATGAATGAATAGGCAGTGTCGAAACTTAGGGGACCCTTAGGAACTTTTGAGGCTTTAGACACCTTTAAGAACTATTGGGGTTAAAGAAGAAACTAGGAACTATTAAGAGTTTTTGAGGTTCCTAGAATCATGGAAACATGTGACAAGTGTCACTTTACTTTAAAATGCTCGACAAAGTTCAATATATCCTTTAAAATACTAACGAATGGGAAGTGTCAAGGATTTTTTAAACTTTCAAACTGAAGAGAGTTCTAGCAAAAAAAAATTGAATGTCTTTAAAATTTATAAAACCCTTAAATCCCCTAAAAATAATGTTATTTTAGATTGTTTTTTATATTTTCAAATTGTAGAAGCATAATTTTATCTCACTCCATGGAGTACTTGTAAAACTCATTAGTCAAACCTTTAAACTCAATAAAGGAGAAAAGCAAAGTAACTTTTTATTGGATCTATATTTTTCATTTTAAAAAATTTCATATCGTCGATAATGATGTCATAAATCTCACTATTAAACCATTGCATACCAGATTTAATAAAACTCCCAATTTAATTGTTTCCACAAACTACCTGTAAGAAACTTGTAAAATTTAAATCTCCCAAATGGCAAGAAATTTTAGCACAAAAAATTGCCACATTGTGTCAAGTCGATCCAAGAACATCCCTATAAGATTTTTTAACTCTAGATATTTTGGATTTCCATGTTTAATTGTTTACATAAGACTTGTGAATGCAATGACTACTCTGAGGTTGATACTAGAATGATGAACAATTTTCCTTCAAATCAATCAAATGAATTGACACATAAGAACAATCAGAGTGTTTTTTACTATGGGTAGCTTAATATAGTGATTTTAATGCAAAAAATTAGAATAATTGGAAATTTTAAAAATAAATCCAACAGGTTGTTGTCATGCAAGTGAAACTGATTCATCAACAAAACATGGAGGGTAAAAGGTCAAATCTATGAGAATGGGTTATCTCTCCTACACTTTGAGCTCAACTTAGACTTAGGAGGGTGTTCATAGGGGTATTCCTTAAAAGGTATTTAAATTAAATAAATGGACAACAAAAAATGATTACAACCAAACCCAATTGCAATCTTAACTCCAAATTCTATCACTAGGTCAAGATAGATTGGTTGCATACAACCCCTATATAGCTTATACAACTATAATTATGAGCCATTTAAAATATATCTATTTAACGTTCACTTAAGAATAATTACCTAGTTATATCAACAGTCATGGGTGCACAGGAAGGACTCAATTACTACTAAACTATTGATTAGAATTTTGTTTGTTTCATGGTGTGAGATTGGTACATGGTTTCAAACTAGTGCCTATCCATCTAGGAAACAAAGTCATAGAACATTAAAAAAAATTAAAAAATTAGAATAAAATAATGTGGACCTGTGTATTTTCATACAACAAAGATCATGAAATTATGTAACAAAACATGCTTAGTAATCCATGACACAACTGCATATATTCATATATAAAATGAGAGAGATCATTACAATACTTGAAAAAAATTTAGAATATTATTACACTCATCTAATCTAATCTTACATTCATGCCAACAAATATGACATGAAAAAATGCTTGGTTGTGACCAATGATTTTTTCTAAATATACACCAAATGCCTTGGATACATTCTACAACAAAAATCCATTTACACTACTAATCTCCTTCAATTCCACAAATTTGTAATCTCTTAAAATGAATTATACTTGGCTTTAATGACTACCTTGCAACTTTCTGAAACTTCCTAGCATCTCAAGAACCATTGTCGAACCAACCTCCTCATAAAATTATCTCAATCCTTATTATAGCATCAATAGGGAGTTAAACTTAATTTCTACAATATAGCAACAAAAGATCTGTAATCAAGATGTAATACCACCCAAAACAAGCACCTCAAATTGAACAACAGTATTGAATTATGGCAAGTGGTGGATTAGCAACATTCATAGTAGGTATCTAGGAGATCTACCACCATAAAGGTGAGTAGGTGGTGAGAAGAAAAATGCCACATTTATTTAGTGCCCAAAACCTACTTGAAATATTACAAGAACTTCCCTTCCTTATTAGAAGCCTGAGCCAAAAAATTGAACCATGTTGGCACTAGACATTGGTCATATAACTAGTTTTCAAAACCATTTTTGGAGCTATAGAGGTTTCACAACCTCTTCAATTTGTCGAGGCACCAAGACACTTAACCTTTATTTTCTTTTTTTTACTTCATCCATTAGTGAAGTATGGTGATAATAAAAATATCTAATGGAACTTTAGATGGTTATAAAACCATCTCAACTCTCCTCCAATTCAATGAACATGAACCTTCACTTCGCATTCAATAGGTTTTTAAAATCACTTCAAGCTCTGACAAGGTTGTGAGAACCATGTCAAAGTCGACACAGTTTTGTGAACCTCCAAATTTATCAATGATCCTTGAAAAAATTTCCAACTTTCACCTTTTGAAAAGGTTTCGAAAACCCTATCAAGCTCTAACAAGGTGGTGAACCCTCCTCCAAACTCCAACAAGCATTAAACTTAATGAAACTTAAAAGGTTGGAAAAATATTTCCATCCTTCGACAAGGCTACGAGAACCTTGTCTTGAGAGTTTATAGAGGTTTTAAAACCTTAGAAACTTGTCAATGCATAATGAATTAGAATATTTTCAACTAAAACAAAAAGGTTAGGAAACCCATTTTAGGCCTCACCAAGGTTGTGAAAACCTTGTCAAGCCTCGATAGAGGTTTTGAAACCTCTAGATATTATCAATGAATACTTAACGAAAAGAGACAAAATAGGTTAAAAAAACTATGTCAAACTCTGACAAGGTTGTGAAAACATTTTCGACTCTTGAAAGAGGTTTTAGAACCTCCACAAAAGGTCAACAATAAAAGAGGTAATTTTGAAAAGGTTAGAAAAATCACATTGGGCTATGCCAAGGTTGTGAGAACCTTGTCAAAGCCTAACATGGTTTCTGAAACCACCCAAGACAGCTAACAAAACACTTAGCCAATTTCTTGATTTTTTTTCACTTGGATAACTAGCCAAATTAAAAAGAAAAAAGAAATGTAGGGGAAAAGGGGAAACAAAAAAAAAGGCCCTCATACATTATCTCATATCAACTATCAACTTTGAGCCAACAAAGGTGAAAATGAGAGGGTGCTCAAGAAAAAATAACACAATAAATTTGGGTCCCAACACATGTTTTGTGAGATAATTAATGGCACCCCATAAATTTTGGCATGTGTGAATTCCTATTATATTAATAGTTATCATTTCAATTTGAAATAAATTCTTCTTAAATTTTCTTGTGTAAAGTTTGAGGGTTTTTGAAAACCTTATCAACTTTCAACAATGGTTTTAGGACTAGTTTGAAATGATGACATAGAGGAATTTCTTTGTATCATCATCAAGCTACACATGGGTTATTTTATTTAATCTTTTAAATGTTATGAACTACTATTTGGGTTTTCAAATTTCTCTTGAAAAAAACTTTAATTCATCTTTCTAACAAGAGGGTGACAAAAAATAACAATGGGCTCTAATATTGATTTCCAAAACTTTTGGAAGTATTAATGCCACTTCATTTTTAGAGGTTCTAGATAGTACTTCGGGTTCCAAAAAGGTTGTGAAAACCTTGTTGGGAGCCAACAAAGGTTTTGAAACCATGAAATATCTTTGACATCATTTTTCAAAGAGCTTTCTTTCACTATAAAAAAGATTTAGAAAATTACATCAACATTTGACACAAAGTATAGAACTTACACAAGACAGCGACAAAAATATTATGTTTCAAAAATAAAAAGGTTTTGATAGTACTGTCGAACTCCAACAAGGTTGTGAAAACCTTGTCGAGAGTTGACGGGGTTGTGATAACCTATTCAAAAGTTCAAACGAGTTTTGAAACTTATTACTTTGGCTTATTACTCAATACTTAAACATTTTTTAAAGGAAAACTCATGACTAATAAATTAAAATGGTTGAAAGGGAAATAGCAATTATAAATATAGACACTAGGAAACACATTGCAAGAGCATTAAAAAAAAGAAATTAATACTAGGATAAAAAATACATATTCATCTTCAAAACCATAAAGGTCCATATATTTTAAATAAATAGGTAAGTAAACAAATATATCATAACTATATCTATCAAAATTCCCACTACATGCATACAAGGAGCTTCTCACAATAACATGGTTCACGTACATATTCTTAGATCAATTGAACTTTTTGAAACATCTATTTCAACCAATGGATCCCTTCCATGCAAGAACTACATGAGTAATCTATATGCTCACATCCAAACTATATAGATTATTATCCCAAGTTCCCCTTACCAATATTTTATTTCCCTTGACCATCATTCAACCAATTTTATAGAAATTAATGCACACATTAGCATCACTAATATTTCTGACAAAAATTTTATTCTTAGTGAAATTAGGAACATGAATAACTGGAGGAGGAGCGGCAAGAGGAGGATGAGATTAGTGAGGTGGAGTGCAACCTATGAGAGAGGATTGTCTTGGGGGATGAGGGCTTTGAGGACATCCCTATTAGAGATGGGGAGCTAGATGTTGATCAGAGGATACAAGACCTAATGGCTAGAGTTTAGGCCTTGGAGGTTGAGGTTAGGACACTACAAGTAGAGCGAGATGGGCTCAAGATTGAGTGAGATGCAGTAGTGATCCATGCACAACAGGCAGAGCAGAGGAGCTTATATTTCATTGCCACTTATAGTGGATCATCTATGGATATGGTCAAGGAGGTTGCTAGGTCCAACCAAAGAGCAATATTACAGGAACCTTTATAAGGAGGCAGTCCCACCCAAGCACAAGGCACCCAATGCATCAAAGGCAATGAACAATGAACGGTCACACAATAGACGGTCCCATAGCAGATCACACAGTCAATGAGAGAGCAACAGTGGGGTATCAGGACCTTATGATAGACCACCCTCAGAGCATAGGCCACTAGGGTCACCACATCAAACACCCTCTAAGGAGTATGGAAGTTTAGGCTAGGCCCATTTTGACTATGTATTTTGACACTTGTATTTTTTCCATTGATCCTATGAGCTCTATGTTGCAAGTATGAATGAGTATGGTGGTGTTGTCATTAATGTTGTCATTGATGTCAACACTATATAGGTTGTTGCAGGTTGTGCATGTATAGTTGAGATGTTGTTGAGATGTTGTTGAGATGTTGTGAGTACATGGAGCTATCTTTATGGTGTTGCATGTGTGATATGATGAGTTACCAAGTGCTTTTGAGAAAATTAATAAATAGTGAAGACAAAATTGTGTGAATGTTCAGAATGTACTTCAGTACATGCTCCACATTTCTTCTATGTTGATCATATGCTTGTGCGGATCTGAAGTGTTGTCTATGAGCATCATTGGGTGATATATCCTAGATTGTAGCTTTTGGTTTGATGAAGAGTGAAAGTTGAGTTCACCGGTTTGTGAACTGGTCTGGAAGAGTTGTTTATCTATGGACTGGGAGAAATGCATATGCTTTGCAGTCCTCTGCTGGTGTTTTTCAAGTCTTGTGAATCTAAAAGAAGGCTTGTAATGATGTTATCTATGTTTTTTCAAAGGTGTTCATGGTTTGGTGCTCTGAAAGACTAGTTTCAGAGTTACTATGCGTGTCTATACAATCCAAATGGATTGATGGAAAGTGTTATGTGTATGAAGTTTGTTGCAGCTACTATGGATGAATCTAAAGGAATCTAAGATGTGTTCTAGTGTATTGTGAATCATGTTGTGTGGTCTGCATATTATCTTCTTGTTGCAGAAGCATGTACTTCAAATTTCATTTGTGTTTTCATTAGGTTTGGCCGACCTAGTGTTTACACATCATGTGAAGGATAAGTATCAATTAAGGAAGTGTGTGATTGATCCAAGATGTTGTTTTGGGTCTCAGTTAAGTGTTGGTTTGGTCTGCTCTCATTCTCTTCCACCGCAGGAATGTTGAGTTGTCAACCTAATTTCAATTTGTAAATTGAAGCATGTGTAGTCGACCTTGGAGAAATTTTCTAAGGTTGAAGATGGTATAAATACAAGGCAAGATGTTAAGGTTTGTATGCCATAAGTGAGAAGCAAGATAGATGCAAAGATAGTGTGAAAGTGAATTGAGGCAACAAGAACTTTAATGTGTTAGACTCCTAAAAGTAGTGAGTTGATGGTGTCTTCAATTCTCTGATTAAGGTTGTGGATGTTTGGAAGTTGTTGTGGTGGATATTTTGTTGCATTGAGATAGAGTTCTCTATGTAACATTCTTATTTCTATCTTTCTATATCTCTAGGCAGTGAGCCTCCCTGTTGAACAATGAGTCTTATCTTGGGAAATGATCCCTTTGGTGTAAGACTCTTTGTAATCAGTTTTGCAATTACTCTATATTATGAGTTCATCCTCACCGTGGTTTTTCCCTTATTGGGTTTTCCACAAAAATCTGGTGTTTCTTGTGTTGATATTGCTTTCTATTATTTTCACTTCATGCTCATACTTAATAACATATTCAAGTGGATGTGGAGTTAATAATTGTTTGGGATTTGTGAATGTGATTGGTGACAATTGATTCACCCCCCTCTCAGTTGTCTTGTGCATTTCAACAATTGGTAGTAGAACTTTGGTTCCTCAAAGAAGAGCTTAACCACTTGAGGTAGATATGATGGCACACAAATTGGAAATCCTTGTGTTTGATGGATCTGACTACAATTTCTAGAAAGTGTATATGAGAATTTACCTAATCTCTCTTGGTTACAAGACTTGGAAATCTGTGGAGACAAAATATATTGAACCAGCAAGTGGTCCTTCTTCTGCAAATGAGATTTCTTCCTATGAAGAAAATGAAAAGGAAAGTTATGCAATCTATAGTGCTTTATCTAAGATTGAGTTGACAAAAGTTATTTCTTTGGGCATTGCTTATAAAGTGTGGGAAAAGTTAAAAGATATCTATGAAGGAAATGATAGAGTCAAATTGTCAAAGAAGTTAACAACTAAGCACAGATATGAGAACTTGAAAATGGAAGAAGGTGAAGACATTGCAAGCTATTTTTAAAGGGTTGACATTGCAGTAAATGAAGTAAAAAATCAAGGTGGTACTCTAACAAATGAAGATGTAATGGAGAAGATTTTGATGACCCTACCAGAGAGTTACAGTGATAAGGTCTCAGCTATTGAGGAAGTGTATGATCTTAAGAAATTCACTAAAGAATAGTTATTTGGCACCTTGCTGCATTCAAATTTGGAAAGAAAAAAAGGAGAAAATAGAAATAGCTTTCAAAGCCACAAAGATAGAAGATGATCTGGATGGTGATAGTTCAGAGGATTTGGAAGCAAATTTTACAAGGAAGTTGAAGAAAGGTACCAGTAAGTACAAAGGTATGTTACCTTTTAAATGTTTCAATTGTGGAAATATTGGTCACTATGCTTCAAAATGTCCAAATAGAGCCATTCACAATAAAAGCAAAGGCAATAAAGACAAAAAGGAAAAAAAGTTTAAGAAATTGTATTATGTTAGAGAAGATGTTGGAATTTCTAATGATGAATCTGATTTTGAGGGCAATAATGATGAATGCTTGTATCTAGCTTTAGAGAATAAATTAGTTTCTACTAACCATGGAAGATGTGCAAGGGAATGTGATTTGAAAAACAAGAAGGAAGAGATGGAAGGTACTTTGGTTACTACCTTTCATGCTAGACAGGACAAGGATTATTGGGTAATTGATAGTGGCTGCTCAAATCACATGATTGGAGAAAAAAGTAAGTTTACTAAACTTGAAAAGTATGATGGAGGATTATTGATGTTTGGAGATGATTATGGAGCAAATATTGTTGGAAAAGGAATAATTATTTTTGATGGAAAATACAGTATTGATGATGTCTATTATGTTAAGGGCTTAAGGCATAATCTCTTGAGTGCTAGAAAAATGTGTAGCAAAGGATTTAAGCTCATGTTTCAAGATAATACTTGTGAGATTAGAAAAGGTTCTGGAACTATAGTAGCTACAAGAAGAAGAACATATGGAAACATTTATTAGCTTAAGGGTGTTGATGTTCAATGTTTTGTGTCTCAAGTTAATGAAATTTGGCTATGGCACTAGAGGATGGGACATGTAAACTTTGACAATCTGATCAAGTAATATTAGTTCAAGAGAAGTAGCCAGGGATCTACCTAAAATCACAAAGCCTACCAATACTATTTGTAGAAGTTGTCAGTTGGGAAAAAAAACAAGATGCATCTTTAAAGGAAAAGAACAATCAACTATCGAAATGTTGGAATTGATTCATGCAAACCTTTGTGGTCCCACAAGAATAGGAAGTATTAATGGTGACAGGTATTTTATGCTTCTTATTGATCATTATTCTAGAATGACATGGGTTACTTTTGTTAGGGAGAAAGCTCAAGCTCTGGATAGAATCAAAGTGTTCAAGGCTATGGTAGAAAATGAAGTGAACCTAAAAATCAAATATTTAAGGTCTAACAGAGGTGGAGAATTCACCTTCGGTGAGTTTAATATGTTTTGTGAAGAGCATGGTATAAAGAGGCATTTTTCTACTCCTAGAACTCCTCAACAGAATGGAGTTGTTGAGAGGAAGAACCAGACTGTTCAAGAGGCTAAAAGGACTATGATGAAAGAGGAAAATGTACTTGATGTAGACTAGAGAGAAGAAATTCACACTGTTGTTTATATTCTTAACAGAATTCAAATCAGAGGTAACAGCACAAAGACTCGTTATGAACTATGGCATGGAAAGGTCCCTACTGTTAAGTACTTTAAGGTATTTGGAAGCAAATGTTACATTAAAAGAGATGATGATAATCTACGAAAGTTTGATGCAAGATGTGATGGAAGTATTTTCCTTGGATATCCAACTAATAGAAAAGCTTATAGATGCTTCAATAAAAGATTGAGAAAGATTGTTGAAAGTGAAAATGTAAAAGTTGATGAAGATATGCACAGATTAGTTGAAATAAGTGAATTTGAACCAAATGAACCTATCTACGGACAAGTACAAGAAGAGAATAAGAAATAAATAATCTGGAAGAGTAGATAATTGGAGAAAAAAGTGAAAGTGAGAAGACAAGAAGCAAAGTGACAACTAAGGTAAATTTGTGTTTACTTTCCAAGATAGAACCTAAAATAGTGTGTGAAGCATGCAAAGATGAAAATTGGGTTAGAGCAATGAAAGAGGAATTACAACAGATAGAGAAGAATCAAACATGGGAATTAGGTCCTAGACCTGTAAACAAGAATGTAATTGGTACAAAGTGGGTATTAAAGAACAAGCTGAATGAGAATGGTGAAGTAGTAAGAAACAAAGCAAGGCTTGTGTGCAAAGGTTATTCACATGTTGAAGGAATAGAGTTTGAGGAAACATTTTCCCCTGTGGCAAGAATGGAGGCTATTCAGATGTTTTTGGCCTTTTCTACCCACAAAGATTTCAAAGTATACCAAATGGATGTTAAGTTTGCATTCTTGAATGGAGAATTGGAAGAAGAGGTGTACATGGAATAACCAGAGCAATTTCAGTTATCAGATAAACCGGATATGGTTTGTAAGTTGAAAAAGGAATTGTATAGACTTAAACAAGCTCCCAAAGCATGGTATGCAAGTTTGGACAGGTATTTGACATAGCAAAGGTTCCCCAAAGGCTCCACAGACAGTAATCTCTATTTCAAAGTTGAAGGAAACAAAATGTTGATAGTGGTTGTGTATGTTGATGATATTATCTTTGGAGGAAATGAGGGTATGTGTAAGAAATTTGTAGAGGCTATGCAAAAAGAGTTTGAAATTTCTATGATTGGTGAGTTGAATTTCTTCCTTGGACTTCAAGTAAATCAAACTGATAAGGGAATATTCATTTCACAATCAAAGTATGTTAAGGAATTACTAAAGAAGTTTGGAATGGATGACTCCAAACTAGTCTATACCCCTATGGTGACTGGATGCAAACTGAGTAAGGATGATGAATCTCCTAAAGTTGATTAGAGCATGTACAGATCTATGATTGGTGGACTATTATATCTTACTGCTACTACACCAAATATCATGCATGAGGTATGTTTGGTTGCCAAATTTCAAGCAGAACCTAAAGAAATGCATGTTACAGCTATAAAAGGATATTCATATATCTAAAGGGCACTCCGGATTATGGTTTGTGGTATCCTAAGGATATTGATTTTACTTAGAGTGCTTACATTGATGCAAATTGGGCTAGCTGTGTAGATGATTGGAAGAGTACAAGTGGTGGTGCATTCTTTCTTGGATGTAGGTTGGTTTCATGGCTAAGCAAGAAATAGGATTCAGTTTCCACTACAAAAGCTGAGTACATAGTAGCAGCATCTTGTTGCACACAAGTATTACGGATGAAGCAAACATTGAAGGATATAGGAGTGATGTGTGATGAGCTTATCCCTATCTTTTGTGATAATACAAGTGAAATATATATTTCAAATAATTCAGTAATGCATTCAAGGACAAAGCATATATCTATCAGATATCATTTCTTGAGAGAGAAGGTATTGGAGAATGAAGTCAGGCTGGAATATGTGGCTACAAAGGATCAGATTGTTGATATATTTACTAAGGCTCTTTTGAAGGATACTTTTGAGTATCTTAGTGAGAAGTTGAGGGTTACTGCCCCTCCTTCTTTGAACTAGGTACACATGGAGGTGCATCAGTCTAGTGGATCTACAAATTCATCATTTTTTTGGATTGATGATTGATGTCTACTCCTCAAGGGGAGTAGGAAGTATCATTGTTGCAGTATGAGATGTGTGGGTGCACTCCTAAGGGGGAGTGAACAAAAGGAGGAGATTGTTGTAAGTCTAAATGAGTATGGTGGTCTTGTCATTAATGTTGTCATTGATGTCAACACTATATAGGTTATTGTAGAGAAAGGAATCAAGTGGTTGCAAGTTGTGCATGTATAGTTGAGATGTTGTTGAGATTTTGTGAGTACATGGAGCTATCTTTATGGTATTGCAGGTGTGTTGATATGATGAGTTACCAAGTGCTTTTGAGAAAATTAATAAATAATGAAGACAAAATTGTGTGAGTGTTAAAAATGTGCTTTGATATGTGCTCTGCATTTCTTCTATGTTGATCCTATGCTTGTGTAGATCTAAAGTGTTTTCTATGGGCATCATTGGGCAATATATCCTAGATTTTAGCTTTTGGTTTGATGAAGAGTGAAAGTTGAGTTCATCAGTTTGTGAATTGGTCTAGCAGAGTTGTTTGTCTATGGACTGGGAGAAATGTATCTACTCCACAGTCCTCTGCTGGTGTGTTTCAAGTCTTATGGATCTAAAAGAAGGCATGTAATGATGTTATCTATGTTCTATCAAAGGTGTCCATGGTTTGGTGCTCCGAAAGACTAGTTTCATAGTTACTGTGTGTGTTTGTATAGTCTGGATGGACTAATGGAAAGTGTTGTGTATGAAGTTTGTTGTAGCTGTTGTGAATGAATCTGAAGGCATCTAATATGTGTTCCAGTGTATGGTGAAGCATGTTGTTTGGTTTGCATGTTATCTTCTTGTTATTGAAGTGTGTACTTCAAAGTTCATTTGTGTTTTCATTAGGTTTGGTCGACCTGGTGTTTACACGTCATGTGAATGATAAGTATCAATTAAGGAAGCGTGTGATTGATCCAAGATATTGTTTTGGGTCTTGGTTAAGTGTTGATTTGGTATCCTCTCATTCTCTTCCACTATGGGAATGTTGAGTTGTCGACCAAATTTGGATTTGTAAATTGAAGTGTGCATAGCTGACCTTGGAGAAATTTTCTAAGGTTGAAGATGGTATAAATACAAGGAAAGATGTTAAGGTTTGTATGCCACAAGTGAGAAGCAAGATAGATGTGAAGATAGTGCGAAAGTGAATTGAGGCAGTGAGAAATTTAATGTGTTAGACTCCTGAAAGCAGTGAGCTCATGGTGTCTGCAATTCTCTGATTAAGGCTGCGGATGTGTGGAAGTTGTTGTGGTGGATCTTTTGTTGCATTGAGATAGAGTTCTCTTTGTAACATTCTTATTTCTATCTTTTTATATCTTTAGGCAGTGAGCCTCTGTATTGGACAGTGAGTCCTATCTTAGGCAATGAGCCCTTTGGCAGTGAGCCTCTTTGTAATCAATTTTGCAATTACTCTATATTGTGAGTTAATCCTCACATGGTTTTTCCCTTATTGGGTTTTCCACATAAATCTAGTGTTTCTTGTGTTGATATTGCTTTATGTTATTTGCACTTCATGCTCATACTTAATAACAGATTAACGTGGATGTGGAGTTAATAATTGTTTAAGATTTTTGAATGTGATTGGTGACAACTGATTCACCTCCCCTCTCAGTTGTCTTGTGCATTTCAACACTCCCTTTTGAGATACATTATGACATTGTACTATGACACATTTTGAGTGATATATATATGATTTTTGGCATTGATTATATGATATGCAATTTATTGTTATGCATTTATTATGTCATGGATGATATATGTGTTTATGATGTTTATGCAGTCTATAGGATGATGCCATGATTCTATGTGTTGATGCCTTATATATTATCTCTAAATGATGGATGTATGCATTTATTTTTATGATGTATATGCCATGTGATGCTTATGAATGATGAGATGTGATGTCATTTTATGTTTATGTGATGAAAATGCAAATATATATGCAATATGATAAATGGTTATGGATTATGATTATGGATGCTTATATGGATTATGATTATGAATGCAATGGATGCTTACATGGATGCCTATATCCCTATATTCCATAAAAATATATATATTGTATTTTTTGATGCAATATATATGTATGGTTTAACATGTATGTATGATAATGGCTATATGGTGCTTCTAATATGAATATGTATGTAGAATGTTTATTTTTATGTGTCACAGGACATTGTCACAATGTGAATAGAAGAAATGTTAGTGCAAAAGACATGGATGTTATTATAGAAGAAGAACTTCAATATTTTTCCAAATACATAATAGGCCTTGCATCTAATCATCATTGGATGGTAAAATATGAAAAATGGACAACAAACACCATGGTATGACATAGACCATGGTGTGCAAGGTCATCCACTTGTAAAATAGATATTCATAGACAAGGAATGTCCTAGCGCATACTAAAGGTAAATTTGCCCCACTATTTTTGTCAAGACAATCCACAAATAGCAGTCAAAGAAAAGAGTCATGAGACATCATTGTTCTTCTAAATACTTCATGGGACATCCTCAAGGAAGCTAGTAACCTAACTCAAAGACAAATCAAGAAAAAGATAAAACAAAACAGACCACAAGGTCAACAGCCATTCAGAGTGTTTTCCAAAATATGATTGTTTGACATTTAGTTTACTAGGTGATTGACGGGTTGATTGTTTGACGAAGCCTAGTTTCAAGAGAGGAAACATGTCGTATAAGACATCAAGTCTGGTTTCGATCATGTGACCACCTGTATAAGGAAAATGACAAAAAATTGATTAATGACAATGTCTAGTTTCAAGGACACGTCCTGTGTAAGACATAAGTTGATTGGTTGACGGTTTGACTGTTTGACTATTTTGAAAATTTGTTTGGTTTGACTAGGTGACTTTGTTGACCTATTTGTCTTGTTGATGCATGACTTGTTTGATGTTTTGATGACTGTTTGTGTCTAAGTTGACTTGTCTGATTTATTATGACCGACGTGACAAACCCTAAAGGACCAACCTAGGTGGCCTTGAGGGCTCATCAATAGATGGACTTGCCTATGTAATAATGCATAGAAACCTTGTATTTTGACATGACATGACTTTGTTTTATTTATAAAGGGTTGACCATGATTTTATTTGACCAAACCTAAGAATACTAGCCTAGTGCCTTGGGCACACATCAACAGATGGCCTTGCCTATGTTTAGTCGCAGAGGCAACATAGTTCGACATGACTTGGACTGACATGACTAACTTTGACTCTACTTTTTTGGATTTTCTTAAAGTTTTTTGGATTTTTTTTGTTTTTGACATGTTTGGATTTTTTTGGATTTTTGAGGTTTTATGATTTTTTTTGGCTTTTCAGGAATATTTAATTTTTTTGTCTTTTTGTCATTTTATGATTTTTTTGTACTTTTGAGTGAAAGCAACCTCTAATATGAAGTATAGGATCCAATGATGACATAGTTCAATCATGTGCCCCTAGTCGAGTATAAGACCAATTTATAAGGGGTGACATAGAATGGGATACAAAAAAAGTGAGAAGATGCATGATGTCAATTGTTCTAGGTTATGGAAAGGACTGTTGAAAATGTTTTCATTGATTTCAAAAGGGAAAATCAAGCAAAGGATTTTTTTGGCATGATAACAGAGGATGGATGGAGAGCAGTGGATCTGATGGTGAATTTGGTGGCAGATTCATGATGGATTTCTCGAGAGCTTTCCAGAAAGATATTTTGTAGGTCGTGATGTCAATGGAAATTTATGCATTCATTGGTTCATGCTCTCAGTCTAGGGCCTAAGTTGTAAGGAGTTACAGAGTTCCAAGTTTTCCTAACCCATGTCGCAAGGTTCTCAAGTTTCAAAACCTTCCGGGATTCAGAAAAAGGAAGATCTTTATTGAATTTTCTTCATCAAAACTTCATCCAACCCCTTGGGTCAATGATACAAAGCCTTTTAAGGAATTTCCAATAGATCCCCAATAGTTACAAACTAATCTTTCATCTTCCAACATTTCAACTTCCACTTGACAACAAAAATGCAAAGTAGCTTTGTGCAACTTGACAACATTGACACCTTTTTTGCATTTACATACTAATTCACCCCCTAATGACTCAAACCAACCCAAACACCTATGAAATGGTCTTATAAGACCTTATTACATGAAATTGACTCAAGCACAACAAAATTTTACTTTTTGACCCCTCTTGGAGGCATGACAACTTGGGTGCCCCTACACCATACTATCGAGGAAGAAAGATTCAAGCTCCACTTGAATGGAGGGTAACAACATGAGAACTGTGCTTGAAATATCTTGACTAATGTCTTTATATCCCTACATATTACCTTACTTGAAATATTCCCATGCTAGTTTTATCTTCACCTTAGGTTTCTTGAACATTTAGCAAAGGTATTTAAACTTGTTAAAATAAGTTTTTCCCCCAGCTGCACCTCTAAATCCTTCTTACAACAATGCTTTAACAACTGAAACAATAACTCTATATGGTGTATGTGAAGTAGCAAACTCAAGTTTCCTGATTTCTTAAACTTTAAGGGATTGAAACTCACTCACAGCTATTGATAACCATTGACAAAGCACATAACAATGAAATAAACCATATTTCAATTTACCTTCCAGAGATACTTCATGCAATGACAGTTGAAATTGATCGGTCTTCTCATCAGATTGATGATACTCTTCCTCCTACACTTGGATGATAACAATGGAACATTGTCCTCTGAAACTATTTATTTAACACCATCACTAGCTATGCCTTCTTTGTCCTACTTTTTACACTCTCTCAATGACCCTTTCAACATGGCAACAACTGACTGAAGTAGCTTGGTCTGCAAATCTACAATGGAAACTTGATCTTTCCCTTCAACAACCCTCTCTATTGTCCTAATAGTAGACATAAAGCTTTTTGCATCCTCAAACTCAAATGGTATATGTGTAACATGATGAACTAAATGGAAATCTCTATTCTTATATTCAAATAATTGAAAATCTGAATCCTACATTATGTTTACCAGTAATTTACCTTGTTCCAATTGCACATTAGACTCAAATCCACTTGCTTCAAACAACTAAAAATTATTGATCCTTTGCATTGGGAATAAATAAGGTGAAGACTCATCCACAACTATGTCCATATTGTCCTTCAACATGCTTTGGATTTCCCATGGAAAATCAGATATGTCAACTATTGTCATAACAGTCTAGGTCTGATCTTTATTTCAAAATCCAACTTGTCCTCCATCATGGACTTTAGGAACTCCTTTTGACTCAATAACATCATCCTTGACCTCACCTTTGGATCTTTGTCTTCCTTCTCTATGATTTAGACAAACTTCTTTTCATTCACCAACATAGCACTAGAACCCACTTGTGATTCATGACTTTCCTCTTTATCACATGGATTTTTCTCTTCCTTCATCAAAAAAGATTCTTCAATGTCTGGTTCTACTGTCCTCTCTCTCCTTCTCTTTTGAATGACCTCCTTGATAGCCATTTGATCCTCTTTCTTATTGGAAAATGCCAACCACTTGCTTGTTTTTCCTTCTCAAGGCACTGTTGTATCTCAAGTTTCATTCTCTCTTACATCTTTTCTTGGATTTCTTTCATTTTCTCCAAGGCTTGCCTCAAATCTATTATCTCTTGTTCAATATCCATTTGTTTTTCCCTCTCATCCTTCTTTTGCATCTCACTTCTCTCTTTTCTCATCACTGGTGTCTTAATTGGTACCTCCTTACTCTGTAAGTCTCCATGGACTCTTCTCCTCAACTCTTCCATTCTTGTTTCTCAAGCAAGTCTCTTTCACCTTGCTTCCTCTTTTCTTTGTGATACCTCACCTCAAGCCTCTTTCTCTTCCCTTGGCCTAGTCTTTTGGCATCCAGGTTCTTCCTTTAACATGCAAAAAGACAACATATAAACTCAAAAACTTTCTTGCCCAGATCTTTGGGCTCTAATACCAATTTGATGCAGATCAAGGGTGGAAAATTCAAAACAAACTAAATCAACCAATCTTGAAACCCTAAAACATCACTTGGTGGGTTTTTCCTCACGAGCCTTCAATCCTTAAAGCCTTTAACATGGGGGCAGCAAATTGGGTTTTTTGGTCATAACTTTCATTGAAGACGCGATATCAAAAATGTAAACATAGTTCTAGATACTCATTTTTTCTTTATACAACATACCAAAATTTGAGGGGTGGTCACTTTGTACGGAACCCTTCAAAATTGACCATTCTCTTCCTGAATAGACCTAAAACATGAAAAGATCAAACCTAGGGCATCACCAAAACACATGCCAACCATCTTCCCTGATCCTAAAATTTAGGAAAACAAAATCTACCCTACTCCAAGCCATTCCATCAAGTTTGGGCCTTTTTCACTGGTGGAATGGAGAGAAAAGCATTTTATTCACTCAAAGCCAACCCTACCTAGCGTTTCAGGAAATTTTTAGTAAAATGGCTCTAACTTTCTTCAAAAACAATGAAATCAAGTGCTACAAAAAGAAGAATTTAGAAGATTCAATCCTCTACAAGTTCCAACAAGTTTTAGACCATGAGAAGGCTGTACTAATCTATACTATTCACCATATCAGCAAAAAAATGTTACAAAATACAGAAAAAACATAGATCTTTATTGAATTTTCTTCATCAAAACTTCATCCAACCCCTTGGGTCGATGATAAAAAGCATTTTAAGGAATTTCCAATAGATCCCCAATAGTTACAAACTAATATTTCATCTTCCAATGTTTCAACTTCCACTTGACAACAAAAATGCAAAGTTTTTTTGGGAAACTTGACAACATTGACACTTTTTTTTGCATTTGCATACTAATTCACCCCCTAATGACTCAAACCAACCCAAACACCTATGAAATGGTCTTATAAGACCTTATTACATAAAATTTACTCAAGCACAACAAAATTTCCCTTTTTGACCCCTCTTGGAGGCATGACAACTTAGGTGCCCCTACACCAGCAACTTAGCTAATGGAGTGATAAGGAAAATGGTTCTCTTTGTTGTCAGCGATGTCGTGGGTTTTCAAGAATTCATAACCTCAGACAAGAGGTTTTCAAGTTTTGAAACCTCCTGACTTGGTGACTTAGCTAATGGAGTGGTAAGGAAGAAGATTCTCTTTGTTGTCGACGATGTCATGGGTTTTCAAGAATTCATAACCTCCGACAAGAGGTTCTCAAGTTCGGATTTGTAATGACATTGCGATCTTGCTTGAGGAATGGTGAAGATTGATCAATGTTGATTGAATGGTGCATGATGCATGTATGGTGGGGCCTACGAAGGCTGCATAAGATGATGTATGTCATGAATGGTGCAGACTACACGAGATAGATCAGATGACGCTGATGAAAGGATTCTTCACCAGTGTGACTAAAGGTCATCGACAGGACTTGCTCAGATGTCCCCTTGATAGAGCGATAAGGTGAGAAGCTAGTTGGACCCAATGATGATGTACACTGATAGGTGGCAAATATTGATTGCTCAACATTCTAACTCACATCGTTGTTGTGATTTGTGTGGCGATGACATGGATGACAAATGGCAATAGCTCGCTAACCCCACAAGGTTTATGTGGGCCCGTTGTCTGAGCTCGCGAGGTCTATAGGCTTTGGACACTTGGCTTGGTGCACCCCACGTATGGTGAACCATGTATGAAGGACACTAAAGGCAGAAGATATGATGATCAAGATTTAATTTTGATCCATTAGTCATGATTTAAGTTAATTGTGATGCACTATGTGATCGTGATGGTTATATGATCAACAACAGAGACTTAAACAATCATTTATCGAATGGTTGTGTTTTAAAGTTGTGAAAGCGAATGGAAAGTGTAGGATCGAGGTGCGAAGTCAGTAGATCGATGACCAAAATTCAAAGATAGAAATCTGAAACAGCTACAATAGTGTGAATAAGGGTTTCGATTGGTAACCAACATGGTAATGAGAATTAAAGCTCTATCTATTTCAACAAAAATTGTAATGAGATTTGATGCACAGTGTGGTGGTTCAAATGATCACAGTGACAAGAATTATTATCATACTGAATGAATAAAAGGATGCATTGAATGAATAATCAGATTTTAGGGTTCGACAGAGACAATGAGGAAAATTCTTTGTAACCAAATTAAATGATGGGCAGCTCGATGCAAGATATGGCAATATCTGGTAAACCCTATCAAATTTCTTAATTATGAGTTGGACGGATGTGTATGCGGCTCGAGGAAAAGGAAGCTTGCTGGTGGATTTTGCAAGTGAAGGAAACCCTAGCAGAAGATTAGAGAAGATCTAAACGATGGTGAGAATCTCGAGGCAATGATTGCAGTTTGGTATAGAAGGAATGTAATCAGGTATTGTATGCGTGGTTGAGTCTGCATGTGTTTGAAGTCTACAAGTGCACAAAGTTCTAAATAGAGAGATGTATAACTAAGAATATATTAGAGAAGGGAGTGGAAAGCAGTGGAGAGAGCATAACAGAAGCATGTGTTGTTGAGAGTGCAACTACAACAACATAGTGTAAGTTGCAATAAGTGCAACATTGTATTGAATTTATTGATGCATCTCGAGTTTATGTAGAACCACTTATATGCATATTTGAACTTGTAATTTTGATTGAGGTTGTAGCTTCATTATACTAAGTTGTAGCTCAAAATAGGGAATTGTAGTCTCCTTGAAGTTTTTGCTTCTAAAACAGGGAGTTGAAGCTTCCTTAGGGTTGTAGTCCTTAAAACTTGTAACTAAACTTTGATACTTGTAAGGTTGGATTAGGACAGTAGATCCTAATAGCATTTCTCACCGTGGGTTTTTCCATCTTGGTTTTTCCATGTATATCTGGTGTTTTGTGTTGATTTATCTTGTGCTTGTGATTATTATATTTTTTCATGTTTTAATTTGTACATGTAAGTTTAAGGTTGAATCTGCGAAATTTTTTAAGGACTAAAAGTTTTAACATCTACTAATTCACCCCCTCTCAGTAGATCATTGTGTTCTAACAAGGACAACCATTTATTGTGTGTGATATAGGAAAGATGAATAGCGGGGAAAAGTCATATTGGAATGATGGTAGATGATAGCAAAGTCAACTACACATGGCACTTGTTTGTCAGGTTTTCACCATGGCACTTATCCAAAGCACCACCGAAATGGTTTTCACTATTGGATGAATTATTTCTCTTTACTATTTTCTTCATTTTTTGTATTTTTTTGGTGTTACCAAGTGTGACCGACGACTTAGTATGGGTTGACTACACTTGATCCATGAGGATTCAAAGCGTATTTAAGCCCCTAAACATCAATCCAATGAGATCATTCAACGTAAAAATAAACTAAGCATCCATTAATACTAACATATTAACATACGAAAACTTCAAAAACACCTATTCTAATCCATTGAAACTTATCATATTGGGGGAGTGGTGTTGCATTGATGTGGAATTGCGACTCTTTCCCAATCTCATGGATAAATGAGCTCATTTTGATCTATTCTATTGAAGATAATTGACGAAACCAATGATAGATGTGTATGAGAAAATGATATAAAACTATTTTAACATGATGTAGGCTAAGATGATCAATATGGATGTATGCAAAGCTAATCTAAATGGAGTTTAAGCTAAAAATATTGAAACCCTAGTTACCAAATAAGCTAAATGGATGCATCTATGTTATCATGGAAGCCATTAATGGAAGTTAAGCTAATATAATGCAAGAAATTAACCTAAAATGCTTTCTAAAACATGAAATATGATTGCAAGATGCAAGTGATTTTTACAGCATAAGTTTTCTCTTAAAATATGGATCCATTTGTTTCCAAATAGTGACCTATTTATAGGAGGACAAATGAGAAATGAAGGGCTAAGATTGAAAAAGCTAATCAATGGTCAAAATTAGAGAAAAGATGAAACATGGATCAAGGATTCTCATCAATGGATGAGAATCAATGATCACATAGATCAAGAAAAGAATCAAGGGTTCATATTCTTCCAAACAAACACACATTCAAAACTTGCACAAGAAGTCTTGTTGAAAGTTTGTTGAAGTTTGTTGCAAAAAAGAAATATTCCCCTTTTCAAATGAGTGAAGAAAGAGAATATTCTCAAAAAATATTCTCATGGGTGAGGAAAATTAGATATTTAGTTAATTAAAACCAAATTAAATTGTGCAAAGGAATATTCCATGGGAATATTATCTTTTTGGAGGAATGTGCAAAGGAGTAATATTCCCTTGCAAGTGGGAAGATTAGACTTAATTAGTAATTTGTCAATTAAATAAAGTTTCAATTATGAAAATTAGGGGAATTAGGATATTCATTAATTTATTTAATGAAAAGGGGAAGTGATGTGATATTTAATTAAATAACTTAGGGTTATTTAATTAAATAAGAGGACTTAAGGGATTAAATTAAATAATTTGATTTATTCAATTTAATAAGATGAAATGTTAGCATGAAAAGGGGTGTATTAACCTAAATAGATTAATCAGATTAATAAATGCAAATAATGCAATTAATTAAATAGCTAGGAAAATTTAATTAATCAAGTGAAAAGAGGATGGTTTTTAGGATGAAATGGTGTTAGTATATCTAATTCGAGTTCATGATATCATTCAAGACATTTTTAAGTGTCTACATTTTCCCCTCTTTGAAGCGAGGTACATGTTACGTTGGTTCAAAGACTAACGCTTTTTTGGATTAATGTTGTTGCTCAAATCAAAAAATTAAAAGAAATTGATTTTTAGATACCCCAATGTTTCCCTAGCAGAAGGAATAAGCCAGTTGCCCCTCGAGAAATCAAGCAGAAATTTTGAATTTTGGGTTGATTTCTCAAAAAAGGTTAAATATAGGTTTAGGTGCTAAAACAGGCCCTGAGACATCAAAAATGACCTTAAAAACATAAAAAATAGCTCAAAATAGGTTGCACATGGTGGAAATAGGTAAAATAGGTCAAAACCCTAACTTTTGGCTCAATTTAAGGAAAAAACCCTAATTTTTAGGCTTAAATAAGTGATGAAGATTCACTTTCAATTCATTTGTGTATTCACCCTTGAGAGATTTTTTGCCTTTTGAGCTTTGACCTCCTGACGAAATGGCACAACGGGTGCTTCCTCTTCAACTTTCAGAGCGGGTTTGAGAGTATCAGTGGCAAGCAGACACAGGACCCCGGGTATGTGACTTGAAACTTGTCTCGATTTTCACTTTTAGGTGCATTTAATAGGGGTCAAAATTAGGTATCTAGGCACATCGTTGTATAGCGACACAATTGATGCGTCAAAAGTGTCACTATTGATATTATATCGATGCACCTTCTATCTAGTGGCACACCACCATTTTTTGGTTTGGTGACGCATTTGATTAGGGAGTCACTAAATTGATATAACGATGTATAGGCTATTTAGGTTCATCGTCGCTCAAAATTGGTGAGTGACCCATGTAACAAATGGTGACAAACCCTAATTTTTGAATAGAGCAATGCATGCAAATGTCAATTCGCTATTGAGTGTAGCAATGTGCATCACCAATTTGGTGATGTGTGTCACCAATTTGGCAATGCACCCCTGAAATGGATACAACAACGCACCCCTAAAAGAGTGACACTATTTATTTTAGCAACATGTTTGATGTTTTGGATGCAAAGTCTCAAATTTTGATCATTTTTTGACTTTTTGGAAAATTGACATTGTGTGTGTGATGTGTGTAGGAAGATCCTCCCCCATTGATGTCGCGAGAGCATCGGTCAGATATTTTGGCAGCGGCACAAGATTTTGATGACTTAGAGGTAAAGCAGTTGGGTATGTTGGGGTTAGGCTTCATTACGTTCTTGCCTAAGGTCTAGACCCACCTTGCTCTGATGATGGTCCTAATTGAGAGGTGGCACAATGAGACCTCCTCATTTCACCTACCCACTGGTGAGGCCACCATTGCACTAGAGGACGTGTGGCACATTTTGCGATTGTCAATTCACAGCGAGCATGTCATATATGACCCAGATGTCAGGAGAGACACATGTCTCTCTCTTCTACACAAACATTTGTGCATTCTAGTGAGCTCTCATATAGACCTTGATGTATATTGGGATCGAGTGCCCATCTTTAGATTGTTTATAGTGACACTAATTTCTAGAGTTATTGCCCCAGACCGACAGGGTAGAGGTTTCAATACTAGATGGGGATTGGCATGGGAGGGGATGATCGGGAGGTGTGTGATGTATGCCTGGGGTCCAGTTCTCCTAGCTTCATTGTACCATGACATGCACGAGGCTATCTATCGTGAGGGCAAGAGCGTCGGAGCAGGTGTGACTCCTCTTCATATATGGGTATATAAGCACATTACAGTATTGAGGCCCTTGGTTGTTTTAGTCGACATTCACAAGGATGAGCCCATCATCTTTAGATACAGGGTGTCAATGACTCTTCAGCACACATACCCTACAAGTCTAGCTTATTGGTGTTGTGTCATTGATGACATGACTGTGTTTTGATGGATGACATGGTTGCAGCATCTAGCATGGTACAATGATCAATAGCAGCTTTATTTTTCTCGATAGACTCGCTACCTCCAGGGGAGGGAGCACACTATGATAGAGTAGTACCTGCTAGACCGCATTGCTTGAAAATTTAGTGAGGTTCAAGATGTGCCCGCCAATTATTACACTACAATATTTTCTAGATCTCAGAGAGAGGTACAGTGGGGAGCGCAGATTGACCCCACTGTGGTGATCGATGGGTTCAAGCAGCTTGTTGTAAAACCCTAGGTGTACGATCAGGGTATTCCAGATGCAGGCACGACCCCATCTTACGATGCATGGTTTAGGCCACCTACTCACCTGAAAAATCCTGGGGGGATGCCCCAAAGGTAGAGTGAGAAGCAGAGGTAGACGGCGAGGCCGAGATGGTGGCAGGGATGGTGGCAGAGATAGGAGTTGAGGTAGAGGCCAGCAACCAAAGTAGGATAGGGTATAGGTGCCAAGTGATGGGAACCAGTAGTAGCCAAATCAAGGTCATCAGGACCTAGGGCACCAAGATGGGTACAATGGACAAGTTATGGCAGCACCACTACCTACTCCACTCGTACAGCCAGATGCCCAGTTACAGGCACAGATTCAAGCTATTACAGCTAAGAGAGATTGGCTATAGGTAGAGTGGGATCAACTACAGTAGCAGCTTTAGGCCATGATAGCGCATAGAGATCAGGAGGTTCAATTGCGGAAATGACAGTTGCTTCACAGGGACGGACAATTTGTGCATGTTTGTATAGAGGCGCAGTTATTGAGGTTGCATACTACTACATGCACTATCATCATGATGTTCCTTAGGTGATGAGACAACCTAATTTTTCACAGTGGAGTAGAGCACCACCTAGAGCTAAGGATCAACCATTAGTAAGGGGTGAGTTTAGCAGTCATCAAGGCTAGCCACTTTTGTATACACTTTTTTATTATTGCCCAATTATTTATACAGATATACATTCATGGGCTCATTTTTTATACCATCATGGATATTGTATTTTTTATTTGATATTCATACACTAATTCAGATATTATATCATGATAGTCATCCATCTTATATATATATATGAGATAATCCATATTCGAGATGTGATGCACCTTTATTTCATGCTTTATGAATGTATGGATGCATATGATATAATGTGATGTTATGTTTATGTGTTATGACATGATTATGTATGAACACAATGCAATTGATGCATTTATTTTATTTATGATGATGTGATATGCGATAATGATCTATGATGTGATGCGATGTTATGGGATGGATGTTATGATATGCTATGATATGCTTATGTAGGATGATATGGATGCATTTCTTTTCATGTACTTTTCTATGCAATTTATGATGTGATGATTTATGCATATGGATGCATATATGGACGATGCTTATAGTATGTATGCTATAAATGATTATGATATGGATGTTTATGAATGATAATGCAAGGGACTAAGATGCTTAGAATAACAAATCTATATTATCCAAAACAACTTAAATGATAATGATGATGCAATCAATTATATTTCCTTTATTATGATATTTTGTGATGATGCTATATGTATGCATGTTGATGATTTGTGGATGCAGGATGGATGCATGATGATTTTTTTGTTGACTGTCATGATACTAGTTAGCATGGAAAGAAGATAGAAGAAATAAGATGATTTGACCATCGCTTTTGAAGATTGATTCAATGAAGAGTCCAACAAGTCCATGATCCACCAATACTTTATTAGAGATGGTGATGAGAGATGATGATGAATATTTGCTCATATCTTGGGATTGGGAATTTCCATCATTCCTTATTTTTGATATAACATATAGACACGATGCATCAAGGTGTTGAAAACTAGGATGTGTTGTATCTAGTGTATTGGACTTTGACTATGCAAACAGATAGGATAGTTCTTGTTCACAAATTGATATACAGAAACCTCGTCAGAATGTAGTTTAGTAGTTCAGAATATATCAAATCAAAGCATACATAATACTCAACAATAAATTCCAAACAACTTCCCTACACACCACTAAGCAAGTATGCACCAAGATTATTTTACAAGAATACCTACAAGCACAACAAGCGAAAGATAATGATTGATTCCCCATTCATTTCTCTCTAAATTATTTTGATAGACATCATCAAGAGGTCCTTGGAATGGGTTAATAAGATAAAACATAAGAAAAGATCAAAGACAAATAGTCAGTGTTATCTATATCTCTTGTCAGTTTTAAATGTAGCTAAGGTGATTTTTGATGTTGATGTCATCATAGGAAGGATTCATCCTAGGGATCAGATGTTTTGATTAGGATGAGGTGTTTGATAAGTCATTAATACAAACTTCACTAATGCATTTACCTATGATTTAGACTTTAGATTTTGACCTTTATGTTCTTAATTTACAACCTATGACATGAGTTTTCTACTTGTTTTGCCAAAGGTTGAAGGTGATAATGGATTTATTATGGGTGAAGGTTTATTGTGGGTGAAAGCGAAATGGGATGGATGGTTTGAAATTTTCAGAATTTTTTTTTTTTTGGTGTTTTTGAAATGTTTTGAGGTTGTTTAGGTCTTTTTGAAAGTTTATGTGAATGTTTGTGTTTTCGATTATTTGAGGTTGTTTAGGGTTTTTCAAATTTTCCAATGTTTTGGGTTTTCTAAGTTTTCGAATGTTTTTGTGTTTTCAATTTTTCAAATGTTTAGGGGTTTTTTAAGATTTTGAATGTTTAGGGTTTCCTTCAAAATATTTGGATGTTTTAAGGATTTTATGATATTTGATTGTTTAGGTTTTTTCCAAGTTTTTTGACCAAGAACCTAACCTAAAAGACTATCCTAAGGGCCTTGAGGGAAGATCAAAGATTAACCTTGCCTACATTATACATGTAGAGACCACGTAGTTCGACTAACTTGACTTATTGACAATGAAAAATGAAGAGTTGATGGAATGTTAATTTATTATGACAGACTCCTAAAGGACTGACCTAGGGTGTCTCGGGAGCATATCAATGATGGCCTTGCCTACATTCAAGCTCAGAGACTCGTAGTTTAACATGGTACTGTTTTTGGATTTTTGATGTTTGACCTTTTTAGGGATTTTGATGTGTTTTGGATGTTTTGGGATTTTTACTTTACAATTTTCAAATGGTTTTGGATTTTAGTTGTAAAAGATTTTGAATGTTTTTTGATTTTTTGATTTTGCAAGTGTTTTTTGGATTTTTGATGAGATTTTATGCATGTTTTAGGGATTTCTGAGAGATTTCCAAATAACCTTAAGATATACAAGAACTCGATCTGATTCATAATGAATTACCCCAGCATGATGCAATAGACTACCTCGATATAGCTAGGACAAGCTAACCTTAGGAATATGCCAAGTAGTACTAAATGGGATACGATACTTCACAATATCAAGCTATGATAAGGACGTGGATGGGTGATGGAATAAATAGGATGAATGATGTGATGGATGGACGTGATGCAAAGAATGATAGCATAAAGATCTAAAGAATAGATGGAGGTGTTTATTTACGCGAGGCACCTATTTGCCAAGTTTTCACCAAGGTACTTTCCCAAAGTGCCACCGAAGTTGTTTTCACTAGAGGATGATTTTTTTCTTTACTATTTTCAATCCTTTTTCTCATTTTTGTTGTATTTTGATCATTTTTTGATTTTTTTTTATTTTCATATTTACCCCCTTCAAGCCTAGGCATAAAATTCCTTAAGATGTAGACTATTGGTTGGTTCCTGCAAGGGTTCACCTTCAAGAATTGACAACTGATATGCTCCTGATCCATAGCTTGTCGTGATGAAAAATTGGCTTAACCAATTAGGCTCAAACTTTCCTTTACTATCCTAATTTGGAAGATTTTTTTATTCTACTTTAGAAAAAGATCCCCTACCTAGAAAGACCGACTCTTGAGCTTCTTGTTATAGGTCTGTTTTAGTCAGTTTTGGTATACTTGCAAGTGATTTAGGACATCAAGACGACGTGCATCCAATAATTCTAGCTCATTTAGCCAAGATAATTTGTATTCTTCATCAGTGATTAGGTTCTATAGTGACACTCGCAGTGATGGAAGCTCGACCTCAATAGGAAAGATGGCTTATGATCTGTAGACCAAGGAGAATGGGGTTGCACCTATAGGTGTGCGGATACTGGTTCAATAGGCCTAGAGGACAGGATTTAATTGTAGATGTAAATCACAACTAGCTTCATTGACCATTTTCTTTAGGATTTTCATAATGGTCTTGTTTGTAGCCTCAACTTGACTAATGCCTTGGGGGTAATACGGGGTAGAGAATAGATGTTGTATGTTGAACTTTTGACATAGCTCTTTCACATCCTAATTCTTGAAGAGTGTTCTATTGTCTAAGATAAGGGTTTTTGGAACACCATAACGGTAGATAAGGTAATTTAGGATAAACTTAGCAATTTTATTCCCCCATTTATGTAGGTCATAGGAATGGCTTCGACCCACTTGGTAAAGTACTCAATGGTTGTTATGATAAACTTGTGGCCATTAGATGAGGTTGGAGTAATCTTTCCTATGAGGTCAAGCCCCCACTATGAGAAATTCCAAGGTGTGACCATTGGTTGCAACTCCTAAGTTGGAGCATGAATAATATCTTCATGTTGTTGACACTAGACACACTTTTGCACGTATTTATGGGCTTCTCTTTCCATGGTTGGTCAGTAGTACCTCATCCTCAACAGTTTCCTAGCTAAATTCATACCACTAGAATGGGAACCACATATGCCATTGTGTACTTTTGTTAAGGCATTCAAGGCTTCCTCTTGGTTAAGACATCATAGTAATGTCCCCTCAATGCTTCGGTGGTATAGGGTATCACCTAGGATCACGAATTGGGATGCCTTTTTAACAAAGGCATTTTTTAAATTGGAGGTGATATCGGATGGGAGGGTTCCTCTACTAAGGTAGGTGAATATATCATGATACCTTAGGGATTTAGGACCAATGATGACACACACAAACTCAGATTCAGGGATTTCAAAAGTTGGCACGAGAAGTTATTCCACCAAGAATTCAAGTTGAAGAACATTGTGTGGCATGTTTAACAATGATTCAATTGTTCCCATGGCATCTACTACTTGGTTGATCATGCAAGGAATTTGCTCAAAATTTATATCTATGAAGAGGTCCTTGAGACTCTCTACCATCTTCTTGTAAGGAGTAAGCTTGCCATCCTTAGTTTGGTAGTCGTCATTGACTTGGTTGATAACCAACTAAGAGTCCCCATAGACTTTCAACTCTTGTATCTACCATTGAATTGTTATCCTTAGACCTGTTATTAGGGCTTTGTAATCAACAATGCTATTAGTACATAGGAATGATAGCCTGTATGACTTTGGGATGCAATCATCTTGAGGGGTGATAAAGATCTAATACACACCCCTAATCCATGTTGGGTGAACAATCCATCAAAGTACATTTTCTATTGATTGGTTAGATTGACAAGGAACACTGATTCATCAGGGAATTCAGATATCAATGGGTTCTCTACATAGATAGGTGCATCTACTATTTGGTCTACAATCACTTGTCCTTTGATTTCCTTTTGCTCAATGTACTCTGTTAAATTTAGTCAAGATCATTACCTATTTGGCCATTCGCCCAATGAGAGTTACTTTGGATAACAGGTATTTTAGTGGGTCAATCTTCGCAATAAGCTTGATTTGGTGTGATAGCATGTAGTGTCTGAACTTTTGTGAAGAAAAAACCACTCTAGGCATGCCTTCTCAATGGAAGGATAGTTCATTTCATAGCCCACCAAGGTCTTACTGATGTAATAGATAGCTCTCTCCTTTCCATTTTCATCATGATGTGCTAGAAGAGCACCTAGTGTTGTTGATGTTGAGCTATACAGGATCAATGGTTTGTTTGGTATCGGCGGCATGAGCACGAGAGGCATCAATAGGTAGTATTTGATATGTTGGAAAGATATATCACACTTCTCATCCCACTTGTAAGTTATTCCTTTATGGAGAAGATGCGAGAAAGGGTGGATTTTATCTAATAATTGTGCTATGAACCTTTTGATGGATTGCAAGCTTCCTTGTAGCCCTCTTAGCTATTTCAATGTTTGTGGTGGTTCCATGTTGAGGATGGCTTTTACTTTCGCATGATCAATTTCTATCCCTCTTTGTGAGATGATGTAGCCAAGAAGCTTCCCTGATGTAACCCCAAAGACACTTTTTGGGGTTTAGTCATACCTTGTACTCTTCAAATTTGTCAAAGATGGGTCCTAATACTTCTACGTGCTCACTCTTTTTCCTTGAATTGGCCAAAATACCATCCACATAATCTTTGACTATTTTTTGGATAATGTCATGAAAGATGAGGGTCATTGCTCTTTGATAGGTTGCTCCTATGTTCTTCAGCCCAAACGACATCATGTTCCAACAACATGTTCTCCATGGACAAGTGAATGCAGTTTTGTGTTGATCAGACTTGGTGATCATGATTTTATTATATCCTAAAAAACTATCCATGAGTGACAACATTTCATGCCCAGCTGTTAAATCTACAATGAGGTTGATGTTAGGAAGAGGGAAATCATCCTTCGGGCATGCTTTGTTTAAGTCTTTGAAATCCATGTGTATTCTGATGCCCCTAGTAGGTTTAGATACTGGTAATAGGTTTGAAACCCACTCAGGATAATCTATCGGTCGGATAAATCCAACCAAGAAGATTTTGTAGCTCAAGTTTCACCAAGAGTGTTATCTAAGGGTTCTTTCTTAATTTCTACTTCACTAGGTTGTCTTCAAGATAGACTGCTAAGTGATGCACAACCACTTCTAGATCGAGCCCTGGCATATCTATGTATGACCATTCAAATTTAGCTCTTCTCTCTTTCAAGAACGTTTTTAGGTTTTTTTGTTCTTTATCCAATAAGGATTTGGTATAGAAGGTTATCTTGGGTGGTTCTTCCATTCCCACATTCACTGGGGTATCTTTTTCTACAAGAACTAGTGTCTTCTCTAGATGCATCGCACTAAGGGGGAGATTGAATCCCTCATCCTTGGGCACCTCAAAGAGGTTTTCACCCTCGGATGCATCCTTTCATTTTACTATTTTAAGATCAGAAAGTGCGACAGTGTGATTTTTACTCAAAGATTTGCATGTTAGTTGCATGTCATCAATTTTATGACTGAAGGATTCAATTATCTCCTCGTAGTATGCCCATGTGTCTAGCTCTATGTCAAAACCAGCTTTGTGATCTGCCCAATTTAAGTTTTCATGGATTCCCATGAATTCTGAGATTGCTTCATCATTTTTGAATAAATCTAGAATCGGTGATCCTCACTGGTCCAAGTCAATGAGTTGGGGGTAAACTAGGCTTATTTAAGTGGGTTGATCATTAGGGGAAAAGGATTTTGTGGATATCATGAAGAGGTAGTTATTCTCAAATAGGTTGGAAACATCAAGGGGAAATTCATATAGGATCGTATCACGCGATGTTGGTAACCAAGAGGAAGCCTTAGCCTATTTAGTGACAGTACCTTTCCAATAAGGGTAACCTTACTAGTAGTACATCCTAAGCCAAGATTCTTTGGAAGTTTCTCAAGAATGATAGGTTCTAGCAAACCATTGTCATTTTTTCCTAGTTTCCCATTCTTGTTATAGCCCCATCCCTTCATTAGTTGCAAGCCTTTGTTGTCATCTTCCATGGGAAGGATAGGGGCAAGTTGTTCATCTTGATTTAGTAGTTTAGAGATATCCTCCTCATTGACATCTTCTTTGTTCAAATCCCCCCACTTGGTGAAGGCAATAGCTGCCATCTTGATTGTTTCGGCTACTTTGTTGCTAGATGTAGGTTTCCCATGGGATTTGGGCGAAAGAGGTAGCTCCCCAAACACAAAAGTGTCCTTCATTTGTTTATATTTTCCACAACCATCATCCTGGATCACTGCTTTGATATCGAGAATGTTCTTCACAATGGGTGTTTTCATTTCTGAGGTAGATACAAGGGATGATCGGTCAACAAATGAGGAGGATGGTGTAGGCCCTTCATCATTCTTAGGGATCTGGGGTATCTTGTAAAACTTGGCCTCAAAGTTCTTGCAGTAGTAAAAGGGCTCAGGATCTCCATGGATGGTAACTTCTCTACCTTCAAAAGGAAATTTTACACATTGATGGTAGGTCGAAGCTACAACTTTTAGGGCATGGATCCATGGTCGGCCAAGTAGGATATTGTAGGGGATATCAAGGTCTAACACTTGGCATGTACTCTCTACAATTATGGGTCCCACCTAGATGGGTAGTGTGATGATGCCTTGTGATACCCACTCTTGATCATCATATGCTCTGATGGTGGTACTCTTTGCTTTCTCAATAGTATCCTCTGAATAGGCCAAGTTTTTGATCAAATGAAGGGTGCAAATGTTCAAACCAATACCTCCATCTACCAAGACTCTTTTAACCTTGTTCTTATGGATAATGACCTTAATGTGTAAAGCATGATTATGAGATGGTTGTGATGGTAGGTCTTGTTCCAAGAATGTGAGAAGATGATTAGTGATATGCCCTACCATAGCTTGAAGTTGTTATGTATCAATATCCTCAAGGACATATGATGAAGATAAAGCCTTCTCTAAGATGGGACTCCTTGGATGGTGACTTTTTGACATCGTGTGGTGACTCCACACTCTGCACTAGGCCCTTTGATGGTGAGGACGATAATGAAACTATCACAAGAAGCGACTACATTAGAATAGGTATGTTGCACATTTGTGTAATTCTTAGCTTTTCCAATGTTGTTTCCTTTGTTGTGATCTAGCATAGGGTTCTTGTATATCTTAAGATATTGATTGCTAGTTGGTACCTCAATAGATATGCATTCACTCTCTATAAGATCTTGGATAATATTTTTGAGCCTCATGCACTTTGAGGTTTTGTGTCCTTTGATTTTGTGAAAATCACAAAGATTGTTTTTGTTGTACTAGGGTGGTTTATCCTATGGTTCTTGGTAGTTTTCAAAATTGGGAAGTGTTATCAAGTTTAACTCTACCAATTTCTTCATGATGGTATCAATAGGTTCTGATAATTGTTTGTATTTTTGTTTCAGATAGTTGTTCTTGTTGGGAGTTCGTCATCGTGTTTCAGAGTTGTTGATCTAGTTGTTTTGTGATGGTTTTGTTTGTTACACAGTTGGTTGAACATTAGCTATTGTATTGTTATTTGGCCTAGGAGCACTTAAGACCACCTTAGCATCTACCACACCATCATTGGTCACATTCTTGTTCTTAGCCTAGACACAAGGCTTGTCGTTTGAATTGGTTGATGGGCGGTTATCTTTGTAAGCTTGAGTATTTCCCTGTGAGATTAGAGCTCTCTCAATGTTAAGTGATTTAGGGACAAGTTTTTCATAAGATGTAATGCACTACATTTTTAAGTGGAAGGATAGATCTAGATCTATATTTTCTATGATGATCCCAACTTGTTGTTCATTGGGAATTGGCCACTTGCTCTTACTAGCCCTTTGTCTCCACCATTGTAAGAAATTGGCGAAAAATTCTCCTTTTTTTGTTTGAGAGTATATAACTCTTCTAGGCTTACGTCCATGTCAAGATTAAAGGAGAAGTAATTTATGAATGTATCGACGATTTCTTGGAAATTTTTGATACCTGGAGGCAATTGAGAAAACCAATCGATGGTTGGGCCTGTCAAGCTTTGTGGCAAGAGGCGCATCAAATAGGAATCATTGAAGGCAACCTCTATACATGACATTAAACTCTTTCACATGGTCTACAGTACTTCCTCTCCCTTTATATTTATCAAATTTGGGGACTTCAAAACTGGGAGGAAATGGTACCATTGTGATGTTTCGATTGACTGGATATGGGCATAGGTTCTACGTATAGGGCTTCTTCATCTTTCCCTTTTGTAGATCATGTATTTCTTGTGATAACACCTTAAGTTGTGCTACTACATCATCTTGGGGATTTGGTGGAGGAACATATGTTTCATATTGTGGGATGGTAGATGGGGTGTACATGGGATTCTAATATGATGAGGTGTTGTATGGTGTGTATGGAGGTGTAGGATATTGTGAAGGTGATTGTAGTGTTGATGTATGATGATCCCAAAATATGCTCATAATCTGGATATCATGGTGTACTTTTAATACCTTTACTTCTGTTGATTATGGTTGTTTAACTCTCTTGAAACCTTTTATTGGGGGATATCCTATAGCAATACACTTTCATGTTCCTGTAGCCTATCATGTTGACATGTCTACATTTATTACCCTATTTGACTTCCCAAATGACTGGTATAGCACATGTAGTTTTTGAATGATGAAATAGATTTAAATATGTGATTAATGAATGGATATTGTGTATGTGTCGTGTGCCTTTTCTTTCGTATCTATTACCTTGTGTTTCACAGGTTTTTGAAGAAAGTTTGATCGAGTCAAGCGTAGCCAATCTCAGCCTTGTAGTAAAGTCCATTTCTTGCATGACTTCGAGGAGGCTCTGGCGAAGACTCTTTGACCAAAACCGTTGGGAAGGATTTTAAATGACATTTAATCTGGAAAGAGTGGAGTGCTAGATTCTCTCTAGATCGGGTTGAACGGATAACTCATTTATGAAGTTTGTTCCTCGATTTCGAGATACATTTCATATCCATGTCTTTCTCTGTTGATTTAGTTAGTTAGTTCTCCTGATTTTAAAATAAGTGTTCCTCCTGGGCGGGTGAATAGAGAAGGAGATAGATAGATAGATAGAGAAGCAGATTATGTAAGAGTTAGAGTTATAATATGAATCAGAGTTTTTGTTAGTTTTCTGAAGTAGAACAGTCAATGTAAATGATTTCACGTTATGAATAAAAGTTTATGGAATTCTGAGCACAATCTTCTATGTTAATTAATTGATGCTTGCTAAGGGGGCCCACTTAGTAAGTATCTGTAGAAGCGTAGTTGTTTATCCTTTGCTATTTCAAGTTAGATTTTATTTTAGAAGTTTCAGCACAAGCTCAGTCTTATACTGTTCCTACAGCATCGGGAATCCATCTTTGTGTTTGTTCTTGCAGCATAAGGCCAGTTTGTAGTTTGTCTCTCAATTGTAGCTATTACGATTTGTGCTTTAGTTAGATTATGATTGAGTTAAGAGAACTTTGCATTACCTTCCTGTAGCATAGATAGAATTTCTTTCCAAGTATTTATTTTTCAATAGATTGTGACTGAAACCGGTTCTTTGTGCACATATAGTGTCGCTCCATTTAAAGTTTATGTTCCCTGGTTTGACAAGTAAATGAACGACCACGAAGAGGTATTAGTCACCTACTGGAATGTCCAATTCCCAGGATAGGTTTTGCCGTTATTTTCATATCCTTTTGTGGGCGTGACCATTTTTGGCGCCGTTGCCAGGGATGGTGTCAATCTAAGAACCTGCTATAGTCATTTTTTGCAGTAGTTTTTTAAGTATTTTCAAAATCTTTTAAAATACCACCCATTTTCATTGCATGCATAGAAGGAGAGACGCTCAGGGAAGATTTCTCCCCAACCTGCCATTCATTGCTAAGAAAACTGAACCAGCTTATAGCCTATTTGAGGACGAAGGAGACTTAGATATTGACCCATTTGCTGAAGGTCTATGTGCTGACTTGCTATTTGGCCCATTTGACGAAGAACCTGAAGAAAATCCATTTGCTCCTATACTTGGTCAGGTGAACATGGCACGTAATCCACCGAATCGACCTCCTGCTTTTGAATTCCCCATTATTCCTCAACAAAACAATGACAACCTTAAGAATATTCCTTCATTACTTCCCAAGTTCTATGGCTTAGTTACAGAAGACCTTGAGACCTTCTTGTTCGAGTTTGATATCCTCTGTTGCAGTTATGACTACACTTCAGATGCTCACAAACTGAAATTGTTTCCTGCTACCTTGAAGGAGGGAGCTCTCAGGTGGTTCATGAGTCTGGGAAGGGGTGTTGTCGATAGTTGGGCAGCCATGCAAACAAAATTTCTTGAGAAATACAAGGAATATTGTAAGAGTGGCAGTAAAGGTGATGATATATACTGAATTCAACAGAAGGAAGATGAAATTCTGGAGGATTATATATCAAGATTCATGTTTTCTCTGAAAAATAATTCAGACCATACTCTTAATGAAGAATCTCAGAAATTTCTTTTTCTAAGGGGAATTAATGATACTTGTATAGATGCCTTGGACCTGATGGGAGGCAGAGATATCACTCAAGCATCTTGGGATGATATCATGAAGATATGTCTCAATTACTCCCGAGAAAATGTGAAGAAGGGTAGAGGTCATCAAGCTACAGTGGGAAAGACTTCTTCCAGCAGAGTTTCCCAGATGGAGATCACAAATTTGTTGTCCAATTTCAAGCAGAACATCATAAACAACATGGCTACATAGTTGGATACCATACAAGCTTGTAAGAAGCATGAGGAGGCTGAGGAAATCCTGGCTGAGTTATGTCCACATTGTAGACAGAAGAAACGTGACTGCAGATGCAAGTTGGTGGCCAATATGGAGGCTAAACAGCTACCTACTGATTTTAAGATAATAGAAGGTGATGATGACCAAGTCTTTTTTGTTGCACAAAGGAGACCATGGGCTCCAAGACAAGGTATGCCTCAAGATCCTTTGACTTTTGGTAATCCTTACTCTAATTATAATAACCAATGGCAACCTACATATGGCCCACCTCCACCTTGGAATGCTCCTCAACCATACTGGCCTAGTTATCAAAGCCCTCAATGGCAACCCCCTCAAGGAGGTTGGAAACACCCACAGAGACAATTGGCTCCACCTCCAGGTAACTGGCAGCAGAACCCTCAATGAAGAGGTCCTCAGCAATGGCAGAACCAACCCCCTGGATTCCTGCAGTTTCAGCAGCCACAACCTCCAGCCCTTATGCCTCCTCTTGTAGCTCCTGCAGCACCTGCAGCAAATACTGGCCCTCCAAAACAAACACCTATGCCTGCTCAACCATTGCCAAATCTCAATAATAAGCAGCAGCAACAACAACAACCTATGTATTCTGCAGAAGCCAACCAGTATCCAACTTATGCCCTGAATATCAATAATATCCATCTTAGGTCTGGAACCACTCTCCCTGCTCCACAGCCACCTGTAATAACGAAGATTCCAGACTCTGCTGTTGAACAACCTACTGATCATGCAGAAGATATACCTATATCAGCTACTACCTCTAAGGAACCTATCTTGCAGCCTCAGGCTACACCACATTTTCCTCAGAGATTGCAGATTACTACACCAAAAACCATTGAAGATCCCACCTTTGATATTTTGGAGCAACTAAAGAATGTACAAGTTCAAATTCCTCTTTTTCAAGCTATTAAAGATGTTCCAGTTTATGGAAAAGCCATTAAAGAGGCTTGTTTAAAGAAACAAGGAAGAAAGAAAAAGGATCCCCAAACTATCCATGTCTTAGGACAGTTAGCCGATAATATGTTGGGGAAGGTTGTCATTCCAAAATATACTGATCCTGGAAGTCCCATAGTAAAAATAAATATCAATGGTCAAGTAGTAAGAAATCTTTTGGTTGACCTTGGTGCAGCCATTAATGTGATGACCAAGCACACTATGGAGTGTTTGAATATTCCAAACATTCGGTCTACACCAACTATCCTGCAGCTTGCTGATAGTTCCATGGTTACACCTGATGGAGTAATAGAAGATGTCATTGTCACCCTTGAATCTTGGGAATACTCTGCTGATTTCACCATATTGTCCACTAAGGAAACCCTAGGGGGATATCCTATTATCCTAGGCAGACCTTGGTTAGCTACAACTGATGCCCTTATAGGATGTCGTTCAGGAGACATGACAATTTTTGATGGTCAGTCAAGGAAGAAATTGGCTTTATACCCACCTGCACAATCTTTGCCAAATTTGTCTCAACCAGTTTGGCCAGATCTAGGAGAAGAATATGAAGAAGTCAATTCATTAGCTCAGTTGATGATGCTACGAACTGATCTATTTTCCCAGCTTCAGAGTGAAGATAATCTGCTTCTACACATTCTGAAGTTTAGTTCTGGTTTGAATATCCCAACTGTTTTGGACAGTCGTTCTCAGCAATGTTTCCTACAGCAACTGGATCCTGAGAGCCATCATGATTTCCTATTATGTGATATACAGGCACCACCTTTATCAGCAACCTCAATAAATGATCTCACCAAACAGATAGAAGTATCTACAGGCCGTTGTTTTCATATTAATAATAAGTTGCTTTCATCTCAACAAACTGCCCTAGCCACAATGCTGCAAGCCCACCAAAGAGATTTTGCATGGGACTATGGGGATATGAGGGGTTTAGACCCAAAACTCTGCACACATCGCATATATATTGACAATGACTTCAAACCTATCAGGTAGCCTCAAAGAAGAATTAATCTAGCTTTAAGAGAAATTATTAAAGAAGAATTGCAGAAAATGTTAGCAGCTGACTTTATCTACCCAATCTCCGATAGCCAGTGGGTTTCCCCATTGGTCATTGTTCCTAAGAAAGAAGGAAAATGGAGGGTATGTGTAGATTACAGAGAGCTCAACTTGGCAACAAAGAAAGATTACTTTCCTCTTCCATTCATTGATCAAGTTCTAGATAATTTAGCAAGAAAAAAGTACTTCTCATTCTTGGATGGCTTCAATGGGTACAATCAAATCAAGGTTGCTCCTGAGGATCAAGAAAAGACTACTTTTACATGCCCTTGGGGAACATTTTCCTATTTATTTTTTCCTTTTGGTCTCTGTAATGCTCCTGCAACTTTCCAGAGGGCAGTCATAAGTATCTTCTCAGACATCTCATATGATTGCATGGAAATATACATGGATGACTTTATTGTTTATGGTACAACATTTGAGGAAGCTCAAGCCAACTTGGAGAAGGTACTACAGAGATGTGAAGATCACAACCTATCACTGAATAGTCAAAAGTGCTTCACGATGATGCAAGAGGGAATAGTACTTGGTCACTATATTTCTGTTGCAGGAATTCAGGTTGATCCTGCTAAGATTGAAGTTATCTCTAAGCTACCCTCTCCTACCAAGAAAAAAGAGGTACGGAGCTTTCTAGGCTATGCTAGATACTACAGAAGATTCATTAAGGACTTCAGCCAAACATCAAGCTCTTTATACAGTCTGTTGAAGAAAGATACAGATTTTTCCTAGACAGAGGAATGTGAAAAAGCATTCCTTGACTTAAAAGTCGCCCTTACACAGGCACCTGTTCTAAAAGGACCTGATTGGTCACTTCCATTTCATATTCATACTGATGCATCAGATTATGCCATTGGCGCAATGTTAGGGCAGAAGGATGGTTCAATAGAACATGCACTCTATTACATAAGCAAAAATCTACAAGGAGCTGAATTGAACTACACTGTTATAGAAAAAGAAATGTTGGCAATCATTTACGCCCTCAATAAATTTAGGCATTATATCATTGGTTATCAGATATTTGTTCATACTAATCATGCCGCAATCCGGTATCTCATGAACAAAGCTGCAATATCTGGGAGACTGGCAAGATGGTTATTGCTGATGCAAGAATTTGATATTATAATTGTGGACAAACCAGGTAAAGCCAATGTGGTTGTTGATTTCCTTTCTAGACTTCAAAGGCAAGATGACTATGCAGTTATTGAAGACTCCTTTCCTGATGAGCACCTATTTGCAATCAAGGTTATTCACCCATGGTATGTTGATATAGCAAATTATCTGGCCACAGGAAGAACTCCTCCTCAATTCTCCCCTAAAGAAAAGAGATTATTGGTAGAGAAAAGCTTTAACTTTTCTTGGATTGTAGATTGCATGTTTTATACAGGGTCAGATCAAGTTATGAGGAGATGTGTACCAGAGGAGGACACTCATGATATACTGCATGCCATCCATGATGAGCCGTGTGGTGGACATTTTGCTGCCAAAAGGATAGCGATGAAAATTTTAAATACTGGTTACTATTGGCCAACTTTGCATAGAGATGTAGCCAAATATACCAGGAGGTGTGACAAATGCTAGAGGATGGGAAGACCAACTCGATCTGATGAGATGCCTCTATTTCCACAAGTTGTAGTTGCTCCCTTCGACAAATGGGGACTGGATTTTGTAGGACCAATTGATCCACCTTCCAATGGTAAGTCCTACATCCTTGTATGCACAGACTATGTCACAAAATGGGTAGAGGCTAATCCTATCAAACATGCTAGGGACAATAAAGTGGCTGAATTTCTCTATGAGGAAATATTCACTAGGTTTGGTGTTCCTAGGGAAATAGTGACAGATCAAGGAGCACAATTTACTTCTACACTTATCACAGCTTTAGTCAATGAATATAATATACAGCACAGGAAATCAACTCCTTATCACCCCCAGGCCAATGGCCAGGTTGAAGTCACAAATAGGGACATAGAGGCTATTTTGACTAAAACTATAGACTTGCATAGGAAGGACTGGGCCATAAGGTTACCAGAAGCTATATGGGCCTACCGTACTACCTAGAAGACTGCTACAGGATATACACCTTTTGAAATGGTGTATGGTAAAACAGTTGTGATGCCAATAGAGTTTGAACATAAGACTCTAATAATAGCACTGGAGATGAACATGGATTTAACAAATGCACAAAAGGAAAGAATCATGCAACTCAATGCTCTGGATGAACTCCGAAAGAATGCCTTGCAGCACACTGAGATGATACAAAATCAGAGAATGAGGTGGCATGATAAATACATTAAAGAGAAGCAATTCAAAGTAGGAGATTGGGCTCTTCTTTATGACTCACGATATAAGAACAGCCCAGGCAAATTACAAACCAGATGGTTGGGCCCGTATGAAATTGAGAATGTATTTGCTAATGGTTCAGTGCAACTTGTTACAATTGATCATGTTAGATTCAAGTGTTAGTTAATGGACACTGCCTCCGGTTGTACCATAAACCAGTCTCAAAAGAAGAATTCATGCAGCAGTTCGTTCAGGATCCTACCACTACTCTTCCTGCAGCTGAAGGATTTAGCCTTTCTCCTGCAGCTTCTCCGTGATTTTCTAATGCATGCTCATAATAAAGGTTTCCTTTTAAGGGAACCCCTTTTCTTCGTTTCCACTTCTCGCCACATTTCACTTCTTTATCTTCCGTACCATCCATCCATTCCATTCATTCATCTCGTCCGTCCATGTCATCCATCCACCTCTTCCATCCGCACCACCCCTAATTATGATCTCATTCCCAATTGTCATCTCATGCCGAAGCCGTCAACTTTTTCAACACATACAAACATTTAATGAAAAGTACGCAATATCTTTTGATTATCGCATTTTTGATTTATTTCATTTTATTCATTTACTACACTATCTGTATCAATCATTATTACCCGATTTTTGCCTATTCCCTAGTACATGTGAGGACACATGTCATACTCTAAGTAGGGGGCAAAATGATGAGCCCAAAATATGCTCATAATTTGGATATCATGGTGTACTTTTAATACCTTTACTTCTATTGATTATGGTTGTTTAACTCTCTTGAAACCTTTTATTGGGGGATATCCTGTAGCAATACACTTTCATGTTCCTGTAGCCTATCATGTTGACATGTCTACATTTATTACCCTATTTGACTTCCCAAATGACTAGTATAGCGCATGTAGTTTTTGAATGATGAAATAGATTTAAATATGTGATTAATGAATGGATATTGTGTATGTGTCGTGTGTCTTTTCTTTCGTATCTGTTACCTTGTGTTTTGCAGGTTGTTGAAGAAAGTTTGATCGAGTCAAGCACAGCCAATCTCGGCCTTGCAGTAAAGTCCATTTCCTGCACGACTTCAGGAAGCTCTGGCAAAGACTCTTTGACCTAAACCGTTGGGAAGGATTTTAAATGACATTTAATCTGGAAAGAGTGGAGTGCTAGATTCTCTCTGGATCGGGTTGAACGGATAACTCATTTATGAAGTCTGTTCCTCGATTTCGGGATACATTTCATATCTACGTCTTTCTCTGTTGAGTTAGTTAGTTAGTTGTTCTCCTGATTTTAAAATAAGTGTTCCTCCTGCGCGGGTGAATAGAGAAGGAGATAGATAGATAGATAGAGAAGCAGATTATGTAAGAGTTAGAGTTATAATATGAATCAGAGTTTTTGTTAGTTTTTTGAAGCAGAACAGTCAATGTAAATGATTTCACGTTATGAATAAAAGTTGATGGAATTCTGAGCACAATCTTTTGTGTTAATTAGTTGATGCTTGCTAAGGGGGCCCACTTAGTAAGTATTTGTGGGAGCGTAGTTGTTTATCCTTTGCTAATTCAAGTTAGATTTTATTTTAGAAGTTTCAGCACAAGCTCAGTCTTATACTGTTCCTGCAGCATCGGGAATCCATCCCTGTGTTTGTTCCTGCAGCATAAGGCCAGTTTATAGTTTGTCTCTCAATTGTAGCTATTACGATTTCTACTTTGGTTAGATTATGATTGAGTTAAGAGAACTTTGCATTACCTTCCTATAGCATAGATAGAATTTCTTTCCAAGTATTTATTTTTCAATAGATTGTGACTGAAACCGGTTCTTAGTGCACATATAGTGCCGCTCCATTTAAAGTTTACGTTCCCTGGTTTGACAAGTAAATGAATGACCACAAAGAGGTATTAGTCACCTGCTGGAATGTCCAATTCCTAGGATAGGTTTTTCTGTGATTTTCATATCCTTTTGTGGGCGTGACCAATGTATATGTTCCTAACATGTTTGTATTGACATTGTTCTATTGAGGATTATAGTAGGAAACTTCTTGTTGTTGTTGTTGTTGGGCATACTGTTGAGCTAATAAGGCTTGTTGTTGTTGTTGGGCCACTAGGGCTGCTTGTTGTTGGACTTGTTGTTGTTGTGCTGCTAAGGCTGCTTGTTGTTGTCGCTAGTGTTGTTGTGCTACTAAGGCTGCTTGTTGTGCTGCTAAGGGTGCTTGCTATTTTTGTTATTGTTGTTGTTTTTGTGCTACTAGGGCTGCTTTTTGTTGTTGCTATTATTGTTGTGTTGCTAGGGCTACTTGTTGTTGTTGTTGTTTTTGTTGGATGGCTTCTTGATAAGCCTATTATGCTTGTTGTAAAGCTAAATTATGTGCTTGCATTGTAGGATCAGTTGGTTGTTTAGACATTTGCGATGGGTTTTGGGTGTTGATGTTTTGATTGGGTTATGGGTTGTTGATGAGAGGTTGGGGGTTCCCTTGGTTTAACATTCCTAGAAGATGGTGGATTAGGATGGAGGAATGTAAGTTTGAGGTCCCATTTGGTTTTGCATGACTTGAGGGACCATTGGGAAAGATGATGACGGTGCCATTAGGTATTGTGATGGTAATGACACATTAGGACCTTGATTCCATTGATTGAAAAGATTCCCTTGACCAATGTTTTGGGGATTCCCTTGTGTTAGGGATGTGGTCAAGATATTACCTTGGTTGATGGGGTTCGTGACCAAGGGATTGTTTTGATTTGGGTTGATGATGGATGGGATGGATGTGTTTTGTGAAATGAATGGTGCAGATGAACCAATGGATGGTTGGATAAAGATGTCCCTATTTGTGTTAAGGGTTGACTTTTCTTAAGGGAATTGGCATGCCCTTGTTGGTCTATTTGAGACACTTGGCCTATATTACCTTGTGTGATGTTGGGAACACTTGTGGTGGTTGTGGGGATGGATGAAGATGGGTGCCCTCGGTATGTTGAGGTTTTTGTGGATTCACAAAGTGTAAGTGGTTTATTTTGATGGAAGGGGTGTTCAGGAATGGTAGGAGCACCAAATATTGGTATCCAAATGGTGTTTAGAGATGGATTGGTATTTAGGGTACCCACAAGTGTGTTGCTTCCCAATGGAAGAGTATGGCCAAAGTCCTTAGCAAGACTAGCTACAATACTAGGGATGGATGTTTTATTCAAGCCTAGTGATGGAGTTGTTCAACCTTGTGTCAAAGGTTGCAAAACAAAAGGAGGAAATCGGAGCTACATTTTCTAAGGCTTGATGTTCTTGTTTGTACTCCATGATTTCCTCCCTAGTAAGTTCAGATGGGTTGTTCGTAACATCTTCTATCTCATATGGTCCTAATGGAGATGAGGGTTGTTGTGATGGGGTAACTTGACTTCTTGGATCAAATTCTTGATGATTAGGATCACTTGAAGTGAATGTGACTTTTTTTTTCCCTGATTCTCTTGTGTTGTGATCTTGTCTTCACCATAAATTTTGGGTCACCTATGGGAGAGTTGTGTTGAGATTTGTAATGTTTAAACTCTCTAGTTGACTAAAATCTACGTAAAAGGGATGCTCTAAGTCTTTTTGGAGCAATGATGTTAATAGGAGATGAAAAGGTGAATGATGTGAGGAATGATCTTTTCAAAAAAATTGAGAAAACACTTTTGACTTAAGTTTGATTCTTTGATGTTTGGATAAATGATGTTTATGAGCTTATGAATATTTAGGGTAGACTTGTGACCTTCAAGATAAACTAGTTAAAAGATGATAACTAACATAACTAGGTGCATGGAAATGGATTCATTTCACATACAAAGTAGCTAAGTTAAAGTTTGGGTTGATAGATGTCTAAGTCAAAAAGTGTTGGTGTATTTAAATTTTTTGAAAAGTTTGGTGAAGTGAAAGAGGAATTTTGATGAAGGGGTGGATGAATTGTTTGACCAAATTTTGACCTAGAGTGAACCATTTTTTTCCAAAACCAAGGGAGTGAGAATGATGATAGACCTCTAAAGTGTTCAAATCTAGAAGACCCATGTTGATTTAAATGAGTAGTTCATATTGAGCATACATGTCTAGATCATTCATTGAAACATGTCTATAAAAATTTCTTACCAAAATGTTTCTATTGCAATAGAGAGCCACAAGGTGTCTCTTGATAGCTTTTGGACTACGACTCCTAAGTTTGAAGTGACGACATGTGGACCTTCTCTTGGGGATTTTAATTTTGTGAGAGATCATTTAAAGAAGCCCAAGATTATGGAAAAGAGGATATTTATTGCCACACGAGAGGTGGTAATATGGGCCTTCTGGCCACAATATTGGCTTGTTCCTATTGTTCGTTTTAGATGTATGTTGTGTTTCTCCATTGGATGGGTGTTTACTTTGTTTCAAAAGTGAAGCTTCTCAAACTACTAATTATATCCTTTTTTTCTCTCAATTAGTTCAAATTTTGGTTGAACGATAGCAGGCATGAGGTTAGGTTGTTCAGCTGAAGCAATCAAACACCAAATGGTCATGTGGATTTCAATTTGTCAATTTATCTTGCTTAAATGAGTTTCTTTTTATGACAAACACTTTGTCTTACTTAAGTTCAAACTAAATTTCTATGTCAAAAACATCATAAATTTCATAAAGTCCATTTTGTGAAAAGGATGAAGTTAGGGGCATAGTTTCCTAGGTTAAGTTTGGGAAGTATGGATTGATATGTAAACCAAAATATTTAGAAGTCTCTAAGAATAAATCCTTAGGACAAGCATCAATATCAATTTTTTTTCAAAAGGTATCCATACTTAGACCAAAGGGTTTGAAATTTTGAAAAGACTTGTTGATGTTTGTTTGCAATTGTTTTGGAACCAAGCAAGTGTTAAACTAACTCACAAGCATTTAAATTCCTAGATAGGACGGGTACATATTTATTAGTAGGATTACCATCATCGAAAGAGATGATTAATCTGTGAAGAGGAAATGGACAAATAGTCTATGTCAAGGAAATGTAATGTCTTGACACGCCAAGAAAAGGAGTTCCTTCCCCATTTGCTTTATTGCCTCAATCAAAAACCAGACGTGGTAAGTAACTCTTGGAGTGGTGCTACTCCAATGCACTACCTTAAAATGCATTTCGAATTTGGATTTGGTTAGCCACTACAAACGATGATTTTAATGACCATATTCGAGATAAATTGGTGTCATACACGTGGTGATTCACTCAATTAAGAGGCCCCCCAACTCTTAAAAATATCTAATGGTTTTAATGCATCACAAGGATACTAAGGGAGACATTCGTCAGTATGGGCCAACCATGTTAGAACTGAGATATAGCTTTGATACCATGTTAGAATTGGCTATGGCTACCAAGATCTTGAGACCAAATGGAAAGCATAAAAGAGAGAGAATAGAATGTGACAAGAATAAATTTTATTCAATGTCAATGATATGAGATGATTTACAATGAGATACCCCTTGGTTATATAGCCAAGGTGAGATGCAAGATGTCATAGGATTAGGACAAGTGTCTTAATCATATGACATGAGACAACTAATCACACTTACCTAGGTTCACATGTAGTAGTTGTCAAAAGATAAGATAACAATTAATGACAACTAACACCTTCTAGAAATATTCCTTCCTAGGACCTAAGTAAACTTAACATGTGTAAATAATTCCCCTAGTAATGAATGAACTAGGCACATGAGACTTTATTTACACCAACAAACAACAACCAACCAATTAATGACTTTAGTCACAACCAATTATTTATATAGCAGACCAAAATAAAAGCACCACTTGGTTCATTCCCTCTCACAACTTGGGATGCAGGCCCTTCTAAAGGTAACACACATTTCAAGCATAAAATTCTTTTCATCACCCAATATTTCCAAAAGGCACAAGGGGAGAGGATAATCGCTTCCAAGAAGAAAATTTATACTTGTGTGTTTCTCTTCACCCAAGATCACATGAAGTGTAAGGGGATTGGATAAGCACAAAAATTGTACTCAAACAATTCATACACATGTTCGTTTTAATCCATCATAGCAAAATGAGTTCATTTTAAGCACCAATTTGAAGTGTGGAAGTTGTGTTGTTTAATTTTAAACCAACAAGCATAATTATGTGAGGGTTCAATTTTAACCAATTTGAATGTTCATTTTAAATCCCAAAAAGAAATCTAGTTTGGTACTAAAATGTGAAATAAAAGCATCATAAATGGGTTATAATTTCCCCATAAATGTCAAAACACTTGTTACAATTATATTCAAATGGTAATATGCTCCTTCACTTCGAGTTTTATCATCCAAACCTGCAAAACCAGTTAGTCTAAAAACCAAAACAAGAAGTTAGTGACATGTTAGCAATCAGATAAAGTAAAAAATTAAAGCACATGTCAAATTTTAGGTTTAGTTTATGTCTACCAATAGATCGAGATGCTGAAATCAATTGTGTTGTTGAATTTCATCAATAGTGTTGATGTATCAAAATTGTATCATTGTAATGAAAAATTGGATGCATCACTCTGTAGTAAACGGTAGCATCAAATGTGTCGATATATCAATTGTGTCACTAAATAAAAAGTTACAACGCAATGGAAAATTAGCTCAATGTCACTATTTAAATGTGCGATGATGAAATTAATATATGCCGCTAAATTAAATATGTGTCACTATTTTAAATATCAAATGTGTCGCTATATAGCGACACACCCAAGGTGCGTTGGTGATTTATTAGTAGCGTCACTAAACCTGAAAACACAAGAAAAACAAAGATTTAAAAAGCAATTCGTCAAATTGGTTAGTTCAAGCCCTCCTAGCACCAAAATGTGACCGACGACTTAGTATGGGCTGACTACACTTGATCCATGAGGATTTGAAGCATATTTAAGCCCCTAAACATCATTCTAATAAGATCATTCAATGTAAAACTAAACTAAGCATCCATTAAAACTAACATATTAACATACGAAAGCTTCAAAAACACCTATTCTAATCCATTGAAACTTATCCTATTGGGGGAGTGGTGTTGCATTGATGTGGAATGACAACTTTTTTCCAATCTCATGGATAAATGAGCTCATTTTGATCGATTCTATTGAAGAGAATCGAAAAAACCAATGATAGATGTGTATGAAAACATGATATAAAGCTATTTTAACATGGTGTAGGCTGAGATGATCAATATGGGTGTATGCAAAGCTAATCTAAATGGAGTTTAAGATAAAAATATTGAAACCCTAATTACCAAATGTAGACACTTAAAAATGTCCTAAATGATATCATGCACTCGAATCAAGTATACTAACATCATTTCCTCCTAAAACCCATCCTCTTTTCACTTAATTAATTAAATTAGCCTAGCTATTTAATTAGTTATGTCATTTACATCTATTAACCTAATTGATCTAATTAGATGAATTCACCCCCTTCCATGCTAACATTTTGTCTTATTAAATTAAATACATCAAACTATTTAATTTAAATCCCTAAATCTTCTTATTTAATTAAATAACCCTAAGTTATTTAATTAAATATCATTTCACCTTCCCTCTCTCATTAAATCACTTTATTTAATGAATATTATCTAATTCTTCTAAAATTGCATAATTAACATTGTTTTAATTATCAATTACTAATAAATCTAATTCCCCCACTTGCAAGAGAATATTCCAAGGGAATATTCCTCTATTGCACATTCCTCCAAATGGAATATTCCTTCCCCTTTTGCACATTAAAACTTTGTTTTAATTTGCTAAGTATCTATTTTCCCCCACCCATGAGAATATTCCAAAGAATATTCTCTCTCCTCTCTCATTTAAAAAAATGGAATATTCCTTTTCTGTAACAAACTTACAAGACTTCTTATGCAAGTTAACTTATGACTTCTTGTGCAAGTTAAAAGTGTGTTTGTTTGGACAAAGGTGAACCCTTCATTAAATCTCATCATTGATTCTCATCCGTTGATGAGAATCCATGATCCATGTCTCCATCTTCTTTCATCCTTGGCCATTAATTGACCTTTTTTATCTCAACCCTCCATTTCTCATTTGTCCTCCTATAAATAGGTCACTATTTGGAGACAAATGGATCCATCTTTTTCAGTGAAAACTCATGTTGTTGAAATCACTCACACTCACACTCATATTTAGCATTTATTTAGTATCATTTTTGCTTAATTACTTGCATTATTAGCTTAGCTTCCATGGTAACATAGATGCATTCATGTAGCTTATTTGGTAATTAGGGTTTCAATATTTTTAGCTTAAAATTCATTTAGATTAGCTTTTCACTCACACATATTGATCATCTTAGCATAAATCATGTTAAAATAGCTTGCATCATGTTAGTTTAGCATTTAAACCATGTTTCATCCCACATCCCACAATGGTTTCATAAGTTTTCTTCAATAAAACTGATTGAAACAAGCTCATTTATCCGCAGCCTGATTGGGAAAGGGTCATCATTCCACATCAACACAACACCACTCCCCCAATAGGATAAGTTTCAATGGATTAGAATAGGTGTTTTGAAGATTTCATAGCTTAACATGCTAAGTTTTTAATGGATTCCTAGTTTAGTGTTTATTTGAAAGATCTCTATTGGGATTGACGTTTGGTGGCTCGAATATACTTGGGATTGACATTTGGATCAAGTGTAGTCAGCCCATACTAATCCGTCGGTCACATTTTAGCACTAGAAGGAGGGCATAGCTGATCACATTTAACATTTTTTCCTCTCAAAGTCCATTTTTCTGGTTTTTACAGATATAGCGACATTCCAAGAGATCTCAGCGACGCCTTTATAAGGCATCGCAATATAGTGACCTTATTTCTATTTGATATAGTGATGCCTAATTAATACACTAGCGCTAATTAAAATAAACAAAACTAATACTTTTTAGAAGTATCGAGAATTCAAAAACAACGATACCACCAAATAGTGACACAATCGTTGTCACTATCTTTCTACAGAGCGACGCTATTTTTCATTAGAACGACACTCATTTGATTTATGGAAACACTATCGTAAATAGCGACACTTTTTGTCTGGTAAGAAAAAGCAGTGTGTTTTTTAGCATGTGCTTATTTTTTTCTTCATTTGATCACTAACTTGTCTTTGACTTTTTGTTTTGGTTTTTCGGCTAATTGGGTTTGGCAAGTTGGATGATAAAATTTGAAGTGAAGAAGCATTATTATCTTTAAATATTATAATTATAACAAGTGTTGCAACAATTTTGGGGCAATTATAACCCATTTATGATGCTTTTTTAACTTTCACGCTTTAGTACCACACTTGCTTTAAATTGGGTTTTAAATGAACGCTCAAATCAGTTAAAATTGAACCCTCATATCAGTTTACTTGTTGGATTAAAATTGAACAAGATAGACTCGCATTTTCTTTGTTTCTTAAAATAAACTTTCCATTGCTTTGAGGGTTAAAATTAACAAGTGTTTGCCATGTCTTGTGGTTTACATTTTCTTCATTGAATGTGTATGCTCTTCTCTCACGCCACTCGACGATCTTGGGAATCAAAAGCATTCCTTTGACATTTTGTATAACCACCCACATATTTCAATTTGGATTTAAAATGAACCCCATGCTAGTGTAGGGAAAAGGCATTGTGTATGCTCTCTCCTTGTGCTTCACGCAATCTAGGAGATCGAAGTACAAGCATACTTCCTTACTTTTCTATACCTTTAGAGGGCCTACCACCTTGCTTCGAAAGGTGCGAAAAACCCAAGTGGTAATGAACTAAAGCCAAGCTCTTTTGAACCACTATATAAAAAATGTGTTTGGGACAAAATTCATAAGCAATAGGTGCAGATGTGTCATATTGACAAGTGCCACCCCTAGTGTCTACGTGACATGTCAAAATCCTTTATTAGGAAGGGACTGGGAGGCCTCTTTATTGAAATAATCTTGGGCTAATCTTGCTGCATGTATGGCCACCTTGTACAAAAGGCCTTACTAAGAACAAATTGTTTAGAAGCCAAAAACCTTCATGCTTGCTGGTGTAGGAACGGTTGTTCCAAAGCCACCCCACATTTTACTTTTCATTGTTGAAACAGAAAAATCCTTCTGATCTATGGATCTTAAGAATTTGAGAGTTGGTGTACCCAGGAAGTGTGTACCATGCAAGGGGGAGCTAGTGTCACCAAATCTCTAACTGTTCGCATTTTATTAGTGTTCGGAGAAATCCAAGTGGGGATTCAGAAAGTAGTATCTTTTGAACCTAAGGTGGTAAATGCTTGTGAGTCAATTTAATACTTTTCTTGGTTCCAAAACATTACAAACAAACATTCATAATCTTCTTCAAAATTTCAAACCCTTTGGCCTAAGTATGGATGCCCTTTCAAATAGTATTCTAAATATCTTGACTTATATCTCAATCCATACTTCCCAAAGTTAACATAAGTAACTATTCCTTCAACCTCATGATTTTCACAAAATGGATCTTGTGAAATTTATGATGTTTTTGATGTAGACATTTAGTTTGAACATAATCAAGACAAGTTTTTGTAAAAATAACTCATTTAAGCAAGAAAATTTGACAAATTGAATCCCACATGACCATTTGGCATCCGATCACTCCAGTTGAACAACCCAATCTTACACCCGCTATCATTAAACTAAACTTTGAACTTATTGAAGGAGAACTAACCGATATAATTACTAGTTTGAGAAGCTTCACTTTTGAAACAAAGGAAACACTAACCCAATGGAGAAACACTGCATACATCATAAATGAATAAGAGGAACAAGCTAGTATTGTGGTTGGAAGGCCCATATTACCACCACCTGCGTGACAATAAATATCATCTTTCTTCCATAAACTTGAACCTTTTTTTAATGATCTCATTTAAAATCAAAATCCCCAAGAGATGTTCTACATTTCGTCACTTCAAACTTAGGCGTCATAGACAAAAGGCTATCAAAAAACACCTTGAGGCACTTTATCAAAACAGGACTAGATTAACAAGGAACTTTTATATACGTGCTTCAAGGAATAATCTAGAACTGTATGCTTTTTTTGAAACTCAAAACATTGGTCTTTTCCATGATCTTGAACTTCTATAAATGATCTCATGCAAAATAAAAATCCCCAAGAGAAGGTCTACATGCTACTATTTCAAACTTAGACATCATAGTTCAAAATACATCAGAAAATGTATCCTAAAATAGTATCACAATAAGAACAAATTGGAAACAAGGTTTTATAGACTTATCTCGCTGAATAATCCAAACATGTATGCTCAATATGAACCCCTTATTTAAGTCAAACATTGGTCATAGGAATTGGAAACTTTAGAGGTCTAGCATGTTTCTCACCACCTTGGTCTTTGAAAATAAAGGTTCACTCTAAGTCAATATTGGGTCAAACATTTCATCCACCCCTTCATTAAAATCCAAATTTCACTTCACCAAACTTTGCAAAAAAATTCAATATACTGGAACACTTTTTGGACTTGGACATCTATCAACCCAAATCCTAACTTAGTTACTTTGTATGTGAAATGAATCCTTTTCCATACATTTAGCTAAGTTAGTTATCATCTTTGAAATAGTTTATCTTTAAGGTCACAAGTCTTCCCTAAAGGTTCACAAGTTCATAAACATCCTTTATCCAAACATCAAAACATCAAACTTAATTCAAAAGTGTTGTCCCAAAAAATTTGCAAAAATCACTCCCCATATCACTCATCTTTTCATCTCCCACTACCATCATTGCTCCAAAAAGACTTACAGTGTCCCTTCTACCTAGATTTGAGTCAACTAGAGAGTTCAAACATTACAAATCTTAACACAACTCTCCCAGAGGTAACCCATAATTTATGGTAAAAACAAGATCACAACACAAGAGAATCATGGAGAAAACCAAAGTCACATTTACCTCAAGTGATCCCAATCCTCTAGAATTTAATCTAAGAAGTCGTGTTACCCCATCACAACAACCTTCATCACCATAAGGGCCATATGAGATAGAAGATGTCACAAACAATCCATTTGGACTTACTAGGGAAGAAATCATGGAGCACTAGGCCTTAGAAAACATAGTTACCAATTCCCCATCTTTTGTTGCACAATCATTAACACAAGGCTTGACTTCATCCACTATTCAAACAACTCCATCACTAGGGCTCACTCTAACACCAACACCTAGTATTACAGCTAGTCTTTCTAAGGACTTTTTCCATACTCTTCCATTTGAAAGTAACACACTTTTTGGTACCCTCAATACCAATCCTCCTCAAACTACCACTTGGACACCAAAATTTGGTGCTCCTCCCATTCCCGAGGATCCCCAACATCCATATAAACCACTTACACTCCATTACTCCATGACAACTTCAACATATCAAGGACACCCATCTTCATCCATACCCATGAGTACAAAAAGTGTGCCCAACATCATACAAAGTAGTGTGGACCAAGTATCACAAGTAGACCCAAAAGGGCAAGGAAATACCCTCATGCAAAATCAGCCTTTAACACAACATGGAGCATCTTCATCCAATCCTCCTATTGATACATCAAACCCGACGGTTTCCCAAAACACATCTATCCCATCCATCATCAACTCACATCAAAACAATCCCTTGACCACAAACCCCACCACCCAAGGTACTACCTTGACCACATCTCAAATACAAGGGAATTTCCAAAAGATTGGTCAAGGGAATCCTTTCAATCAATGGACCCAAGGTCCTAATGTACCCTCAACATTGCAATATTTAATGGTGCCATCCTCATCTTTACTATTTTTCCCCTGAGTCATGCAAAATTAAATGGGACCTCAAACTTACATTCCTCCACCCCAATCCACTATCTTAAAAGGAACGTTAAACCAAGGGAATCTACAACCTCTCATCAACAATACGCAACCCGCACAAAACATCATAACCCAAAACCCATCACAGATGTCCCAACCATTGATTGATCCTTCATTGCAAGCAGATTCACTAGCTTTACAACAAGCCCAACAAGCTTATCAACAAGTATTCCAACAATAGCAACAACAACAAGTAGCCATACTAGCACAACAACAACAGCAGCAATAGCAAGCAGCCTTAGTCGCACAACAATAGCAAAAAAAATAGAAAGCAACCTTAGTCACACAACAATAGTAGCAACAACAACAAGCAACCTTAGTAGCCCAACAATAGCAACAACAACATCAAGTAGCCTTAGCAACATAGCAAGCAGCTCTAGCAGCTCAACAATAGCAACAATCCCAACAATATGCCCAACAACAACAATTTCTCATGCAACAACAACAACAACATTATTTATACTATAACCCTCAACAAAACATTGTCAACCCGAACACGTTAGGAACATATACACCCACACCATCATCAACTTATCCTACACCACCATACACCCCATACAACACATCATCATATTAGAATCCCATGTGCACTCCATCCACCATCCCACAATATGCAACATATGTTCCTCCACTTAGTCCACCACACGATATGGCATCACAAGTCAAGGCATTAACACTAGAAATGTAGGATATCCGGATGGAAAAAAATGAAGAAACCCCATACACATAACCTATACCCATATCCATTTGATTGAAACATCGCAATGGTATGAATCCCTCCTAGTTTTGAAATCCCCAAATTTGACAAATACAAAGGGAGGGGAAGTCTTGTGGACCATATCAAATATTTTAATGCCATGTGTATGGAGGTTTCCTACAATGAGTCCTATTTGATGCACCTCTTCCCACAAAGTTTAACAAGTCCTGCCTTGGACTAGTTTTCTCAATTTCCTCCAAGTATCAAAACTTTCCAAGAAATCATTGAAAAATTCATAGATCACATCTCCTTCAATCTTGACACAGACGTAAGCTTAGAAGAGTTATATACTCTCAAACAAAACAAAGGAGAATATTTTGCTAATTTCTTGCAATGATGGAGACAAAGAGCTAGCAAGAGCAAGTGAAGTGGGAATTATCATAGAAAATATAGATCCAAATCTATCTTTCCACTTGAAAATGCAATGCAACACATCTTATGACAAGCTTGTCCCTAGGGCCCTTAACATTGAGAGAGCTCTAATCTCACAGGGAAATACTCAATCCTACAAAGACAACTTTCCATCAAGCCTCGTGTCTAGGCTAAGAACAAGAATGTAACAAATGATGGAGTGGTAGATGCTAAGGTGATCCTAAGTGCTCCTAGGCCAAACAACAATCAAATCACTAACATTCAACCAACTATGCAACAAACAACACCACCACAAAAAAATCAGATCAACAACATTGAAACTCAACAGAGACAAACACCTAACAAGAAAAACTATCCAAAGCACAAATACACACAATTGTCAGAACCCATTGAGATTATCATGAAGAAATTGGTAGAGTCAAACCTGATAATGCTTTCAAATTTTGAAAACTACCAAGAACCGCGGGATAAACTGCCCTGGTACAAAAGAAAGATCTTTGTGACTTTCACAAAATTAATGGAAACAAGATAGTGAACTGCATGCGACTCAAAAATATTATCTAGGATCCTATAGGATCCTATAGAGAGTGACACCATATCTGTTGAGATACCAACTCGTAAGTAGGATCTTAGGATATAAAAGACCCCCCATGTCGGATCATAACAAAGGAAACAACAACGGGAAAGAAAAAGATTACACAAACATGCAACATACCTATTCCAATGTGGTTGCTTGCTGTGATAGTGTCATTACCATCATCACTATCAAAGGACCTAGTGTAGAATGTGGAGTCACCACATGACATGGAAAAGTTACCATCCAAGGAGTTCCATCTCAATCTAGGGCACACCCTACTCAACCAACAACAAGCACTAGCAGTACAATCTCTTAGATCAACTTAAGAAGACCTTTGCATAGATTTTTATCTTAAAACTATTGAGGCTATCCCCCGTGCAAAGGGAAATCTTAGAGGAAGCTCTGTCTACATCATTCATCCCTGAGGATATAAATATGAGCAGTTTCAAGCTATGGTAGGGCATATCACTAATCATCTCCTCACCTTCTCAAAACAAGACCTACTGTCACAACCATATCATAATTGTGCTTTACACCTTGAGGTCATCATTCATAAGAACAAGGTTAAAAGAGTCTTAGTAGATGGAGGTGTTGGTCTGAACATTTGCACCTTTCAGTTGATTAAAAACCTGGGCTATTTAGAGGATACTATTGAGAAAACAAAGAGCACAACCATCAAAGCATATGATGACCAGGAGCGGGTATTACAAAGCATCATCACATTGCCCATCCAAGTAGGACCCATTATCACATAAACTAAAGTGGGGGATCCCACAATACTGTGTCTCACTTTTTGCCCAAGATGGACATTTACATCAATATTTTTAAGTGAAGCTTCATCTTCTAAGACCTATAGTAGCTAAACCATTAAGAATTTCAAGATGATGTGAACTAGTGATTTGTGGCAATTGTTGTGTAGATTCTAAATATTAAAAAAAATAAAAATGAAATAAATTATGAATCTTTCAACATCTCCTTTAATAACTAGTTTTAAAACAAAAAACAACATTTTCAAAAGTAACGTTTGTGTCATAAAACATAACTTTTTCCTATAAAGGATAAAATTCTAATTTTTGAAATATAGATTCTCAACATCAATATGGAGGGAATGAATATTTTTTCATAATTTTTCGTTACATTTTTTTTTTTAATTAATTTCTAAAGTCACTGTAACTATAATTTGGACATACATGTGTGTTGTATAACATAACTTGTTATGTATATGTCGAAGTCCTTTTTTTGGTGAAACAAGAACATCAACACGGAGGGAACAGATATTTTTTGAAATTTTTTTACAATGTTTTTTTAATTTTTAAATCTATGTAGAACAAAGAGCTTGATGTTCAAATAAAAACCTATGTTCAGTAAAAATTAAAAATTAAATACATGATAAAATGAAAACATATAAAAATTATACTTGTTAGAAAGCTCATTTTGAGGGCTACGATCTTGAAAAATATCTTGTCAAGTCATGCTCATTTGTAGGTCCAACCCAAGGTTTGAAATTGAAATTTCTGAGGAAATTTTGATTTACATATTTTTTTTCTTTTTGGCACCTTCATTAGAAGGTACCTTTAATATAAGGTACCTTCGATCAAAGTTCTTACCTTCGATAAAAGGTCCTCATGCAAAAAAATCCATTTTATAGAAGAAAAAAAATTATGGAAACTACCTTCTATCGAAGGTCCACCAGAAAGGTGTTTAGTTGCATACCTTCACTTGAAGGTACCTTCGATTGAAGGTTTTACTTTTCTCAAAGGTGTGCAAGTGAATTTAGCATGACCACTCCAAAAATTTCCTCTTTCCAAAAGTGAGACACAGCTCCATGATTTCACCCCATTCCAAGTGTTAGACCTTGATCTTCCCTACAACATCCTACTTGGTTGACCCTGGATCCATCCCTTAAAATTTGTAGCTTCAACCTACCATCAATGTGTAAAATTTTCCTTTAAAGGGTAAAGAAGTTACCATCCATGGAGATCCTGAGCCTTTTTTCTATTGGAAGAATCTTGAGGCCAATTTCTATAAAATCCCCCAAATACCCAAGAATGACGAAGGGCCTACAACTTCTACCTCATTTTTTGACCCATCTTCCCTTGCATCTACCTCAAAAATGAAAACACCTGTGGTATAGAACATACCCGACATCAAAGCAGTGATACAGGATGATGGTTGTGGGAACTATAAGCTAATGAAGGATACTTTTGTGTTGGGAGAGCTACCTCTTTCTCCCAAATCTCATTGGAATCCCACAGCTAGCAACAACATCACTGAAACTATCGAGATGGAAACTACTACCTTCACCAAGTGGGGGGACTTGAACAAAGAAGATGTCAATGGGGAGGATATCTCTAAACTACTCTATCAAATGACCCATCCCTGTTCTTCCCATGGAAGATGACAACAAAGGATTACAACTAATGAAGGGAATGGGGTATACAAAGAACGAGAAACAGGGGAAAAATGACAATGGTTTGCTAGAACCTATCACTCCTAATAAACATCCAAAGAATCTTGGCCTAGGTTGCACTACTAGCAAGGTTACCCTTATTGGCAAAGGTACTTCCGCTAAATGGTTGAGGCTTCCTCCTGGTTACCAACATCACATGATACTACCCTAGATGACTCCCCCCTCGATATTACTGACCTATTTAAGAATAACTCCCTCTTCATGATATCTATATCATCATTCACCCCAAGTAACCAACCAAATGAAATATGCATAATATACTCACAATTCATTGACTTGGACCAACGAGGATTACTGATTCTAGACTTATTCAAAAATGATGAAGAAGTCTCAGAATTCATGGGACTTCATGATAACTTATCATGGGCAGATCACAAGGTTGGTTTTGACATAGAATTCGACATAAGGGCGTACTATGGGGAGACAATCGAATCCTTTAGTCACAAAATTGATGAAATGCAACTAACTTGTAGATCTTTGAGTGAAAACCACACTGTGGCACTCTCTAATCCTAAAATAGTAAAAAGAAAGGACATGTCCGATGGTGAAAATCTCTCTGAGGCATCCAAGGATGAGGGCTTCAATCGCACCCTTAGTGCAATGCATCTAGAGAAGTCAACAGTTCTAGCAAAAAGGCCCACTCCAGTCAATGTAGGAACAAAAGAAGCACCCAAGATCACTTTCTATGTCGAATCCTTGTTGGATGAAGAATAGAAGAACCTAGCAGCATTCTTAAAAGAATGAAGAGCTAACTTTGCATGGTCATATACGGATATGCCAGAGTTTGATCCAAAATTAGTTATGCATCATCTAGCAATCTATCTTGAAGCCAAACTAGTAAAGCAAAAGTTAAGGAAAATGCACCATCAGATAGCACTCTTGGACAAACTTGAGTTACAAAAGCTTCTTGATGTTGGATTCATCTGACCCATAGATTATCCTAAGTGGGTTTCAAACCTGGTGCCAGTCTCCAAACCCACTAGGGGCATCAAAATATGCACAAATTTTAGAGACTTGAACAAGGCATGCCCAAAGGATGATTTTCCTCTTCCAAACATCGACATCATAGTGGACTTAACAGGTGGACATGAAATGCTATCACTCATTGATGGTTTTTCAGGCTACAATCAAATCATGATCACCAAGGAGGATGAACAAAAAACTACATTCTCTTGTCCATGGGGGAAATACTATTGTAACATGATTCCATTTGGGCTAAAGAATGCAAGAGCAACCTATCAGAGAGAAATGACCCTCATCTTTCATGACATGATCCACAAAATAGTTGAAGACTATGTGGAAAATCAAAGAAAAGGAGTGAGCACATGCAAGTCTTGGGACCTATCTTTTATAGGCTTGAAGAATATAAGGTATGACTGAATCCAAAAAAAAGTGTCTTTGGGGTGACTTCAAGAAAGCTTCTTGGCTATATTATATCACAGAGGGATAGAAATTAATCCAACAAAGGTAAAATCCATCCTAGACATGGAACCTCTGCAAACATTGAAATAGATGAGAGGGTTACAAGGAAGATTACAGTCCATCAGGAGGTTCATAGCATAGTTATCAAACAAAATCCACCCTTTCTCGCATCTTCTCCATAAAGGAATAACTTACAAGTGGGATGAGAAGTGCGATAAATATTTCCAATAGATCAAGGACTACTTATTGACACCTCCAGTGCTCATGCCACCAATACCAAACAAACCATTGATCTTGTATATCTCAATAACATCAACAACACTAGGTGCTCTTTTAGCACAACATGATGAAAATAGAAAATAAAGGGATATCTACTACATCAGTAGGACCTTGGTGGGCTATAAAATGAACTATTCATCCATTGAGAAAGCATGCTTAGCACTATTTTTTGCTTCATAAAAATTTAGACACTACATGTTGTCACATCAAATCAAACTCATTACAAAGATTGACCGATTGAAATACTTGTTATCCAAAGCAACTCTCACTGGGTGAATGGCCAAATGGATAACGATCTTGACTAAATTTGACATAGATTATGTGCAGTGCAAGGCAATCAAAGGGCAAGTGATCGTAGGCCAATTAGCAGAGGTACCTATCTATGCAGAGAATCCATCGATATCTAAATTCTTGGATGAATTAGTATTCCTTGTTAATGCAGCAAATCAGTGGAATATGTACTTCATTCACCCAACATGGATTAGGAGTGGGAATTCTTTTCATCACCCCTTAAGGTGACTGCATACCAAATTCATACAGGCTATCATTCTTGTGTACTAACAATATTGTTGAGTGTGAATCTTTAATCATAGGTCTAAGGATAGCAGTTCAATGGTAGATACAAGAGATGAAATTCTATGGAGACTCACAGTTGGTTATCAAACAAGTCAATAAATGACTACCAAACTAAGGACGATAAGCTTAATCCGTACAAGAATATGGTAGAGAGTCTCGAGGACCTTTTTATAGATATAAATTTTGAGCAGATTCCTAACATGAACAACTGAGCAATAGATGTTATGGCAACAATTGGGTTATTATTAGACATGTCGCACAACATCCTTCAATGTGAATTCTTGGTAGAACTTCTCATACCAACTTTCAAAATCCCAGAATCTAAATTTATGTGTGTCATTGTTGGTCCTAGATCCTTGTGGTATCATGACATATTCACCTACCTAAGCAGAGGAACCCTCCCATCTGATATCACCACCAACCTTAAAAAGACCTTTGTTAAGAAGGCATCCCGATTCATGATCCTAGGTGATACCTTATACTATCAAAGCATCGAGGGAACATTACTATGATGTCTTAACCAACAAGAAGTCTTGACCACTTTAACAAAAGTACACGATGTCATATGCGGTTCCTATTCTAGTGGTATGACTTTAGCTAAGAAACTGTTGAGGATGAGGTAATACTGGCCAACCATGGAAAGAGAAGCCCATCAATATGTACAAAATTTTGTCTAGTGTCAACAACATGGATTTTTTATTCATGCTCCAGGTCAGGAGCTACAACCAATGGTCACACTTTGGCCTTTCTCGCAATGGGGCTTGACCTCATAGGAAAGATTACCCCTGCCTCATCTAATGGACACAAGTTTATCATAACAACCACTGAGTAATTTACCAAGTAGGTTGAAGCCATTCATATGACCTACATAATGGGGAAGCAAATTGCTAATTTTATCCTGAATTATCTCATCTTTCGTTATGGTGTTCCACAAACCCTTATCTTAGATAATGGAACACCCTTCAAAAAATAGGATGTGAAAGAGCTATGTCAAAGATTCAACATCCAACACCGATTATCTACCCTGTATTACCCCCAGGGCAACAGTCAAGCTGAGGTTACAAAAAAAACCATCCTAAAGATCCTAAAGAAAATAATCAATGAAGTTGGTCATGACTGGCATCTATAGTTAAATCTTACTCTTTGGTCCTATCAAACCAGTATCCCCATGCCTACAGGTGCAACCCCGTTCTCCCTGGTCTACAGATCAGAAAGCCATCTTTCCTATTGAGGTCAAGCTTCCATCACCGCGAGTGTCACTATAGAACCTAATCACTAATGAAGAGTACAAAGTATCTTGACTAAATGAGCTAGAATTCTTGGATGAGCATCTTCTTAATGCTCTTAATCACTTGCAAGTATATCAAAACTGACTGAAATAGAGCTATAACAAGAAGATCAAATGTTGGTCTTTCCAAGTAGAAGATCTTATCCTAAATCATAATAAAAAAATCTCCCAGATCAGGATAGTAAAGGAAATTTTGAGCCTAACTGGTTAGGTCCCTTTGTCATCACAACAAGTTATGGATCAGGAGCATATCAATTGTCAACACTTGAAGGTGAACCCTTGCAAGAACCAACCAACAACTTGCATCTTAAAAAAAATTATGCTTAGGCTTGAAGGGTGTAAATCTGAAAATACAAAAAAATCACAAAATGATCAAAATCCAAAAACATGGGAAAAAGGATTGAAAAAAAGTGAAGAAAAAACAATCATCCTCTAGTGAAAACCACTTCAGTGGTGCTTTGGGAAAGTACCTTGGTGAAAACCTGGAAAATAGGCACCTTACGTAAATAAAGTACCTCTATCTACCTAGGCTCTTTATCCTGTCATTCCATCCATCTATCATATCATTCATCCTATTTATTCCATCACCCATTCGTGTTTGAATCATAGCTTGATATTGTGAAGTATCATATCTCCTTAGTATTACTTGGCATATTCCAAAGGTCAGGTTTTCCTGCCTATATCGAGGTAGTCTATCCATATCACACCGAGGTCAATTCATTATGGATTAGATCGAGTTCTTGTATATCTTAACGTTATTGAAAATCCCAAAGGAATTCATAAAAAGTTCCTCAGAAAATCCAAAAACATCAAAATATTGTACAGCTAAAATCCAAAAGCATTCAAAAAATTGTAAATTCAAAATCCAAAACATCCAAAACACATCAAAATCCCTAAAAAGGTAGAGCATCAAAAATCCAAAAAAAATTCCATGTCGAACTATGGTCTCTAGGCTTGAACGTAGGCAAGGCCATAATTGATGTGCCCCCGAGACACTCTAGGTCAGTCCTTTAGGAGTCCATCATAATAAATTGGCAATCCATCAACTGTTAATATCTCATTGTTAATAAGTCATGTCAGTCGAACTACGTGGTCTCTACGTGTATAACATAGGCAAGGCTTATCTTTGATCAGCCCCTGAGGCCCCTAGGATAGGTCGTTTAGGTTAGGTTCTTGGTCGAAACTCATAAAATCCCTAAGCATTCATATATATCAGAAAATCCTTAAAAATTCAAAATCTCAGAAAACCCCAAAACGTTTGGAAAACTTAGAAAAACACAAAAAATTTAAAAAACTTAGAAAATCCCAAAACATTCAAAAACTCGTAAAAATACAAAACATTAGAAAACATTCAAAAGACCTAAAAAGCATCACATATCTCAAAAAACCCTAAACAGTCTCAAATAAACTGAAAACCAAAACATTCATATAAACTTTCAAAAAAGACCAAAAACAGCCTCAAAACATTTTCAAAATACCAAAAACATTGAAATATTCTAGAAAATCCAAACACCCATCCATCCCATTTTGCTTTCACCTATAATAAACCTCCATCCATAATAAATCAATCATCACCTTCAACCTTTGGAAAAACAAATAGAAAGCAAGTATAGCAAGTTGTAAAGTGAGAACCTAAGTGTCAAAATCTAAAGTCTAGATCATAGGTAAATGAGTCAATGGATTTTGTATCAACAACTTATCGTAAACCTCATCCTAATCAAACCATCTAATCAACATGTCCTAGGATGCATCCTTCCTACAATGGACATCAGTATCAGACATCACCTTAGCTAAAATTAAACTTGCAAGAGATATAGATAACACTGATTGTTTGTCTTTCATCTTTTCTTCTAATTTATCTCAATGACCCATTACCAAGACCTCTCGATGATGTCTCAATGATTTAGAGAGAAAGTAATGGGGCATCGATCATTATCTCCCATTTGTTGTGCTTGTGGGTATTCTTGTAAAATAATCTTGGTGCATACTTTCTTAGTTGTGTGCAGGGAAGTTGTTTAGAGTAGATTGTTAACTATTGTGTATGCTTTGGTCCAATATATTCTAAATTGCTTAACTACATTTCAACAAGGTTTTTGTATGTCAAGGTGTGAACAAGAACTATCATATTTGTTTGCAGAGTCAAATTCCATTACACTAGATACAATTCCATCTTGGCTATCAATACCTTGATGCATTGTGTCTATGTGTTATATCAAACAATAAGGAACGGCAAAAAATCACAATCCCAAGATATGAGCAAATCATCATGATCATGCATCTCTCATAACCATCTCTAATAAAGTCTCGGTGAATCATAGACTTGTTGGACATTTTGAATCAATCATAAAAAGCAATGGTCAATCATCTTATTTCTTCTATCTCCTCTTCGTGCTAACCTGTTACCATGACAGTCAACAAAAACACTATCACCAATGCATCCATCCTACATCCACAAATCATTGGCATCGCATTATCATATCATAAACATACATTGCATCCATATCATGAAAATCTGCACTATCCATACATACATCTACATGTATTATCATCTCATCACTGGCATAAAAGGGTACAAAAAAAGAAATGCATCCATATAATTTGCATAAGCATCAAATAAGCATATCATATCATCCATCTAATAATATATCATAAAAAGATATTGAAAAGGAATAAACATTGCATCCACCCATATCATGGCATCCCATATCATCACATCATAGATCATCATCACATAGCAATAAACATGAATAATAGGAAACACATCACATTATATCAAAGGCATCCATACATTCATAAATCATGCAATAAATAACACATCACATCATATCGAATCTGTATCATCTCATATATATATATATATATATATATATATATATCAAAAAGTGATGACTATCATAATACAATATCTGCATCAATGTCTATATATCAATCAAAAGTACAATATCCACAAGGCTATCAAAAAGGAGCCCATGAATGTATATTTGTATAAAGAATTAGGCAATAATCAAAAAAATTCTATAAAAGTGAGCTAGCCCTAATGGCAGCTCGACTCCCCAACCTGTCTATCTAGTGGTTGATCCTCAGCCCGGGGATGTGCTCCACTCCTCTATGAAAAATATTGCTACCTCATCGCTTTCAAGACATCCCAATGATAGTGCATACGATAATATGTAGCCTCAGTCACAACCTCTCTATATAGTTAGGCAAAAATTGTTTATCCCTGTGACATAGTTATCATAGCCTCTAACTACTGCCGTTGTCTGACCTCCTATGCCAACTACATATCTAAGGCCTATTTGAGTTGACACTCCTAATCCCTCTCTCGTCATGAGTGCCTGAATTTATTTTTGAGTCTGGTCTCACTTAGCTATAACCACCTACAACTAATGTACCTGAACATCATGGGAATCTAGCCCCGGTGGTGGTGGTTGTACGGGTTGCTACTACTATATGGGTAGATGCTAATGTAGTTGTTGATGTAATGTCGGTGCACTTGAGACCTATCTATCAATTTGTTAGCCATCCTAGCCATCCTTTCCTCTACCTCGACATTTGGCCCTGTACCTTGTCCTCTACCCTACCCACCCTATGGTTGGCCTTGACCTTTGCCTACACCCATCCCTCTCGGCCTCCCTCATGGAGGTATACCTGCTAGATTTTTCATTCTAGGAGTGGGTACGAACCATGCATCATATGCAGGCATAGTCTTTGCATCTGCCTATCCCTAATCATAGACCATGGCCTCACAACCAACTGTCTAAAGCCCTCAACAACCTAGTGGGATGGGATCATGTGGGGAAGGAGTGGGTATGAACCATGCATCATATGCAGGCGTAGTCTTTGCATCTGCCTAATCATAGACTCATGGCCTCACAACCAACTTTCTAAATCCCTCAACAACCTAGTGGGATGGGATCATGTGTCCCCATGTAGTCTCTCAGGCTGATCTAGCAAAAATGGTTGTATATGCATCATCAAGCCTATCTTACCTCTCACCAAACTATCTGGCAACTCTATCGGGTAGGTACCTCTTAATCATCATGTGCTCTCGACCCTACATATACCAATTCTGCCAAGCAAAGAATAATTGTTGCGCATTGTCATACCATGCTGGCATCTGAAGCATGGTTGCCATCTAAACACTGTCATCTCATCAATCACTCTTTGTCGGTATAGTATACCAAGTTGGCCTGTGTTCTGAAGAGTGATGGCACCTTTGTACCTCCAAAAAACTAGATCATCTATCTCCACATCTACCATGTGGACAATAGGTTGAAGCACGACAATGTGCTCCCATGCCCATATGTGAAGAAGGGTGACCCCTGTACCAATCACTCTCACATCACAATACATGAATTCATGCATATCATGGTAAAGGAAAGCCAGCATCACTAGCCCCCCTATGCATATTGATTCCTCTAGAAGAGCATCTCGTTCCATGCCAGCCCCCATCCTGGACTAAATCCCCTTCTTCGGTGATCTGCGGTAACCAAACCTAAGATCACTACCGCAATTATCAATCTAAAGATCAATGCCCAACCTCTGTACATCACGAGGTCAATTTGGGAGTTGACCAAGACAATGGAATCATGATCAAGAACCTCATGATAGGCATCATATTCTTCATCAGTGTCGTAAATCATGTGCTCACCTTGTATTGATAATCGCAAAATTTGCCATACATCCTCTAGCATCACTGTTACCTCACCGGTGGGTAAGTGGAATGATGAGGTCTTGCTATGCCATTGCTCGCATAGCGTTGTCATCATCGCCAAATGGGTCCACACGATGGGAATGTAGGCAATGTAGCACAAGTCGATCTCTCCTAGGTGCTCTTTTTTAAGCTCAGAAAAAATTATCAAGTCTGGACAACACAATCAGTCAATGCTTGTGGGAAATCAAAGGCTAGATAACCTACTCCACCCACAAAGCGTATGACGTCGAAATTCACAAAAAATGGCTAAGTTTGGATTTTTTATCCCCCAAAATGACAAAAGAATTGCTATTTGGAAAGTGTCACTATAATTCAAATTCCAAACAACGACGGTATGTGCATTCAAACTGTAAATTGTGACTAACGTTGCTCATCACAACTGTGTTGCCCTTTAAAATTTGAAAACTCTAATTCTAAATTGTAAATTGGGCGGGTACATCAGTATTTACACCTGTGTCGCAATTTGCTATCAAGAAACCCTAATTCCAAATTGTGAAATACGTCACTTATTACAATAGTGTAGCTAAAAATGAAAATAGTGTCGTCGATTCTAAAAATAGCGTCACTATATAGCGACGTTGCCTAAACCCAATTTTCAAATTGCAATAAATGCACTCAAAAGTCAAAATGCAAGTCAAGTTTTGAATTGCATACCAAGAAAGGTACTCTCAAACCCAATCGGAAATGTGTTGTGGGAGCATTCATTGTGCCATTTTGTCAAGAGGTCAGAGCTCAAAATGCAAGAATTGTCCAAGGTGTGAATGCACAAATGAATTGAAAGTGACCCTTCCTCACCTATTTAAACTAAAAAAATTAGAGTTTTTTGCCCTAATTTAACCATGAAGTTAGGGTTTTTCAAACTTTTCACCAATCTTGGCAAACGGGAGCTTAGTTTCCATGATTTTTTGCATTTTTCGCATGTTTTCTCATCCCAGAGCATTTTCAGACCCCTAAGGTAGTGTTTATCTTTGTCGAGAAATCAACCCAAAATTCAAAAAAATTGCCTAATTTCTTGAGGGGTAGAGAACCAACTTATTCCTCCTATTGGGGCAATGGTGGGGCATCCAAAAAATAAAAATAAAAATCATTTTTTTATTTAAGTAGCAATTTTTAATCTGACGGGCATCAATCTTTGAACCATTGTAACAAGTACCTCACTTCAAAGAGGGAAAAAATGTAGACACTTAAAAATGTCTTGAATGATATTATGCACTCGAATCAGGTATACTAACATCATTTCCTCCTAAAATCCATCCTCTTTTCGTTTAATTAATTAAATTAGCCTAGTTATTTAATTAATTATGTCATTTGCATCTATTAACCTAATTGAACTAATTAGATGGATTCACCCCCTTCCATGCTAACATTTTGTCTTATTAAATTAAATACATCAAACTATTTAATTTAAATCCCTAAATCTTCTTATTTAATTAAATAACCCTAAGTTATTTATTTAAATATCATTTTGCCTTCCCCCTTTCATTAAATCACTTTATTTAATGAATATCATCTAATTCTTCTAAAATTGCATAATTAACATTATTTTAATTATCAATTACTAATAAATCTAATTCCCCCCACTTTCAAGAGAATATTCCTCCTTTGCACATTCCTCCAAAAGGAATATTCTCATGGAATATTCCTTCCCCTTTTGCACATTAAAACTTTGTTTTAATTTGCTAAGTATCTATTTTCCCCCACCCATGAGAATATTCCAAAGAATATTCTCTCTCCTCACTCATTTGAAAAGGGTGAATATTCCTTTTTTGTAACAAACTTACAAGGTTGTGCAAGTTAACTTATGACTTCTTGTGCAAGTTAAAAGTGTGTTTGTTTGGATAAATGTGAACCCTTGATTAAATCTCATCATTGATTCTCATCTATTGATGAGAATCCATGATCCATGCCTCCAAATTCTTCTATCCTTGGCCATTGATTGACCTTTTTGATCTCAACCCTCCATTTCTCATTTGTCCTCCTATAAATAGGTTAGTATTCTGAGACAAATGGATCCATCTTTTTTAGAGTAAACTCATGTTGTTGAAATCACTCACACTCACACTCATATTTTGCATTTATTTAGTATCATTTTAGCTTAATTACTTGCATTATTAGCTTAGCTTCCATGGTAACATAGATGCATTCATGTAGCTTATTTGGTAATTATGGTTTCAATCTTTTTAGCTTAAAATCTATTTAGATTAGCTTTGCACTCACACATCTTGATCATATTAGCATAAATCATGTTAAAATAGCTTGCATCATGTTAGTTTAGCATTTAAACCATGTTTCACCACACATCTCACAATGGTTTCATCCATTTTATTCAATAAAATTGATCGAAACAAGCTCATTTATCCACAATATTGGGAAAGGGTCGATGTTCCACATCAACATGACACCACTCCCCCAATAGGATAAGTTTAAATGGATTAGAATAGGTGTTTTGAAGCTTTCATAGTTTAACATGATAAGTTTTTAATGGATTTCCAATTTAGTGTTTATTTGAATGATCTTTATTGGGATTGACATTTAGTGGCTTAAATATACTTCATATCCTCATGGATCAAGTGTAGTCAACCCATACTAATCTGTCGATCACACCAAATAAGCTAAATGGATGCATCTATGTTATCATGGAAGCTAAGCTAATATAATGCAATAAATTGACCTAAAATGCTTTCTAAAACATCAAATATGAGTGCAAGATGCAAGTGATTTTAACAACATAAGTTTTCTCTTAAAATATGAATCCATTTGACTCCAAATAGTGACCTATTTATAGGAGGACAAATGAGAAATTAAGGGCTAAGATTGAAAAAGCTAATCAATGGTTAAAATTGGAGGAAAGATGGAACATGGATCAAGGATTCTCATCAATGGATGAGAATCAATGATCACATGGATCAAAAAAAGAATCTATTCATATTCTTCCAAACAAACACACTTTCAAAACTTGCACAAGAAGTCTTGTTGAAAGTTTGTTGAAAAAAAGAATATTCCCCTTTTAAAATGAGTGAATAAAGAGAATATTCTCATAGGTGAGGAAAATTAGATATTTAGTTAATTAAAACCAAATCAAATTGCACAAAGGAATATTCCCTTTTTGGAGGAATGTGCAAAGGAGGAATATTCCCTTGCAAGTGGGAGGATTAGATTTAATTAGTAATTTTATAATTAAATAAAGTTTCAATTATGCAAATTAAGGGATTGGGATATTCATTAATTTATTTAATGAAAAGGGGAAGTGATGTTTTATTGAACTAAATAACTTAGAGTTATTTAATTAAATAAGAGGACTTTAGGGATTAAATTAAATAATTTGATTTATTCAATTTAATAGGATGAATGGTTAGCATGAAAGGGGGTGAATTAACCCAATTAGATTAATTAGATTAATAGATGCCAATGATGCAATTAATTTAATATCTAGGAAAATTTAATTAATCAAGCCAAAAGGGGATGGGTTTTAGGATGAAACGGTGTTAGTATATCTGATTTGAGTGCATGATATCCTTAAGGACAATTTTAAGTGTCTAGATCAAGATGCCTGTTTTCCAGAGTTTCATCAAGGTAATTATTTTTTTTATTTTTTATTTTTTTGTATTTTTTATGGTTATGACAAGACTTTCTGAAGCTATGTATAGAATTTGCATAGGTGCAGACTATTAATTGGTTCTAACAAGAGTTCCCCTTCAAGAGTTGAAAGTTGATATGCTCTTGATCCAAAGGTTGTTGTGACAATATAGGGACCCAACCAATTTGGCTTGAACTTTCCTGGCTTCTCTCGTTTTGCTTGATTCTTAGGATTTTCCATTAAGACCAAGTCACCAATGTCAAAATGTCAATTCAATAATTTCTCATTTTAGCTACGATGGAGACATCCAATGCTTTTTTTCTTTGTTCATCTAAAAGTTCCAACTCATGTAGCCTTGACACTTGGTATTCCTCATTGTCAATATGCCCTTGCATGGATACCCATAGGGAAGGAAGTTTGACCTCAATAGTTAAGATATATTCAGAACCAAAGACTAGGGAATATGGAGTGGCATTGGTAGGAGTGCAAATACTAGTACAGTAGGACCATAAGGTAGGGTTAAGTTGGAGGTGCCAGTCACGACCAGCATCATTAATAATCTTTTTAAGGATTCTAAGGATTGTGTTGTTAGAAACCTCAGCTTGGTCATTACCTTGTGGGTTGTATGAAGTGGAGAAATGGTGTTGGATGTGGAATTTCTCCCAGAGTTGGTGAATTTCTTGGTTTTTCAATGGCTGTCCATTATCAGTGATAATGGATCGAGGAACACCATACTGACAAATGATATAGTTGAGGATAAAATTGGAAATATATTTTCCAGTAATGTATGTCATAGGAATGGCTTCAATCCACTTAGTGAAATATTTGGTCATGGTAATGATGAATTTATGGACATTGGAGGAGGTGGGATGAATCTTACCAATGAGGTCAAGTCCCCATTAGGAAAAGGGTCATGGTGATGTTATTGGTCGTAATTATTATACTGGTACATGTATCAAATCTCCATGTGTTTGACACTGTCGGCATCTTTTGACGAAGAGATAAGAGTCTTTTTCCATTGAAGGCCAATAATAACCAGCTCTCATGATCTTCCTAGCCAGGGTTGGACCACTAGAATGGGATCCACATATACCCTCATGTACCTCATGCAAGGTTGTTTGTGCTTCTTTGGTGTCGAGATATCACAACAGGGTATTGTCTAGGGCACGTCTATAAAGGGTGTCATCGATGATGGAGTACTTAGAGGCTTTATAGATAAATGTCTTGCATTGGTTATCGGAAAGGTTGGGGGAAAGGACATGGTCAAAGGTAGTCGTATATGTCATGGTACCACGAGGAATTGGGACCAACGATTTCACAAACCATCTCAGATTCTAGGATGTCGAAGGCAGGTATCAACAACTGTTCTACCAAAAACTTGAATTGAGGCATGTTGTTTAGTATGTCCAGGAGAGAGCCAATTGTAGCCATAGCATCTGCTACATTATTCTGAATACAGGGTACTTGATGAAAGAGGATTATGTCAAAATATTGTCTAAATTTGTCTACCATCCCCTTGTAGGGTGTTAAATTTTTGTCCTTGGTGTCGTAATCATCGTTGACTTGTTTGATTACGAGTTGAGAATCACCATTTACTTGCAAATGCTTGATCTTCCATTTAATTGTCATTTGAAGTCCTATGAGAAGGGCTTCATATTCTGATATGTTGTTTGTACATAGAAAGGAAATTTTGAATGACTTAGGAATTATATCACCTTGAGGGGTGACAAATAGTATGCCTACTCCTGAACTGTGGTTTGTACGAGATCCATCAAAATATAGCTTCCATGTTGTTCTTGTACCTAAAGTGACAATGGATTCATCTAGAAAATTTGAGACTAATGGGTGACCAACCTTAGTCGATGCGTCTGCGAGTTAATTAGCAATGACTTGTCCTTTGATTATTTTTCTTTCGACATACTAGATATCATATTCACTAAGAGCCAATTGTCATGTCAATGTTGCTTTACTGAGAAGATATTTAAATGGGTCTATTTTTGTGACCAGTTTTGTTTGATGGTTCAACATGTAGTGCCTTAGTTTTTGAGTAGCAAATACTATCGCAAGACAAGCACATTCTATTGGACTATAATTTAGCTCATAACCAACCAAGGTATGGCCGATATAGTATATTGCTCATTCGTGACCTTCATCATCATTATGTGCAAGTAATGCCCCTAGTGCGGATGTAGTTGTTGAAACAGATAAGATGAGATGTCTCCCATCGACGGGTGGCATTAATACTGGCATTAATACTGGTGGAATTAACAAGTAATCCTTGATCTGTTGAAAGGATTCTTAACATTTTTTTATCCATATGAAGGGTACACCTTTTCTAAGCAAATGTTGGAAGGGATGTATCTTGTTAGCCAACTGTGCTATGAGTCGACTAATAGATTAGAGTCATCCTTGAAGTGTCTGTAGTTGACTTACGTTAGCTAGTGGAGGCATATCCATTATAGCTTTTACCCTTCCTAGGTCTACTTCAATGCCTCGTCTGGAGACTAAATAACCCAGGAGCTTCCCTGATGTCACTCCAAACACACACTTTTTGGGATTGAGTCTTACTTTATATTCTTCCAATATTTTGAAAATCTTGTCCAGGACTCATAAGTGGTCAACTCTTGTCAATGATTTAGCTAGTAGGTCATCCACATAATCTTTCATTAGGGTATGCATGAGGTCATGGAAGATAGTGGTCATGGCATGTTGATATGTAGCTCCAGCATTTTTGAGGCCAAAAGGCATGAAATTCAAGCAATAAGTTCCCCATGGACAAGTGAATGTTGTCTTATGTTGGTCTTTAGGAGAAATTATGATTTGATTATATCCCAAGAAGCCATCCATGAGGGACAACATCTCCTATCTAGTTGTCAAGTCCATGATTATGTTAATGTTTGGTAAAGAAAAGTCATCCTTAGGACATGCTTTGTTTAAGTCTCAAAAATCTATACAAACATGGATACCACCTATTGGTTTTGTTACTAGCATGAGGTTGGAAATCCACTTTGCATAGTCGATTGATCTGATGAAGCCAACATCCAATAACTTCTTTAGTTAAGCTTTGACCAATAGAGCAATCTGGGGATGCATTTTTCTAAGCTTTTGTTTGACTAGTTTAGTGTCGAGGTGCAGTGGAAAATGATGCAATATCAGCTCAGGGTCTAACCTAGGAATGCCAGCATAAGACCAAGCAAAGTTAATCTGTCATTTTGTGAAAAAATTATTGAACTTTGGTTGCTTGGACTCCATTAGTGATGTTGCAAAATGAATAATTCTAAGGTTTTCTTTTGTGCCAATATTTATTTCTATGGATTTCTCAATAAGCATTGGTGACTTCTCTTGGGTAATGGGGAGAACGTCCAACCATCCATCCTTGGGTGCCTCGAAAAGGTTCTCACCCTCAAATACATCCTTTCATTTTACTTTTTCATGGTCTAAAGGCGCCTTTCAGTTTTCACCTAGAGACTCATTATTTTTTTAATCCTTTTATTTATTATTTTTACTTTTGCGACTAGAGGGGTGGACGGATTCTCCAAAATATAATGTACAATCCAAGTCAATGGTAAATCCAAACTTGTGATCACCACTAGGGATTCCTTCATGCAATCCCATGAACTTAGTGATTACTTCATCGTTCTAAAATATATCTAAGATGGGAGGTCCTTGTAGGTTCTAATCAATGAGTTGTGGATAAACTAAGAGCATTCCATCATCGGTATTGTCAATATTTAGGATGGATAAGGTTAAAACTGAGGTATTGTCAAGGTCTCAGATCATGGTATCAGATAGGTCAAGGTTGGTGAAGACTTTGTCTAGTTCATATTCACTAGTTGTACAAGAGTCCCACTCGTATTCATTGGAATCTTTCAATGTAGTCATTGTCAGATGTGTCAAATTGTTCATGGGTGTTAGGTATTGTAGATGGCTCAACTACCTTAGAAGCATTTACTTCCTCACTTAAAGGTACCACGGTACTAGGAACACCAATCTTAATCAGTTTAAACCCCAAGCCTAAACCCTTAGGGCACTTAGACATGAAAAAAGGTTCGCTCATTCCATTTTTATTCAATCCAAGTCCACTATGCCTGTCATAGCCTTTGTCTTGCATGATCTTGAAACCTTTCCATACTGTTTTGTAGGTATTTGTGCAGGTGGAAGAGCTTCCTCATTGTTTTCATTATAAAGCCAGGAGGTCACATCCTCTTCGTTGATTGCTTCTTTACTTAGTTCCCGCCATTTTGTGAAAATGGTTGAGGGAGGAAAGTGAATAGTGACCTTGGGTTGTCTTTTATCTGCTATCATTTTTCCATATGATTTAGGAGTGGTGAGCTTGTTGATATAGTAGGACGTCTTCATCTGATATTCTCCACAACCTTTGTCTTGGACCTCAACCTTAGGATCAAAAGGTGGATATTTGGAAGTGGGTGCTTTAGATAGAGCATAGGGGTCAATATAGTGTGATGAAGTGGATGATGAGACCTCTTTATGGACGGGCACTTGTTGTTGGGGTGTTCTACGTAGATTGGTACAATATTGGAATGGATCGAGATCACTAACAATTCTGATTTCAATGTTGTATGGTAATTTAAGGCATTGGTGATATGTGGATGAGATAGCCTTCATGGCATGAATCCATGGTCAGCCTAGGAGGGGGTTATATGGAAGTTCAAGGTCCAAGACTTGAAAAGTGGTGTCCATGACTGCAGGTCCAACTCGAGTAGGAAGTGCGATAATTCCTTTAGAGGATCATTCTTCATCATCATATGCTTTGATAACAATGCTTTTAGTGGTGTCTACACATGCTTCTAAGAATCCTAACATCTTAACCAATTTGAGGGTACAAATGTTTAACCCTGCTCCATCGTCTACCAGGACTTGTCTAACTTTGGTTTTATGGACAAGAACTTCAAGGTGCAAATGGTCGTTATGGTTTGTCTTTTTTGTTGAATAGTCTTGTTCAAAAAAGGTGGCATGATGGGAATTGGTCAAGTAGCCTACCATCTCCTAGAAATGATTGATGTCAAGATCGGTGGGGATGATTGTGTCCTGTAAGGCTTTGTCAAGAATGGCTCGATGGTCAGGTGATATATGCAATAACTCTAAGATAGAGATTTGCACGGGAGTCTTGCCCAATTGGTCAAGAAAGTTGTATTGGGACTTTGGTGGTTGTTGTTTTTGTGGAGGAGGACCTTGAATGGTTACCTTGGTTTGGCAAGTGTTGACAACACATTTGAGAGGTTTCTTAATGGTAATGGTATTGATATGTTCATTGATGGATCGAATGTGATTTATGATAGTGGTATGGTTATAGTCATATTTGGCATTAGTGTAATTGGTTGAATTGTTATTGGTCGTATTGCCCAAACTGGAGGCATTTCCTTTTCCATGGTCATGTAAAGGATTGGTGAAAACTTTATGATCGCTATTAGATGATTGTGGTTGTTGTTGTCCATTGACTTCAATAGTGCCATTTTCCATAAGGTCTTGTATGATGTTCTTTAATTGTCAACATTGTGCAATGGAATGTACCTTACCTCGATAGTAGTCACAAAAGGCATTTTCATCCCACCATGAAGGTTTGAATTGTACAGGTTCATATGGTTTTACTTTAGGAATTTTTATGGCATTATGTTGTGGGAGTTGTTTAAAGATTGATTCGATTGGTTCCCCAAGAGGAGTGTATTTGTGTCGAGTAGGGAACTTTCTTTAGACTCTTTGTTCTTGAGTGTTTTGTATGACATTTGTTGTTTTATCAGGAGTTCTTGGTGTGTTGTTAGATGCATTGGGTTCTCTGAGTGTAATGGTAGGGCCTATGTACATTGTCTTGGCATCAATGACTCCATCATTAGTCACATTCTTGTTACGAGCCCAATATTTGCCTTTGTCATTTGATATATTTTGGGTGTTTTTGTTTTTGTTGGCAATCTTGATTTCTCCTTTTTCAATAAAGGATTTCTCAAGGATTATACCTTTCTCCACTAGGTCAGAAAATGAAGTGCAACACTGCACTCGCAAATCATGTTTCAAGTTTGAGTTAAGGTTTTCAATGAACATGACAACTTTTTGTTTCTCAGGTATTTCAACTAGACATTGGCTAGCCAAACCCCTCCATCATTAGAAGAAGGTAACAAAGTTTTCACCATCTTCTTGTGTAGTATGGAATAGGGTGGAAATGGTAATTTCATTGTCAATGTTGAATGTAAAATGTTCCACAAACTTGTTTGCTAGTTCTCCCCATGTTCTTATGTCAGTTGGTAAATGTGAAAACCACTCAAGTGCTATGCCTATAAGACTTCTTGGGAACAACCTCATTAGGTATGTAGGGTCATATGCAATGTCTATACAAGCCGTGTAAAATTCTCTTATGTGTTCAAGTGGATTTCCCTTCCCTTTGTACTTAGCCATGTGAGAAGGGTAGCATGTATAGACTCTTGTCGAATGGATAAGGACATAAGGCCTTGGTAGAGTAGGTCTTTTTGTTAGATATTTGCATGTTTTACATATATTGTTGGAGGGAAATAATTTGAGTTTTAGGACATCCACTTGATTTAGTGATAGGTCTTGTGCATTTTGAGAGCTCATGTTGGTATTTTGGAATCTAATGTTATGGGACGAATTTTGGTTGGGTACATGTGTATGTGATGGGTTTTGGTTTTGCATGTAGGAGATGTAAGGTGGTGTTTGATTTGAAATGTTCTGGTTATAGGTGGGAATTTGAGTGTTTTGGATATGCCATGAGCTTGTAAAAGTATGCCCATGTGGATTTTGGTTGTCATATTGTGGGAGAGGTCCTTGGTTACCATGAGGTGTAAAGGACCCTTGGTTGCCATATTGTGTGTTTTGCGAAATGGAGCCTTGGGTATTGTTTTGCACATTTGTATGAGGGGTAGGCCTTTGTTGTGACACAATGGTATGTTGAGAAGCCCCTATGTTTGGTATAGCATTCATTTTAGGAGTCTTGTTGATAACAATTTTTGGTCTCTTGGTCAAAATGTTTGTGTCAAATGGATTAGAGGATGATGTCCCCATGGTGTTTAATGTGGAAAAGGATTGGACGGGGCACTAAAGGGTTGTGTCATAGACTATGTCATGTTTAGTGTTTTTCTTTGTGTTATGCCTTGTGTCATGTTTTGGGTACCAAGTGGTGAGGTATGGATTGTTGTTGTGTCTTGTGTACTTCCTCCTAATGGCATAGATGTGTTAACTTGTGGGATAGAGCCACTAGAAGTGGGTTTATTATGTCCTTGGTTTTGTTTATTTGGTGTATGCATTTCTTGAAGGGTGTTGACATTGAACCCAAGAGATAATGTGGCTCCTTCTAACAAAATTTTAGCTAAGAAACATTGAGAGTCTAATGCCACAATTATATCTACAAAGAGGCTACTTTAGGATCTTGTGTGGTAGCCTCTATTTCTTCTATGGTGATTGTTCCTTGTTGGACTCTAAGGATGAATTTTTTGAATGAGTTTTGGAATGACTTTGATGGTATAGGTGCCTCTTGAGACATGTCAAAGGGGTTGTCAAACTCATGATGTTGTTGAAAGGCCATTTTTTTTGTTTCCTTTGCAACCTTGTTTCGACCATAGAAGACTTGCAAGATGGAGGTGAATGTGAAGGTGATATGGTATGGCATCTAAGGTGACTATGCAAGGATTATGCCTAGGTATGACCAAGGTATGGCTAAGACCAAGGTTATGTTGTTGAAAAAGGAGGTAATTATGTAGCTTAAAACTTGTAAAACTATGAGATTGTAGATCTAATTAAGTTTTCTTTATTAACAATTATGTGTATGATTATCTGTTTAGATCAATTTTACCAATTGTAGAAAGAGACAAAATATTGTGGAAGAATGAGACAAGAAGATAGAAGTGACACAACATATATGTTGAGAAACCCTTTTGGGAAAAAAATCCACCACTAGACTCAACATTGCTTGTATTATTTAACCTTAGAACAAGATTACAATAGCATTGTATCAATCCTTAATTGATATGCTTCTTTTGCCTTCAATAATCCTTCTTTACAACCTACAATAAACTCAAATAAAACTCTCTTCAACTTGTTGCAATTAATAGACAATAATGAGCATTGTAAACTCCAAAGAGTTGTCAATTACAAGAGCACAAAGCTCCTCTCAAAAACCTATGCCTATTTTGTGCAAGTAGAGTTCCATCATGTAACATGAAGTCAAAACCAAAGTATCCTCAATTTAGGCACCCCAAACTGAACTCCTAACTAATCATTGGTCAAGAAAATAACTTTCAAGCTTCTCCTCAAAGTTGGAACCCAAGAATGGTACCACTTAACTCAACCTTGTAAATATCTTCTCATGCAAAAGGTGTTAACTCAAAGATGCCAGCTTGGGTTCCCAAGGTGGGTCCAAGTCAATCTTTGTTACTAAAACATATCTCTCAATCAATTCATGTAAACATTATGCATGCTTGATCATCACCACTTAACTGAATGTATCCACCTGTTATCTGTCATGCAATTGAAGTCATTAGTCATGCAACTCAAGTCAACTGAAGTCAACTAGCATTCAACAAAAAACTAACTCCATGCAACTGAAGATAACTAAACTGAACTAAACTCCACTCATGTAAATATTAATCCCTAACTTGTAGGATTTTTACATGTATTATTGAAGTGTTATCATTTCCAAATAGTTAACTTAAGCAAGGTGGGTTCCACCTTCCATGTGGGCACCCCATGTGCTCTTATTATTTAGGAACTCTTCTTGGATTCCCACACATGTTACTATCATTTACGGATAATTACAAATGTCAATTTACATGTTCATTTCATTTGAATTTAATCTCTTTCTAATCCTAGTGTTGGGGAACACTTTCCAAGGACTTGGAGATACATGAAGTATGTTTAGGATTGCAATTAAATGGAATCCCATTCCCAACATACTCCCACTTGACATTATACATTGCAATTATTCTAAACAAGGAATCATTATTATAAATCAAGTATAGGACTCAAGGCCAATGGCCTTCTTGCACCAAGAGAACTTATCTGTAGGAATTGGTTTCGTAAGATAATCTACAACATTGATCAAAGTGTCAACTTTCTCAATCAATACCTTCCCACTCTCAACCATTTCTCACATAAAGTGATACTAAACATCAACATGCCTAGTACGAGCATGATACATAGGATTTTTGGCTAAACAAATAACACTCTGACTATCACATTCAAGTTTAATTTGCTTGCAATTAAAACCAATACCTTTCCCAAGTCTTTGTAAACAAACTGCCTCTTTAGAGGCATGTGTTGCAGCCATGTACTTTGCTTCTATGGTGGACAAAGCAACCATGGGCTACCTCTTACTCATCCAAATAACTGTAGATCCAAACAAACTAAACACAGAGCCACTTGTTGACCTTTGACTGTCCAAGTCTCCTACCCAATCTAAATCAACAAAACCCTGTATGTCCAATGATTTGTGCATAATATCAATACCATTAGCACCATGATAAACCAAACAGTAATTAGAAGTACCTCGTAAATATCTAAACACCCTCTTAACATAAGTCCAATGTTATATCTGGTCTTGTACAGACCATTGCATACATTAAACTACCAACTGCACTAGCATATGGAATTTTATACATTTCCTCATAATCAAAATCAGATTTAGGACTCATGCCTAAACTTAAATTTGTGCCAACTGGTAAAGGAATATTAGCTGGTTTACTATCCTACATGTTAAACTGTTTCAAAATAGTATCAACATAGTTTCTTTAACTTAAGCAAAGCTTTTTGTTACCTCTATATATATTTGTTGATCTCCATACCAAGGATATATTTTGCAACCCCTAGATATTTAATCTCAAATTTTCTAGAGAGTTGTGCTTTCAATTTTTTGATCATTACCTTGTTGTTACCAATAAACAACATATCATCAACATACAATATAATAATTAAAAGCTAATCATCAATACATTTTATGTAAACACAATTATCTTCCTCCCTCCTGACATAACCAATTTTCAATGCAAAAGCCAAAAACTTCTAGTACCACATTCTTGGTGGCTGTTTCTATACATATAAAGATATCTTTAACCTGGAAACCAATTCTTCTTTTCCTTTTACAACCAAACCATCAGTTTGCCTCATATAAATCTCCTCATCAAGATCCCCATGGAAAAAATCAATTTTCACATCCATTTTCTCTATCTCAAAATCATAAGCAAAAGCAATAGATAAATAGAATCTAATAAAAGTTAATTTAGCAATAGGAGAGAATATTTCATTAAAGTCAACTCCCTCTCTCTGGGAGTAGCCCTTGGCTACTAATCTAGCCTTGTATCTTTCAAGATTACCATCTGCTCCAATTTTCTTTGTAAAGATCCATTTACAACCAATGGCCTTTTTTCCTTTGGGAAAACTCTCAAGATCTCATGTGTCACAAGTATCCAAGGATTCCATTTCCTCATGCATAGCTTGTGACCAAAGCTTGTTCTCATCTGAAGACACAACTTCCTTATAAGATCTAGGTTCATCATTAGTACTCATCAAAGCAAATATACAATAGAAATCAGGTGGTCTATACCTATCAATGGGATTCTATTGTCTTGTGGATCTTCTCAAAGGGGGTTCTTCTTGTTCCTCAATATGCTCATCATGAGCATCTATCTTAGAAGAACTCTATGAACTCTCCACATGCAATCCATCCAATTGCTCTTCAACATGTGCATCTTCTTGCTTATTAGTATTTATCTCAAAATTCACTGTTCGAGAAGTATCCTTCTTCTTTGGTTGTTCTTCTCCTAAATAAGCTCTAAATTCCCTAAAAATCACATCTCTAGATGACGTAATTTTTTGGGTTAGAGGATTCCAAAGCTTGTAACCTTTTACATTTTCACCATAACCTATGTGTATGATTTTTTGTGCTTTTGGATCCAACTTAGATCGCTTCTCATTAGGCACATGAATAAAAGCCTCACAACCAAAGATCCTTAAATGTGCAACACTAGGTTTCCTACCTAACCACATTTCATAAGGAGATTTATCTTCAATAGATGAACTAGAGGATCTATTGATTAAATAACAAGAAGTACTTATGGCCTCAGCCCAAAGACACTGATCTAGCTTAGCACTACATAACATACTCCTAGCTCTTTCCATTAACGTTTCGTTCATCCTTTCTGCTACTCCATTTTGTTGAGGTGTATATGGAGTAGTTTTTGTTTGTCTCACAATTCATGCATGCTTACAATAATCATCAAATTCCCTAGAATAATATTCACCACCATTATTTGATCTCAACACTTTTATCTTATGATCTGATTGTTTCTCAACCAAAGCCTTAAATTCTTTAAACTTATTAAACACATCTAATTTGTTATGTATAAAATAGATCCAAGTGTATCTCGAGACATCATCAATAAATGTGACATAATATCTAGATTTTCCAATAGAGTCAATATCCACAGGACCCATTACATCTGAATGAATAATCTCTAATAATCTTTTAGCTTTATTTGTTCCACTAGGAAATGAAGATCTATATTGTTTTCCAAACACACAATACTCACAAAAATCATTTTTACCAATATTATAATCAGTAATACCATCAACCAATTTCTTATTAAGAATGCTCCTAAGACCTTTTCCACCAATGTGGCCCAATCTATGGTGCCACAACATACATGTATTTTCAGCTTCAGTTACATTGGTTGATTTATTCAAATTGGATGTATTAAGCTTAAAAAAATCCCCAATCTGAGATCCTTTAGCAACCACCATATTTCCTTTCACCAATCTGCAACCACCTTTGTCAAATGTCACATGCATTCCAAAATCATTGAACTTAGATATAGAAGTATATTTCTAGCAAGTCTTGGAATATGTAAAACATCATTAAGGGTCTTAACCCTACTATCATTGAAACACAACTTTACCCCTCCTTTGCCCACAACCTTTACATTATGTTGTTATCTCCAAAGAAGACATTCCCTCCATCATATGCAGTATACTTAAGGAACCACTCCTTGTTAGGAGTCATATGATAGGAGCAACCTGAATCAATAAGCCAAGAGTTATCACAAATAGTATTAGATGAAATGACCAATGCATCATTACTGTCATCCGAGGATTTCTCTGTAGAATCATCAGAACTCTTTTTCTTGTTCTTACAACCCTTCTTTACATGTCCAGGTTTTCAACAATTCCAACACTTTACCCTACTCTTACCAAGGGTATTAGACCATCCTTTGGACTTACCCTTTCCCTTCTTGTCCCACTTAGGTTCCCTTTCCTTAGGCCTACCTCTTACAAACAAGGCATCTTGGGATATGATTTTAGACTTTCTCCTCATCTCCTCTGATAGGAGAGTAGGAATTATATTGTCCATCTTAGGATTTGCACCACTACCACTAATAGCAATAATTAGATTTTCCCAAGATTCGGGTAAAGAAAAAAGTAACAAAATGCATTTATCTTCATCTTCTCGCTTTACATCTACATATGCTAACTGACTTAGAATCAAATTAAAAGCATTTAAATGATTTGCAACAGAATCACCATCTTTCATCTTTAAAGAATACAACTGTCTTTTCAGATACAACTTATTAGTAAGACTTTTGGTTTGATATATATCACATATCCTCTTCCATAGTTTATATGCAGTAGTTTCATCTAAAGCATTCAAGAGGACAACATCCGCAAGACATAATCTTATGGTCCCTCTTTCCTTCTTATCAAGCTTAGCCCAATCCTCATTTGACATCGTTGTAGGTGACTTTGTCTCATTACAAACAGCTAACCACCAATCTCTCTCTTCAAGGAGATCCTCCGTTTTTTTTTCCACATCTCATAACTAGATCCATTGAATCTTTCAATATCTAAACGAGAATTAGAACTCATTTTAACACACTTCTTTTACAAATCAGCAATAATGCAATAGTAAAGCTCCCACTACAACCAAAAAACCTTCAAACTTCTAAGAGAACGGTGTCCCGAACTCTACCAAACCTCTAGATTTGATACCAAATGTTGAAAATGGAGGTAATTATGTAGCTTAAAACTTGTAAAACTATGAGATTGTAGATCTAATTAAGTATTCTTTGTTAACAATTCTTTGTGTATGATTATTTGTTTAGATCCATTTTACCAGTTATAAAAAGAGACAAAAGATTGTAGAAGAATGTGACAAGAAGATAGAAGTGACACAGCATATACGTGGAGAAACCATTTTAGGAAAAAATTCCACCACCAGAATCAATAGTACTTGTATTATTTAACCTTAGAAAAAGATTACAATAACACTATATCAATCCTTAATTGATATGCTTATTTTTCCTTCAACAATCCTTCTTCACAACTTGCAATAAACTCTGATAAAACTCTGTTCAACTTGTTGCAATTAATAGACAATAATGAGCATTGTAAACTCCAAAGAGTTGTCAACTACAAGAGCACAAAGCTCCTCTCAAAAACCTATGCCTATTTTTTGCAAGTAGAGTTTCATCATGTAACATGAAGTCAAAACCAAAGTCTCCTCAATTTAGGTGCCCCAAACTTAACTCCTAACTAATCGTTGGTCAAGGAAATATCTTTCAAGCTTCTCCTCAAATTTGGTGCCCAAGAATGGTCCCACTTAACTCGGCCTTGTAAATATCTTCTCATGCAAAATTTGTTAACTCAAAGATGCCAACTTGGGAGCCCAAGGTGGGTCCAAGTCAATCCTTGTTAACTGAAACATATCTCTCCATCAATTCATGCAAACATTATGCATGCTTGATCATCCCCACTTAACTAAATGTATCCACTTGTTATCTGTCATGCAATTGAATTCATTAGTCATGCAACTCAAGTCAATTGAAGTCAACTAGTATTCAACTCAAACTAACTACATGCTACTGAAGATAATTGAACCATAACTGAACTAAACTAAACTAAACTGATACTGGACTAAACTAAACTCCACTCATGTAAATATCAATCCCTAACTTGTAGGATCTTTACATGCATTATTGAAGTGTTATCATTCTCCAAACAACTAACTTAAGCAAGGTGGATTCCACCTTCCATGTGGGTGCCCCATGTGCTCTTATTATTTAGGAACTCTTCTTAGATGCCCTCACATGTTCCTATCATTTAGGAATAATTGCAAATGTTCACTTCATTCGAATTTAATCTCTTTCTAATCATAGTGTTGGGGAACACTTTCCAAGGACTTAGGAGATACATGAAATATGTTTAGGATTGCAATTAAATGGCATCTTATTCCCAACATATGCAACTATGTTTTTTGAAATTTACAAAGTATAAATGATGTCTAAGGATGGTGCCAAGACAAGGAAACAAATTGACAATAGTCAAATGCCAATAGTGTCACAATGAGGTCAAAGTCTTGAGCAATGTCCAAGGTATGCCAAATGGAATGAAAGTGTGAAAGCATAATGGGTGAGAATGGTAATATGACCTAGGATGATGACTAAAGGTATGACTATTAAGCACCTTATGGAAAACCCAAAGTAAGGTTGCTTAATTAAACTAGGATAGCCAAAGTTAAAAATCTGGTTTATCAAGACTTCAATGATGGTAATGACTAAATGACAAGGTTTGACAAAGGTGGTTTCAAACTAGCCTTGTGAGTTGAGGGCCAACCTAAATGACAAAAGGACTAAGGTGATGGAAAGAGGTTGAGGTCAAGACACGTCTATTTTGGTCACTATGGACTAGTCTCAAGTCTAATAAGTTTCCAAAGCTAAGGTCTACAACAAGGTGAATGCAAGCTAAAGGATGTCCTAATGTTTTTCCTACAGTTAATGCAAAGTATGCAATGATGGATGGAATGGATGGATGCTAAATGATAGTTCTAGAAAATTTGCAATTCTATGATCAAGGGACCAGGTAATGCTCAAGATTGATCATAGAATGGCTTTGTCTCAGTTTCCCCTAAAATTTTCAAGGACAAGCAATTGCCTCATTTTAGGTCTCAGTTGCGATGAATGATAGTCACTTGATTCATTTTGGAAATGGCAGTTGTGGTTTTTAGTGTCACGGTTGCGGAAAATGATAGTCAATTGTGGTTTATAGTGTGTCTTACTTGGTTATGATTGAATTTTGACCAATTTTGAGGTGATTTTATGAAGTCTAATTTTGGAAAACACAACAAACAGTCTAAAAACTCTTGTTTTAGTCTAGTGAAAAATGTTTATATGTGTAAGAAGACACTCATAGACAATGCACAACCTAGGCTCACAAGAGATACTACCTACTGAGACCCTACTTGGATTGCTCCAAACACCTAAACAAAGTGGACAACTAGAGATCTTGCTAGTGTTGGCTCCCCCTTACATGACATGGGCTCACCAAAATCTCTTACCCCCTAAGATCTAAAAACCTTGAGGGATTTCCTGTCTCTACAATGAATGGTGGAACGTAGGGTGGGTTCAGAATGACTGTTCCTGCACCAGCAAGTAAAAGGTTTTTTGGCCTCTAAAACAAGTGGTTCTTAATCTATGTTTCAAGGTTAATACTGGTGCCTATGTGTGAGGCAAGATTATCTCAATTAAGAGGCCTCCCAAGCCCTTCCTAAGAAAGGATTTTGACGTATCACATAGATACTAGGGGTGGCACTTGTCTACATAGGACATTTGCACCAGGTGATTGAAGACTTTCCCAACAATCACGAATATTTTATATAGTGGACCGAAACAAAGTACCGCTTGGGTTGTTCCCTCTTTCAAGGCATGCCCTTTAAGGGTAAACAAAAGCAAGTATGTTATTTTTTATCTCCAAGATCGCATAAAGCACGAGGAGAGAGCATACACAACACCTTTTTCTCACACTCATGTGATGTTCACTTTAAATCCAAAACCAAATGTGTGGGTGATTATACAAATACCAAAATATTGTTTTGATTCTCAAGATTACCAAATGGTGCAAGAGAAGAGCATACACACCTAAAGGAAAAATGCAAACCGCAAGATATTGAAGACACTTGTTCTTTTTAACCCTCAAAGCAATATGTGAAAAAGACACGTGATGGAAGGTTAATTTTAGACCAATGAGTGAATATGCAAGTTCTTTTTAGCCAATAAGTGAAGATATGCAAATCTTTGTAAATTTTAAGCCCAATGACATGTAAATGCAAGGTTATTTTTATGTCCAATGAGTGTATGGAAAATAAGACAAGATAGATAAATTAAAAAAATCAAGTGAGACGTCTCCTTTCCACCTATGCCACACACTGGAAATCAAATTTCAGTAACAATAAACCCCTAAGCTATGATATGTAAAAGATATAAACTATAAATTTTGACTGAAAAACCTAAATCTTAAAATAGCAAGTAATTGTGTCACAGAAAAAGCAGTTGCGGCTTAAAACAAGAAGCAATTGCATCACAGGAACTACGACTACGTCGTTTGGGATGTTGACTATGGCTCAGGATTTCAGTTGTAGCCTAGGTTGACAGCAGATGTAGTTAATCCCCTGGTAGTTGCAGAAAATGACATTCGATTGCGTCACAATAACCTAGATCTACAAAACAACACAAAATATGACCAAACCAAACAACTAAAGACAAATATGATATGCAACTATGGTTAATTTAAGAAAACTAAAAACCAAGTGACCGAAATTTTCCAAAAATGGAAAGACTAAACAAAGTCAAGATGTGCCCTAGTCTGAAGCATTTATGTCATTTAGCGTCGTGGTTGCAGCCCTATGTAAATAGTGATTGTGTCGTTTGAGCTCGCGGTTGTGTTGATCCATACCTACAATCTATAAAACTAAAATCTTCATACGATCTCTATAAATTTATCCTTCCACGTTAGGTTCACCAATGTAATCAAGGTTAAAAATCATCAAGGTTAGGAAATAAAGCATATAAATCAAACCCTAATAAACAATGAAGTACAAATAAGCATAAAGACATAAAAACATGGAACAATATTACCAAAAGTATTCATACCACCATTGATTGACCTTCATTACACTTCTCCATTTTGCTTGATATGAATAATTGCCCTTAGATTCTTGAGTATGCAAATAGGCCCAATGACAATGATAAAGCAAAATATTGAAGATTCTAATTGACTATGGATGCACTTGACTTGATGTTGATAGACTTGATAGCAAGATGACTCAAGATAGCTTGTAGATTCTCCAAGATGTCTCAAATGATGAAATGGCAATGATAGAGGCCTTTTATAGGAAAGCTAATTTTGAATGAAGGGCTAATATTAAATGTCAATAATCAATGGCCAAGAATAAAAGATGTAGTATGAAATAGGGTTAGGGCCAAAATTGTAAGGATTGATGCTCAAGATTAAATTATAAATAATTTAATCAAGGGTGGAGGTTAATTAAGGCATGGATAGATAAAGATTGACATGGATAAAGAGGTGAAAGGAAATTAAATAATAAAAATTATTTAATGTAGGTGGCCAATGAATAATTAAATAATTAAAATAATTATTTAATTATAGAAGAATGTGACAAAGGGGACCTTTTGAATTAAAAAATGATTTAATTCAAAATTCAAGAGAATGGACCAAATTGATTAAATAAAATTTATTTAATTTATGACAAAAGAGGCTAATGAATAATTAAATAATTAAAATAATTATTTCATTATAGTGGAAAGTGGTATAAAAATTAAATAAATAAGAATTTATTTAATTTTAGAAAGAAGGGGACTTAATTAGTGACATAATTAAATAAATAAATTTTATTTAATTAATCAAGGAGGAATAAAAATAGAAGTGAATTAATTAAATAATTAAAATTATTTAATTATGAAAGAGAAGAGAGAAAATGATGGAGAATTTAAAAGTCGCAAGCCTAGGACAATTTTTAGTGTCTACAATGACTTTGTGTGCAAGTTTGTATTTCATCAAGTGATCTTGTTTTTGTTTGTTTTGCCAAAGGTGAGAATGACGATAATTTTATTATGGATGAACATTTTATTGTGAATGAGATGAAATGGGGCAGATGAATGTTTAGTTTCTTTTCCAATGTTTTAAATGTTTTTGACTTTTTTGAGGATATTCTTAGACTATTTTTGGAATTTTGCATTTTTTAAGTTTCTTTTGGTATTTTCAAATATGTGAATGTTTAGAGTTGTTTGATGTTGTTTGGATGTTTTTGAAGATGTTGGGAAAATATGAATGTTTTTGAGATTTTCAAGTTATTTGGATGTTTTTGAGCTTTTTGAGTTATTTAGATGTTTTTGAGATTTTTGGGTTATTTGGATGTTTAGGTTTTTTGAATGATACTTAGATCATGATGTAAGCTATAATACATGGGTCAATATTTATTCCCACACAAGATGTTTTGTTCTTGCCCCCAGTGTCTAGAAATGTATGAAATGCCATGAAAAGATGCATAGGTCAAGATGATGGATGGATAGATATGGGATGGATGCCAAGAACTATCTTGTGATAGGATAACATGCTTGGATTTTTATGACAATTGTTTGGATAGTGGTGGATGTAGGCAGTGGTATTGCTTAGGATAAGATAGGATCAATGGTAATGACCATGTCAAGATTTTTCCAAAATAATGTTTGAAATACACCCCTGATGTTTGTCAAGATGAAGACGAAGATAAATGAAAAAGGAGTGGATGGATGGTGGATTTATTATATATGAGGTGAATAAGATGTTGGATTTATTATGGATGAGATAACATTCTTCCACCTAGAACAATGCACATAGATGTTTAATTCTACACATGATGCCTGTTTGCCAGGTTTTCATCAAGGTACTTTTCCAAAGTGCCACCGAAGTGGTTTTTGCTAGAGGATGATTTTTCTCTTTACTTTTTTATCCTTTTTTTTGGATTTTTCTTATTTTATGACTTTTTTAGGATTTTAGTATCTTTATGTTGAGCCACCCATAGTTGTTGATGTAGATACTTTTATCACGATGTGGCAATGATGTCCTTACTTGAGCATCTGCTTTACCAAGATCCGGGCGCTTGAATAGAACCCCAGAATGTTCTTGTCTTTGTCAATACCAGATTTAACCTTATCTAGATGCACACATCACGATAAAGTTCCCTTAGAGTTCTTATGATAAAGAGTTTTTGTCAAGACATGGTTAACGTGAGAGTTGGATATTCTAGGTTTTATGAGTGTTGTACCCAAAATAATTTTTTGCTTCAAAGAGACATTTTTGTTAAAATGATCTAGGTCATGTAAAAATGTTGTCAAAAGTATGTTTTAGGTCAAATAGAACATAAGTGGGTTTGTGTTAAGGAAGATACCTGCAAAATTTTGAAACTTTGAAAATTAGGGTTTTAAACCCTTGTTTTTTAGAAAAACCCCTAAAAATAGGACCTTGCCAGAATTCATTGAAAATGATTTTGATAGGATGAATTGACTTCACGATCACACTGGTCAAGTCAAAATCACAAAAAAGTCAATTTTACTTTGGTGGGTCTACTTTTATTTTTCAGGAAGAAAGCTAGGAGCTCCGCAACCATTAATGGAAAAATGGTCAGTACGAAGTGTTGAAAGTTAAGCCTCAAAAGCTTTAATGAAGAATCCATGGAAAAAATACTCAAAAAAGATGTTATCTCACAAAGGAGATTTTCAAAACTAAAAAATACAAAAATTGACTAACTCTAGAGAAAGTACACCTTGCTACCAAGGTAGTTATACAGTCAACATGAGAAAAGGTGCCCCTGCTGACCAGAGGTTCCCTTGAACAAGAGGATCCAGATGTCAATCTCTGAGAAAGTTCACCTTCAGATGATCTTCCCGACATCATCCAAACTTTACAACGAACCTATTCACCAACCTGTGAGACACATCAAACAATGACAACTGTTGATCCTTAGAGTATGCAAAATGGAGGATAAATCAGTGCATAACAAGGAAAAAGCACCCCTATTGGCCAGGGTTGCCCTTGAATCTAACCCACCTGATGAGGTTTTCAAAAACTACTTTCTACAAGGCATCTGTTCATCTCTCTCTCAGCTTTGTGATCAATCCAATTGCACATTCACAGGACCTATCAAGCAATCATAGGTAGAGATCTAGCAGAAAACACCAAAAGGTGAAAGTTGAATGAAGAATATGAAGAAATTGGTTAAGTGTTAAGGAAAAGCTCCCCTACTGAGAAAAGGCACCCATCTTTTTGGGCAGTTAAATGATGTCTACGAGCTTGGTGACCACTAGCATGACCTCCATTTTGATCAATCTCAACAACAACACCGTTAGTGAAGACAACAGACAAATCAAACATTTGGTGGCAGAGATCGAACTAGGATCGTTTGTGAAGGTTTGCAACATAGAAATAACAAGTCAAATAGCCAAAACTACCCCTACAAGCTAGGGGCACCCTTGCTTTTGAAATACCTAAACCGACCTTCACGCTTCGCCAAGACAATCATCCTTTCCAAGACTAATCTATTTATCCATCCCACATTTAAGTGAGATCATCAGACTCATTAGTCAGTAGTGATCTCAAATTAGAACATGAAGGGTCAAAATGGTAAAATTGAAGAACATTCAAGAAATTGACTAATTCTAAGGCTAAAAGTGCCCCCTATTGAGAAAAGGTGCCCTTGAATTGAAGACATCAAATTCAATCATTGAGCTTTGTAGCTCCCAAGTACACTTAATCAGGGTTGTTCCATCTCAGCAATGAATCCATCAAAAACAACTCAAGATCAACGAAGCAACCGAGAACGAGGATTTAACAAAGGCACTTCATCATGAAAAAGAATGGAAATAACTTCAACTCCCAAAAAGGGATGCCCAAAAGTCAAAGCCAGATCTGTTGACTGAAGTTAGATATTTTGAAGGCCTTTCATGTCTAAAACATCCAACCATAAGTGGAAATCACTCCCAAGAACTCCAAATTAAGCCAAATCACTCCTCAATCATGAGTTGGTGCCTAAACTTGAATTATTATATATCAATCATTTATATTTCATTATCTTTCTTTGCAAGTTGAAGGCTAAAATAGCAATTTTCTCTCCATGACATCTTTTCAAGATTTGACAGAGGGGTTTTGACCGTTCTTCATATTTTTTGAAGATCAGTTGCACAGAAGGATAATTTCTCAAAGGTTGCATCTAGAGGCATATTTTTAAATAAGGGTAGAAAATAACTTCCAATATTCTTCTTGTCTTCTTCCTCTCTTCTTGTCTTAAACTCTTGCATGTCACAAAAAACAACAGGAAATCACAAATCTGACCAACTAGGTATGATCAACACAGTTTTTCAGCAAAACCCATCTCTTGAAATTTTCCATAAACAACAAAATTGTTGCACCTATTTTTAGGGATTTTTCTAAAAAATTCACAGATTCGAAAATTGAACGAACTAGGTTTGTTTAGCATTTAAGCATGAACAAAACCAATGAGTCAATTTTTTTTAGAAAAAATACTTCTCGATAGGTGATATTTTAAGGGGTTTTTCAAAAGTTTCCTAAACAGTGTCATGTGCACAATTGATCTTTAATTTTTTTAGAATGCAGTTCTCCCAAGTACAATACAAGACCAAAATGGTCTTGTATCATGATTTCCTGAAAATGACAAACACTGATTTGCATCAAGTACACCTAGAGGTCAACTCAGAAGCTTTAGAAGTCATGGACCAAATCATGTTACAGAACATCAAGCAATCTAGATTGCTTGAGGTTGCATCAATCCCCATCACATTACAGAACATGGGGTTTGTAATTGCTTGCATTAAGTATTACAACCCTACCACATGCGAAATTCGATCAGTGGATGGGCAGGTGATTTGTAGCCTTAAACCTAAGGATGTCGAAAGGTGTTTTACTATTCCACCATGCCCAACCAATGTGGTCATATCTATGAGAGAATGTGAAATGGAATTCAAAGTATCAAAGGATAAGAGTCAGCAAAGAATGGCAGAAAAATGGCTAAAAGTGAAAAAGGCCAACTTGCCCAAGAATGTTGGGTGAGGAGAGTTCTGAGATGAGTATGTAGTGATGATCACTCTACTTAACCAGATCACTGGACAGGAGGATGGGAACCAATTTTAGTCGTGGATGTACTACATCATCACTAATATTGTAAGCAACAAAGAGCATTACGACTGGATCACCCTCATCAGTGATACACTCCACCACTAAATGATCGGGTTCTTAGAGGCTCATAGGTTCCACATGTGCTCATATCTTGTATACCTGATTGCCTTACAAGGCTAGTTCAAAGCATTAAACATCGTGGGAACCTTACGTGTGCAGAAGGTCCATGAACATTTTTCGCGACTTGAGTTTACACAAGTAGAACGACATTTCAAGCAAATAAATTATATTTTCATTATGCACACCATAAGGGACCTCGACCATGAGATGCATGTATGTATATTACCAGTAGCTAAGGAGGTAATGGTGGATTGGGTGGATTGGTTCATCCGATTCCCCACCTTCACCTATATACGCGTATATGGATACAATGGTCATCCTTCCATGTTACCCCACTACCCTTCAAATAGGGTAGTCTTCATGGTGTTCTTGTGATAGCTAACCAAAGTTCATTCTCATCTGCACCTCAAAAAGAAGAAATTTGTCAGCTTTCCTATCCAGATGGTACTTTATAGGTGTAAGACAACAGTTGATGCCAAAATCATGTGCCGAGAGACAGTGAGACTTAATCTCAAATATCACATTGATACATGGTTGTATGATACGAGAGGCCTTTATGCAACACACCTTGAGCAACACTCTTCACATGAGTCTTCCATGGAATACTATTAGGTCAACTATGAAGATGAGTTTGATGTACGAAGACATAACTACAGCTAGTTTAGACTTTCGTAGATTATTTTCTTCATGACAGAAGATGTGGAAGACCTATCCGATGATGATGGGGAAGTAATTCTCCCTTCATTATTCGTTAATCAAGTGGAATCAAAACCACTTGGAAAAGTGGATTGGTACACCAAGGAGAATACATGTATAGAGGAAAGGACAAGTAGGGTTGTAAGAAACAACCAACTCTATTTGGACAACAAGCAGACAAGGAAGGTAGTAATTCCTCGCACAAAGCCACATTCGATTCATCCTTCACTACCTTCCACATCAAGGAAGAATCCCAAACAAAAGCAGTGGTGTAACCCTCCCAAAGGAATGCAAATGTCAAGGCACATAAGGGGAAGAGTACAAGAGGTACATGTGGAGACAACCACAATCATACCTGAGATAGCCATGGAAACAACAGCATTTGAGCTAGTGATTGAGACAATCACGACCGAGACAAAGCCCATGATGGAAGCAACTGCAGTAGATACAGTGCTAGTAGTGGAAATAGAACCTCCTACTTCACCACCATCACATTAGTCACCAATCCCCATTGACTTGGACTCTTTACCATGAGATATTGCAGCACAATATCATGATCAGGCATTCAAGGGCCTAACATTCCTCATTCCAACCATGCTAGTTATAATTCATCTTGGCTTGAGAGCCTCCTTGGAAGGAAGAGAGAAAGGCCATCCTGCCAGCTTGACTTCACAGAATTTTACCACATCCCTCAAGATGTTCCAATAAAGAAGCTAAAGAAGTAGGTTAACGCAGGAAGGAATGATGACAATGAAGTTTTCATAGAGATAGTTGCACCATCCGAGGACAAGAATGCACATGAGGTAGAGGTTAATGAATTAATATTGTCAAAGGTCAACCTCGGTAAAACCACTTGTCAGGTGGAGTAAGATCTTCTTGGAATTGCATAAGTGAGTGTGCAAGAAAGAATGGCTAAGGACGGTAGAGACAAATCAACCTTAAAGGCTGAAAACTAGTAGTTGAGTTTGTACATATCTAGCTTGATGCACGGTATTCCAAACATCTTTGCTTTGCCACAAGAGATGTTAAACCTCCCCGTGAAGAAAAATCATCCTCATCTGATCTTATATGGAAAACACTTGAGGAATCAAGTGGAAGAATTTGTCATCATAGGACGATGTATATTGGCAGAGCTCATGAAATCTACACAGAGATTCAACAGTTAGAGCTAAAGATAGCAGAGAAGAGGCATGGGGATGAGATCACAGTCACTAATTTACAACTGGCATACCAATCAATTACCATTGTAGAGAACAAGCAACATCTCTTCACTTGGAAAGAACAATTCTCATACAAGGTGAAAGCCTATGATGTCAATTATGTGCAACTGATCAAGTACCGACAAATTGTGGCAAGTGTTATCAACTTCACAAGAACGTTGGTAATATCTATCCCATGTCTTTATTAGCATGAGGGAGGTGCGTACATTAAGCTAGGCACAGTATAGAAATAGTTTCAAGATGTTATCCATGGCACTTTTTACGATGACCCTGATGGTTGCAAGTTGAGTAAGCTTGTAGCCATATCCACCAAGCTAGATGACACAGTTGCAAAGTGTATAGAATATCAACAACAACTTCCAACTGGTGAAGAGATGTTGAAATGCCACATCATCATCCTATAGAGCATTGATTGTCCTGAGGTAGAAGAAGTCAACAACTAGATAAAAGAATTGTTGACTGGAGGTGGTGAGCTGTAAAGCACCCACCTAGGACGTCCTACCCTTCAAAATAGCATTAATGGTGACAGGAGTTAACTTGATGCCTTGTTCCAAGTTAACTCCATGTCCCACTGATCATGCATGTCAGATCTCACCAATTATGGATGTCTATCTCATATCTCCACTAATTGTGGATCTTTATTTTAGAGGCACATTTTGTAATTTAATTCACTTTTTGTTTAGTTTCATTCAATTGAAGTAGGCTTCCAATTGACTGTTTGTTTAGTTTCAGTTAACTAAAGTAGATTTCCAGTTAACTACTTGCTTACCTACTTTTAGACATAGGAATAAATCTTGTTGATTGGAAAGAATTGATTGTTAACTCAAGGAGATTTTAGGGTTGCCTACTCCTTTGAGTTTCCATAAATAAGATCCTTGGACTCATTATTTGTTAACCTTTATTACTATGCAATTTTTTTGTGCCATTGTTTTTGATAAGATAAGCAGGGAAGGGCCCTGATCCCATAGTACAAAATCAGATCAAAAAGAGTAGCAAAGGTGGGAAACAACACCACCACCGAAACCAAAAAAAATTAGCTTGGCTCACAGGCCCAAATTTAAAACCATAACCATAGTCCAACCATTATCTATCAAAAACAACAAGTTTATACCAACATACTTTAAACTACAGAGAACATTAATTAATTCCATAGTTAACCAGGTGGTATTCCACCAAATCTTAAAGAAAATAACTAAACAGTCCCAGATATAGGTAAAATACAAAAAACCCATCAATAAATAGAACAACAGCAAGTCAAGCCATTAACTGGCTTTCTTTAACAGGTCCCCATACTCTCCTAAGAGAGCCACATATTCACACCAATTAGGTTCCTTTGTTTCATCCAGCTATTTCAAGGCATCAAATTTCCTTTGCTTCTTCAATTTTTTGGTAAGCTTCGTTTCTCCTGATGCAACTCCCAGCATCGCACATCTCATCAACCTATCAGTGACTCTCATCAGAGTAACCAATGCATTTTCCATATCCTTAAACTGGACCTACAAGAAGGTTAGTTTACCTTTTAAAAATTCATTACTCAAAACATCAGTTTTCTTCTCCAATCCAGAAAACCCGACATCCTATTCATTCCTAGCTTCAATATGTTCCTCATATTGCTCTGCTTGCTCCTCCTCTTCCTCATCTTTTTCCTCCTCCAATTCATCTTCCCCCATATCATAGGTTGTGTCCTCAAAATCAGAATCTTCATATTCCTCATCTTCCTGAGCCTCAAACTCCTCATAATCCGGGATTTCCTCCACACCCTCAAACACTTTTTATTTCCCCTTTTTCTCTTTGGAGGCCACCTTTTCCAGCCGAACAGACCTTCTTCCACCACTGCCACTACTCCTCTATCCTTGTAAGGTCTCCTTGACCCCCTCCTTTTGGTTCACATCCTCATAAATATGAATAACATCACTAGGATTGATATCTCGTCTAGGTCTCTTGGCTTTTGGGGGTTCTAACAGTAGGGGAGAGTGTTTCCTCTTTTCAGGGGTAGCTCTAGTAAGCATTAAGTCAACATTCTTCAAATCCTCACTTTTCTGGGACCGAGGGGTAGAAGGATTAGAAACATTTGCTACCAAAAAGTTTATTTTGGCAAGGGTAAGAAAACGTCTCACCACAACAACAGGAGGGTTGCAAGGAGGTTGTTCAACAACCAGGGGTTCAGCAACATCAAGGTTGTCCACCCCCTGCGGTTCAACAATGTCCTCATCCAACTGGTCAGGGTGTTCAATTATGGCATTTAGAGGATTACCATGGGGATTTTGAGCAAGGGAATATTTATACAGAGTGAGCATAAGGCCCAGATGAAGGGGTGGATTAGCTCCTTTTTCAATATTAAGTTGCATAGAGGACAAAAGGTAAAAAGGAAAGTTTATGTGCTCCCCATGTCTAATGTGATTTAAAAGGGGAAAGCGGTAAGCATGAACAAACATATAGTAACCTTTGAGAGTAAAATAGCACATAACAAATAGACTCTCAAGAGAAAAAGGAGGAAGTTCGAGTCTGGCATACCCATTCTGGAACCGCTTGATATTTTCTCCATCATGCAGAAAATTATCAACGAATCTTTCGTAATTAGCTCTACTCTTTTTGGCCATCTTCAGACCAACATTCTGCAACCCCATGGCCTCAACTATGAAAAGAGAAGTAACCTCAAATTTCACAGCACCTATTGAAACCCAACCTTTCCTCCAAGAATTAGTGAATTTCATTGTTAAACTTTCGTTATAGCCTATGAGGGATTGGAAGAAGGAGGCCATTGCAACATTCTCGAATAAACTCTAGAGGTCACCACTCTATTTCAGAGCTTGGCAGTTAGGTGGCTCTGTTCTTTTTCTCAGACCTCCCATCTTGCTCCTTTGCAAGTTCTTATGCTAACACTGGCTTGACTTCATACTCTCCCCCATACTCTGCTTTCTTCCCCTGTAGCCAGCACTAAGATCCCAAACAAAACTCAGACCCACTAAAGAATGGAAATTCAAGAAGTTTCTTGTTATGGAAGCCAACCTCACATTTCTCAGAACCCAAAAATCATTATGAATTTTACACGCATTAAAATCCATGATTAAATTCTTTCCTTCTCCCTCTATAAAAATATGTGAATAACTGACAGAGGGATTTTCGAAACATATCGAAATGACTTCCTTTATCAAATCCAAAATTTGCATGTGATTTTTGAACATACTTTTTAAAGGGAAATTAATGAAATTATCTCTCTCGAGGATCCTCCAATACTTGCACATACGCCTTAAGCCATCATTACTGAGAAAGCTTGACAACACCACTTGGTACCCTTTCATCCCACCAACAACTAAATGATCAATTACACATTTTATATTCATTTTCAAACTTTTCATTAAGGATGACATCTCTAAGAGGCAGTGGCATATTTCCATTGGTCCACCGTGTCCAACCCCTGCACCCCAGTGCCACATTGGCCATACAATCAATAGCTTTATTCCCTTCCCTATACACATGTTGAATACAACAGTTAGTAAAATAATTTTTAATCACTTTACATCTTTCTATAATATTTTTTTATTTCCCATGGGGGGGCAACTTCATCATTTAAAATATCCACAGTTAATTTTGAGTCCCCTTCGATGATAACATTTTTAAAACCCAACTCCTTTAGGGAATTGAAGGCACCAAGAGAAGCCATAGCTTATGATTTATTGTTAGAGAAAACTCCCAGGTTCACTCCAAATCCCAAAATACAGTCACCTTTTTGGTTTCTCACCAGGCCTCTAGCTCTAGCCTAACCCGGGTTGCCCTTTGAGCAACCATCAAAATTGTACTTCACCCAATCTTTCAGAGGAGGATTCCAAATAGTACCCATCCTATTAAGCATCTTGGACCAATTCAGATTGGTTAAGTCTCTCCCTATACCCCAATTTTGTTTTATTCCCATTTCCTTGTAGTTCAGCCAAGTGTTAGAGAAGTTGTATCTTCTTGCCTCAATATTTTTCTTAATTTGAATTTTAATAACCTGAAACACCTCCCCAGTGTTTCTCCACACCTCTCTGAAAATTATATTATTTCTCTCCTTCCATAACCCCCATGTAACAAAGGGATGTACTTGATTCCACATATCTACTATAACATTATGAGAGAAAGGACAGCTTGACCATCCTTCTATAAACAGCTTCATTGAATTGAGAAACACCCAACCAAAGACAACAATTGCAGAACATTGGACCACACCTCCCTCGCATAATTGCAATGGAAGAACATATTAATTATCGATTCTTCCTCCTGCTTACATAGAGAACACCAATTAACCAAATGGAAACCTCTCTTGATCAGGTTGTCAATGGTGAGGATATTACCATGGGCAGCAATCCACCAAAAACAATTAATTTTACGAATTAGATTCTTAAGCCACACCCCTTTCCAGAAGGGTAGAGGAGCAACATCCTAAGCCCTCACCAAGTCTTCATAGGCATTTCTAACTGAGAAACAGCCTGATGAACTACTTTTCCAAAGGCACTCATCCTCCCTTCCTCTATCGAACCACTTCGCCTCCCCAATCAAATTATGCAGGTTGATGAGGAGTGGATCCCAATTCACCTATCTTTGATCACACAAGTTATTTATCCTTAACAAGACATCAAAATCCTTCCATTTTGGTTCCTCCCCTTCCTAGATTATATAATCACTCACCTTTTTGCACAATTTTTGTGAAGACTACACTTTAGGGGATTTAAATCCTCATAAGCAGACAAGGTGGTGTTCTCAATCCAAGGATCCTTCCAAATATTTGTATTAATCCCATTCCCTATTCTCTTCCTTGCCCCCAACTTCAGCACATTCCTTAACTTGATAAGATGGTTCCATAAAGCTAAACCAGAAGGAAGCCCCAATTGAGAGAGGAAACAACCAGAATTCATGTTTCTCAAGTACTTGGCTTGAAATTTTTTGACCCAATCTTTGGAACCTTCCAGGAGATTCCAGCCAATTTTAGCAGTTAAGACCTTGTTTAGCATATGAATTCTTCACATCCCTAACCTCCCACACCTTTTAGGCCTACAAACCTTTTCCCAACTTACAAGATATATTATGTGTTTTTATTCTATTCTTGACCACAAAAAATTCCTCTGAATCTATTTTATCTTCTCCCCTATATGAGCAGGAATTTTAAACAAACAAAGGTAAAACACAGGAATATTCTAAAGAGAGGCTTTAAGGAGTTGGATTTTACCTGCCAAACTTAACATCTTCCCCTTCCATCTTGCCAATTTATGTTGAATTCTTTTTAATAGAAGGTTCCAATAATTATTTTCCAATCTCTTAGAAAACAAAGGGAGACCTAGGTAGGTATCAGGAAAAACAACTTTTTGACATCCCAGGATTTTTTTCACTCTATCCTTTATTAGTTGATCAGTGTTGAAAAAGTAAGCTTTTCTTTTTTTCATAGTTAATGCACTAACCAAACACAACAACATAATCATTGAGGACCTGTTTCCATAATCCTGCTTCCCCTATCAAAGCTTCCCCAAACAACAAGGTATCATCAACAAATTGTTCATGGGACTCAGGCCTGAGTGAGGAGGTAGCCTTGATACCTTTGAATATTCCTTCCCAATACTTCAACAATAATAATAAATAAGTAGGGAGAAAGAGGGTCACCCCACTTGAGACCACGACCACAGGAGAATAATCCTTGAGGGACACCATTAACCAAAACAAAATACATAGGGGAAGTAACACAGGTAGAAATCATCTCTAAGAATCTTCCATCAATACCATACTTCTTAAGAACAACAAATAGGAAAGGCAGGAGACCCTATCATAGGCCTTAGATATGTCAATGATAAAAGCCATCCCATGCTTTTTTGAGTGCTCCATAGAATGAACCATTTCATGGGCAGAGACAACAACATCAAGAATGTTTCTGCCTTGAACAAAACCTTTTTGGTTAGGGGTTATCATTTTACCAAGAACCAGTTTGAGTCTAAACACCAAGAGTTTGGAGAAAATTTTATAAACAACATTGCAAACGCTGATAAGTCTATAATATTTCATCACCGAGGCGTCGAAAGATTTAGGGATAAGAGCTATAAAGGTAGCATTCAAATTACTCAACAACCTTCCCGACCTAAAAAAAGTCTCTGGTAGCATTAAAGAGATCATATTTGACAATTTCCCAATAAGTTTGAAAAAAAGCAGGAGGGAACCCATCCGGTCCAGGGGTGCTAAAAGCTCCAAAAGAAAAAATAGCCTTTTTCACTTCTTCCATAGAAACAACATTAGTCATCATCTTTAAGCCAGAGTTTGAGATAACATTAGGGATAACTTGAAGAAAATCACCATTTACTTGGGGATCATTGACAAGATTTATAAGAGAAGAAGAGAAGGAGTTAACTACTTCCCTAGCAATCTCTTTTTCACTTGTCACAATAGAGCCATCCACTTTAACCAATGATCTAATTATGTTTTTTCTTTTGTGTTTGAGAGTAGATTGGTGGAAGAATTTGGTGTTCCCGTTCCCTTTCATCAACCATTGGACTCTTGACTTTTGTTTCTAGAAAATTTCCTCCTTTTTGTTTATTTTATACCATTGGGATCTCAAATCTCTTTCCTTCGCACAAGTCTCTTCCTCCACTAGGCCAGACTCCATACTATCCTAATCCTCTTTTAATATTTTCCTAGGGAATTTTTTAACTCAAAAATGTTGCCAAAGGTAAGCTTATTCCACCCTTTCACTTTTTGCTTAATTATGAGAAGTTTTTCAACCAAATAGAACATAGGAGTTCCAAGGATGGGTTCCTCCCACCATGATTGAACTAAGGTAGCAAAATTCAGATGGGTGTACCACATAACTTCAAATCTAAAAGGGAAGGCGCCATTATTATGATCCACATGTTTTTTCAAAACCAAAGCATTATGATCTGAACCAGACCTAGGAAGAGCTAAGAGAGAAAGGAATTGGGAGATATCCCAATTAGCAAAAATCAAGAATCTATCTAGTTTCACTTGAATTAGATGATTTCCATTCCTCCTATTAGACCAGGTAAACTTAGTGCCTTGGAGGGGGATATCAATTAGACTGGCCAAGTTAAATAATTCAACAAACTCCATCATACTATCCAAATAATCATCCAATCCTCCTGAGTTTTCTAAAGGAAGGAGAGGAGAATTGAAATCCCCTCCTAGCATCTAGTGCTCATCACACCTTTCAAAAATAGCTTCACTTAGCTTTTCCCACAACAAAAATCTGTCTCTTCTAGAATTAGGGGCATAGATATTAACAAGATTCCAACACTCTTGAGAACCAGTATCCTCTAGAGTAATCTCAAGGTAATTCTTACTTGTTGATTGTAAAGAACCTTTAAATTTAGAGGGGTTCTAGAGGGTTGCTATACCACCTGACACACCATTATCTTAAGAAACAAAAAAGTTAGTTCCAGGCTAGATACTAACAATAGCTTTCTCAATAAATTATTTTTTCATCTTCATCTCTTGTAAAAGGAGGACATCAACTTTATTATCCAAAATACAGGACTTAACCAAAACCTATTTATAGGGGATATTAAGGCCCCTAATATTCCAATAGATGTACTTCATTAAAAAATAGAAGCACCCCCACCACCAACATCTTCCAGCTCCCATTCTACTTTTCTTGAGCTTCGATCCCGCAATCGAGTCCAAGGTTTTATGTTTTCCTGCAGCCACATCCCTTACAATATCTTTCAATCTTGATTCCTTTTGGGAGGGTCTTCCCACCTTATTTCCCCCTCCAACATCTGATTTCTTTTTCTTTTTGCTTTTCACGGTGGCTTGTGACCATCCCTCTTCATCCTCCTTATCACTTGATCCTTGAGGGAAGCCAAGAAGGGTGAGCATCTCATTCATATTTTGAACACCTAACTAAGAAATAGTATTTGCCTCTTCCAGAGACAAAGTTGTTTCATGAAGAACAAACTCTCCCTCTTCCAAGACTTCAACAATGACATTTTTCTGCTCATTAGCCTTCAGATCCTGGACATTCCACACCAGCAAGAGGTCCTCAACTTGGACCATGACCTCCTGAGCTTCGGCCCGAGGGACAACCAACACCTCTATATCATTTTCCTTCAGAAGGGGAATGGAAACCTTCTAGGGGGAAGAAAAAGGAGGTTGCATTCCAAAATCCATAGCCTTAGGCGAAATGTCTCCTTCAGACCTCTTACCTTTAGCTTTTGAAATTTTTCCCAAAACCACACAAGAATCATTGAGATGGCCAAACCTCTTACAATGCTAGCAGAAGAGGTGAGCATTTCTGTACTCCAGGGTCCAGTTACCAAACTTATACTTAAGTAAAATAGAAGAGGGAAGAACCATATTGACAACCACATTGACACATATATGAGCATATACAAGTCTCGATCTCTCCTGGGTGATTTTATCAATGGCCAATAGACTCCCAAAAGAGTTTGCAATACCCTGTAGGATTCTTTTCTCCCAAAACTCTAAGGGAAGCCTCATAAGGCAAACCCATGTTGACCCAGACGCCCCCAAATTGGCTAACGGGTCAAATCTCAATTTCCATTTACAAAGAGAGAGGAAGTTTTTAAAACCCGGGTGAAAGGCCCAAGGACCACCAATTAAAACTTTCAGCATATCCTTATAAACCACAAAAGAGAACAAAAAAATACCTCGAGGCATAGCATTTATGGTGACACTACCTTTGAGGTTCTAGGTGGAAGCAGCCCACTGAAAAACTAGTTCAATAGTTGGCCTGAATGCCAAGAACTTTCCAACCAAAGCCATTTTGAGGTTATCCATCACCTTCAGCATGAGGACCTTAGGGACATCGACTTCCCAGCCAGTAACCGAGTAGGAAGCAGATTCAACAAGACTTTTAAACTTGGCTAGCAAGTCAAACCCCACCAACTTGTCCACGTAGGAAGTCGTAGCTTCCTCCAAAAAAAAGGAATTAAGCCCAAACGTCAGAGAGAAGGGCGACTTCCCAGAGATTCCATTAGTCTTTTCCCCAAGGGAAAGGACAACAGTATGAGGAGAAGAAGTCTTAGCATAAGCATCCATACTGGCCATTGCCACCATAGGCACAACCCCAAAAGAGGGGATAACATCCTTGGAATGGGGAGCCTTTCCAAGCTCCCCCTCGAACAACCCATGAAAGAGATAATGTAGAAACAGTGCCGAAAATTCAAAAAATAGCCAACGCGGGAAGGGGCAGAGCAAAGCTGAGCTGATTGTTGCGCCATTGTTGCCACAAGCTTGCAAGTGCATATTTTTTCACTCTTGGATGAGAGTTAATTTGTTTGATGAGCAATTGTGTATGATTATGTACCTTTGTTGTCCCAATTCTTTGTAATTCGTTGGGAAAAGTTTGTAGAAAGAAATCAAAAACCACATGCAATTTGATCTAAAGATTCAATTTCTTTCAATGTCTTTTTCTTATAACTTATTATTTCAATCTCCTCCTTTGATAGGTGTCATCACCTCCTTGGATATTTTGATGTTAATAGTTATCGTTTGATGTTGTGTAATGAGTTGTCTTTTAGCCTACACTTTGGACATGTATCGTCACCTCCTCGGGAATCTTGTTAGCCAAATCATCATACTTTATTGTTTCTAGTGAGTTGTATCCCAGCCTATACCTCGAATAGGGGTTCCTCCTCCTTGGAAAGTTTGAGATCCATATTACCATAAGAGTGATTACTTGCATAAAGCCTTATTCTGACATAACTCTGAGAGTTTAGAGCCTTAGACGCATTCAAAAAGATAATAAAACCAAGTGATCCAACCAATCCACTCCCACTCCTACACACTCATGCTTCATTTACCTTAAGGAGATAGGATAGATTAAAAGCTAGTTTAATGGTAGCTAAGATCTGTAGAAACCAAAGAAAGCCTTAGCTACAACACATTGTGTTTATGCACCCTTGTGTCCTGATCGCTAAGTAAAAAAGATAGGAACACTTAACTTAGTTTTACTTTGACACAAACATCAGCAAACAAGATGGAGCTTCCCCTCCATAATTTGAGGAGCATTCATCATGCACTATACATAGTTGTTTGTTTCGAAGAACTCCATAGGTGCTAATTGAAACACTAACAATTTTTTAGCACCCACCGTGGAGCAACGAGGCATAAAACTTCAAAGAAAAGTTAACAGTTTTATGTCACGGGAATGACTATCTAGCATCATTGGGCCCCAGTTGAACAACCTGATCTTTCTCCAGCAACTCTCCAACCGGATCTTGCATTCATTGAAGGAGAGCAATCAAACATCATCAGTAGTTTGCATTTCTTCATCTTCGAAAAAAATACATCACTTGCTCAGTGGAGAGCCACAGCTATTACTCTAGACAAAGAAGAATGAAAGGTTAATCTTGTAGCTGAGAGGCTAGTATTACCACCTCCTGCATGGCAATAAGCATCCTGGCTCACCTAGTATACACAAGGAGTGTGACCAATCCTTTATTTCTAGAGGACGTTAGAGAAGCATTAAACATGGAGAAAATCTTCCAATAGGTTTGAGAGCACTTTCAAAAAGAACCACAACAAGAACCTCCTGCTCAAGCAATGGCCAACAACATTAACAACAATAACAACAATGACCATAATAACGACAATGGTAACAATGGTAGTAATGACCATGGCAACAATCTATTCGGTAATGGTCATAATGCAAGAAATATAAGACGTCCTACCCCAATTGCCATGGGGTAATGACATAGGTCCATTAGCCCTATAAGGATACCATGAACTTCCCAAAGGATTGTGGAAGCATTTCTCGATATTCTACATCAATGGGGCTCGACACCCCGATGAGCATATCTCAACGTTTGCAGCGGCTTGTTCCATTTTGTTTGCACCACATGAATATATTGTCGTTCAAATCTTTATCAAAAATGTTGAGGCAAATGTTGTCAATTGGTTTAATCATTTACAACTAGGTATCATCACAAGTTGGGAGGTCATGAGTGAAAATTTCTTGGCAAGGTTCAAGCCTATCGAAGATAGCCATCAACTATTTTCTTGGTTATCAAACTCTGAGATGGAGCCCATAAAACCAATGAAAGAATTCATAGCGAGGTTTAATCACCTCGATACACATCTCTCTCACACACTCAATCCATCAGACGATATTTTGATGAGCAACTTCATCAAGGCGCTTCCCTCAAAGATAGCCTTTTTCATAAAAGGAAGCAACAAAGAGGACTTTCTATTCACACAAGAAAAGGCTATCAAGCTCGAAGATCATATGATCACCACTAGGAAGATGAAGGATGATGCTATCAAACTGCTAGTCCAAGCATCAATATATCCACTGCTACAAAAGGTAGAAAATGAGGTGACCATCCTCAAGAGACAGTCACCCAATCAAGGGAAACAAACACTTCCCACACCACTAGTGTATCAACAACAACAATAGTACTAGCCTTAGCAGCAATACCATCCTCAACAGTCATACCAGTCAAAGAGGAACAATTTCCAACCTTTCAATAACTATAAGCCTAGATTTTCAGGACCTCAACCAAGACAAGTAGAGGTTGAAAAGTCTAATGTGTTATATTGTTTCCATGATTTAGGTGAACACATCAGGTCCACATGCCCTGAGAATCAAAGGATGAATCAAATCATGGGACATGTCAGAGATCAAGCATAAGGCTTAAGTTTCATACCTTCAAATGCAAAGGTTGTCTCACCACAAATGGACAACTTTGATGGAAACTCCGTAATGGGATACTTCCATAGTGAACCCAAAAATCAAGAAGACTACCATGAAAACTCTCTTGTTGTCAAACATGAGAATATTTCAACACCTATGTTCATACATGCCCAACACTTCAAAGCATAGAAAGAGGAAGAATAAAGATATAAGTCAAATGAAAATGGAAAAGAAGCTTCCACTTCTAATCCCAAGTCTGCACATGAGAATGTCACGTCAAATGTTCAAGATCTATCTTCAACAAATTTTGACATCATGACATCTATGATGAAGACAAAGGTACTAATCTCACAGCTGGAGTATCTCCAGGACCATCCCAATCAATTGGATCAGATTCTCAAGGTAGTAAAAAAGCTGGCTATAATTCAGCCCACGTCGCTAGAATCTTTCGTATGAGCGGGAGAAAAGCCAAAACCTTTCTACATATCTCTATATATGGGAGGGTACAAACTCAGCAACTGTATAATAGACTCAGGAGCATCAAACAATGTCATGCCTTTGCAGATCATGAACTCGTTGGGACTATCATGCATGAAAAACTCACAAGTGTTACTCACTTGAGTCAAAACTAGTGTCATTGGTAGGCCAACTGAAGGATGCTCAAGTAAGATTGGCGTCCTATACAAAGAAAAATATTATGATGACCATCCTCATAGCTGACATTCCAATCAGTTGCGGGATGCTACTAAGTAGAAGCTTCTACAAGGATCTCGGAGGCAAGATTCAATTGGATTGGTCGTACACGACAATCCCGTTAAAGAAAGGTAGCTTCAAGTTGGAACCAGAGGCTAAGTCTAGATTCATGGTGGTGAATTTCTAGGACCCCCAAGCACAAGTGCTACATCAAAGTATAGGTCCCAACACATATACCATGTTGTCTAAAGTGACCGAAGAAGAGAAGGTTGCATCTTTCACAAGCACATTAAAAGAAAGTTCAAAGATGTGGACAATGCAATTTGAAGAAAGTTTCTAAACAACAAGCTCGGGAGAGGGAGTTTTCATTACCTCTCTCGAAGGTAATTTGTACCCATTTTCTTATCACTTGCAGTTTGATAATACAAACAACACTGTAGAATATGAGGCACTCATACTACGCCTAAAAAATGCAAGGGATATGGGTATAAAATACATCCAAGTCGAAGGCGACGTAGAGTTGATCGTCCAACAAATTAGAGAGTGCTATCAAGTAAGAAAAAGTCACCTTATGTCTTATCAACAAAGGGTGTGGAATGCAATCGACTAGTTCAAGGCATTCAACATCAAATACATCCTGTGTGAGCACAATAGTAGAGAGGATGCCCTTGCGGTATCGACTACTCTCTTCATGCCCCATTTTGACTTTCGTCAGAATGCCTTCACCATTGAGCTTGTCTACAAGTCGGTTGTCCCTAACAATTGTAACAATTGGAAAATATTTGATGATGATGATGACATCAAATAATTCCTTTGCATGGGGGACAACTATAAAGAACTGTTCTTTGAAGGTAGTGCTTCTCCTTCCAAAGAATCTATAGCAGAAGATTTTGAAGCAACGAAATCAAGAATCATCTAGTTAAGAGGCAACAACATCCCCAAGGGTCTAATATCCTTGGAGGACATATTTGATAGGCATAACAGGCATGTACAAGATTAGAGAAATTCAGTCAACAAGACATATATCGATTACTGTCAAGTCAACATCGATACTTAGGACAAGCCCAAGCTTGTTAACTTGGGAAAGTGTTGCACCGTAGAGGGAAGCAACAACTTTATCTCCTTGTTCAGAGAGTACTTAGATGTCTTTTCTTGGACCTATGAAGATTTGAAAGTCTTCACGTCGAAGGAATTGTCTCATAAAATTCCACTCAAGTCAGATATCAAACCCTTTAAGCAAAAGCAGAGACACTACAACCCATGTGTCCAAGACAATCTACGTGAAGGTACAAAAGATGGTGGATGCAAAGATCATATTTCCAATCCATCATTCTACCTGGGTTTCTAACATTGTTCCTATATGCAAGAAGAATGGAGAGATCTGGATCTGCGTAGACTTCAAGAATCTCAACCAATCATCACTAAAGGACAATTATCCTTTACCAATCATGCAACATACATTGCAAATGGTAAATGATTGGAAATGTTGTCATTACTTGACGAAATTTTCGGATACAACCAAATTGCAATGGCCAAGGAAGACTAGATGAATACAACATTCACCACCCCGTGGGGAACGTTCGCCTATGAGAGGATGCCCTTCAGCCTCATCAACGCAGCTGCCACCTTTCAGCGAGCCATGGATTTGGAATTTGGGTACCTCAAGGAAAAATTGGTCATCGTCTATCTTGATGACCTTACCACTTTCTAAAAGAAGCGACAAGACCATTTTCAACACTTAGTGAAAGTGTTCGAGAGATGTAGGTACCACCATATATCTTTGAATCCCAAGAAATCCATCTTTGCGGTGATGGAAGGCAAGCTACTGGGCCACATCGTCTCTAAAGAGGAAACTCAAATTGATCCTGATCAAGTTGATTCAATTAAAAACCTATCTCTCCCAACCAACACAACTTAGGTACATTCCTTCTTTGGCAAGGTGAACTTCATACGAAGATTTGTACCTGACTTCTCAGAGCTAACCAAGGACATATCGGCAATCATGAAGAAGACATCCACCTTCAAATGGACTGAAAAAGGAAAGAAGGCATTCATCAAGATAAAATAAGCCATCAGTAAGGCGCTAGTGCTAGTCTGACCTAACTTCAATAAAGAATTCATTCTTTATTGTTATACATCAGAACACACCCTCTCTGCTATACTGACACAAAAGTTGAATGAGGAGACCGAATCACCAATTGCTTTCATGAGTAGTAGTTTCAAGAAAAATGAATCCCGGTATTCCTAGATCGAAAAGAATGCTTATGTAGTTGTGAGAGTAGTCAAAAAATTTAGATTCTACATCCTGAACTCCCACACCATTGTATACATTACAAACCCCGTTGTCAAGAGTGTCCTTACTCAATAGGAGACAGGCACTAAAAGAGGCAACTGTATCACAAGAGTCCAAGAATATGACTTGGAGATCAAACCTACCGAGCTCATCCCCAGGAGAGGTCTATGTTAGCTCATAGCAAAAGACGGTGATCTAATGCACGAGCTGTTGATGGTATCCCAGGAATATAAATTGAAGCAGACCTTCCAATGGTCTTACTAGTTGAATCTGTAGAAGAATGGTACACAAAATTGTGGTACTATTTGACCTACGAGGAATGCTCAACACACTTGGGTAAACAATAGATAACTTTGAAACTACAAGCACAAAGCTATGTGCTTAGAGGTAACGTTCTATACAAGCATGAGCTTGATGGAACATTCTTGCTATGCATCAACAGGGATCAACAACAACGGTTGGTGGAAGCATTTCACAATCAAGCATGCAGTGGCCACTTTTCATCAAGGGTTAATGCATTTAAAATCTTGTGAGCACTATTCTATTGGTTGACTTTGTTTTGTGACACATATGACTGGGTGTACATATGCCAAATGTGCCAACAATTAGTTGGCAAGCTCAAGTTGGCAGCCCTTCCACTAAGGTTGGTGGTAATAGATGCTCCATTTCAACAACAGGGCATAGACTTCATAGGGCCCATCATCCCACATTCCAGTAAGGAACATGTCTATGTCCTTACGATGATAGATTACTTCACCAAATCGGTTGAGGTGATCCCTACACAACAAGCTACTTCTGAAGTTGTGTGTGACTTCCTCAAAGAGAACATCATTACACACTTCAAAGTACTAAGAAATATCGTGACTGACAATGCTACAAGCTTCTCATCAGAGGAGTTAGTAGAGTTCTATTTCGACTATGGCATCACATTGTCCCACTCTTCTGATTACTATCCACAAGGAAACAAACAATTCAATTCATCTAACAAGAACATAGTCACAATCGTGCACAACATGGTTGATTCCAATCAATGAGCTTGGCACAACAAAGTTGTACGCTGCTCTTTGGGCTGATAGGATCATGCCCAAGAGAGCTATCGACACTTCCCCCTTCACTATCCTATATGGCACAGAGGTAGTATTGCCCACTCTAGAGTTTTTCGCCTTGCAGCCGGTATCCGTAATAGAGGATGTAGAATTCAGAGATCCCATAGAAAAGTGTATCTTGTGCCTAATGAAACTTCAAGAGGAGAAGGTGGAGATAGTTGATAAAATCACTCAGCACTAAGAGCGAGTGAAGAAGATCTTTGACAAGAAGGCTCGACAACGAAACTTTGAGACTAGAGACAAGGTCCTGTTATGGGACAAGAGTCACGAGCCTAAGGGAATGCATGAAAAACTAGTTGACTCCCTTTGGCTAGGACCGTTCTAGATCCATGATATTGCAGGAGAGAATTCCTATATTCTCTCACATTCAGACGGAAGGCTCTTCTCACTGCCATACAACAAGAAATACTTGAAGCATTTTGTCCCTTCGAGGATGGGGTGAGTTCTTTGTAAATAATTCTCTTTTGCTTTAACATTATGTTGTTATGTGTTTCCCCGTTCCGTGAAGTATCATTGCGTTTTAGGTGATTTATTAGGTAGTCTTGTTTTAGGTGAATAATAGGTGAGCCCCAATAAATAGGTGAACTCCAATTATTAAGTGAAGTAGGAAATAAGTCCTGACTCCATTATCCAACTGATATGAGTACTGTTCTGCAAAACTAGAGATTCTCGGTTCTCCTATGTCGTAAGTATCTGACATGGTCACTAGACGAAGCCTAATGTTGTACCCAAAATAATTTTTTGCTTCAAAGAGACATTTTTGTTAAAATGATCTAGGTCATGTAAAAATGTTGTCAAAAGTATGTTTTAGGTCAAACAAAACATAAGGTTTTTGTGGGTTTGTGTCAAGGAAGATACCTACAAAATTTTAAAAATTAGGATTTTAAACCCCTGTTTTTAGGAAAACCTCTAAAAATAGGACCTTGCCAAAATTCATTGAAAATGATTTTGATAGGATGAATTGACTTTGCGATCACATTGGTCAAGTCAAAATCACCAAAAATTTAGTTTTACTCTGGTGGATCTATTTTTTATTTTTCAGGAAGAAAGCTAGGACCTCCACAACCATTAATGGAAGAATGACCAGTACCAAGTGTTGAAAGCTAAGCCTCAAAAGCTTCAACGAAGAGTCCATGGCGGAAATAATCAAAAAAAATGTTATCTCATGGAGGGGATTTTCAAAACTAAAAAATGCCAAAAAATGATTAACTATGAAGAAAGTACACCTTGCTACCAAGGTAATTATGTAGTCAACATGATAAAAGGCGCCCCTGCTGACTAGGGGCGCCCTTGAACAAGAGGATCCAAATGTTAGTTTTTGAGAAAGTTCACCTTTAGATGATCTTCCCGACATCATCCCAGCTTTACAACGAACTTGTTCACCAGCCTGCGAGACATGTCAAACGATGACAAGTATTAATCGTTAGAGCATGCAAAATGGAGGATAAATCAATGCATAACAAGGCAAAAGCACCCTTGCTAGCCAGGGGTCCCCTTGAATCTAAGCCAACTGATGAGGTTTTCAACAACTACTTTCTACAAGGCATCTATTGGTCTCTCTCTCAACTTCATGATCAATCCAACTACATGTTCACAGGACCTATCAGGAAATCATAGGTAGAGATCTAGCAAAAAACACCAAAAGGTGAAAGATGAATGAAGAATATAAAGAAATTGGTTAAGTGTTAAGGAAAAGCACCCCTATTGGGAAAAGGCGCCAATATTTTTGGGTAGTTAAATGTTGTCTGTGAGCTTGGTGACCTCTAGCGTGACATTCTTGGTTTTGATCAATCTCAACAACGACACCGTTAGTGAAGACAAAAGAAAAATTAGACATTTGATGATAGAGATTGAACTGGGACCATTCATGAAGGTTTGCAATATGGAAATAACAATTCAAAAAGCCAAAAGTTCCCTTGAAGGCCAGGGGCATCCTTTCTTTTGAAATACCTAAATTGACCTTCACACCTCGTGAAGCCAGTCATCCTTTCTAGGATTGAGTTGGTTATCCATCCCATGTTTCAACGAGATCATTAGACTCATCAGTCAGTAGTGATCTTAGATCAGAGCACGGAGGGTCAAAATGGTAAAATTGAAGAACAATCAAGAAATTGACTAAGTTTGAGGCTAAAAGCGCCCCTGCTGAGAAAAGGTACCCTTGAATTGAAGACATTAGATTCAATCTTTGAGCTTTGCAGCTCTCGGGTACACTTAATCAAGGTTGTTCCATCTTAGCAATGGATCCATCAAAAACTTCACCATGAAAAAAGAATGGAAATAACTTCAAATCCTCAAAAGGGATGCCTAAAATTTAAAGCCAGATTTGTTGACCAAAGTTAGATATTTTGAAGGCCTTTCATATCTAAAACATCCCACAATCAGTGGAAATCACTCCCAAGAACTTCAAATCAAGCCAAATCACTCCTCAATCATGAGTTGGTGCCCAAACTTGATACATTCAAACTTGAATCATTATATATCAAGCCTAGGAATCATATTTCATTATCTTTCTTTGTAGGTTGAAGGCTAAAATAGCAATTTGCTCTCCAAGATGTCTTTTCAAGATTTGACATATGGGTTTTTACCGTTCTTCATATTTTTTGAAGATTAGTTGCACAAAAGGATAATTTCTCAGAGGTTGCATCAGAGGCATATTTTTGCAGAAGGGAAACAAATAACTTCCAATCTTCTTCTTCTCTTCTTCCTCTCTTATTGTCTTAAACTTCTTACATGTCACAGAAAACAACAAGCAATCACATATCTGACCAACTGGGTATGATCAACATAGTTTTTCAGAAAAACCCATCTCTTGAAATTTTCTAGAAACAACAAACTTGTTGCCCCTATTTTTAGGTATTTTTCCAAAAAAGACAGATTTGAAAATTGGACGAACTGGGTTTGTTCAACATTGAAGCATGAACAAAACCCATGTGTCAGATTTATTTTGAAAAAATACTTCTCTGCAAGTGTTATTTTCAAGGGTTTTTCAAAAGTTGCTTGAATAGTGTCGTGTGCATAGTTGATCTTTAAGTTTTTTAGAATTCAGTTCTCCCAAGTACAATACAAGACAAAAATGGTCTCGTATCATGATTTCCTAAAAACAACAGACACTAACTTGCATCAAGTACAACCAGAGGTCAACTCAAAAGATTTGAAAGGCGTGGACCAAATCACATTACAGAACATCGAGCAATCCAGATTGCTTGAGGCTGCATTAATCCCATCACATTATAGAATGTGGAGTTTGTAATTGCTTGCATTAATCATTACAACCCTACTACACAAGAAATTCGATTAGTGGATGGACGGGTGATTTGCAACCTTAAACCTAAGGATGTTGAAAGGTGTTTTGTTATTCCACCATGTGATGAGTCCGAATAATGACTCATTTTTGTTAGGATTTATCATATGTTTGTTATTGTTAATATGAGGTTTTAGCACCTGGTTACTAATACTTTCTATGATATTTCCCTAAACTTAAGAACTTTGGACATGAACTTATCCATGTAACTTTTGATGGTATTAACCTTCCATGTGATATATCTATATTAATTTTACATGTGATTGAATGAATGTTATTCTAAGGTGATTATGGATATACAATTGTCTTGTGCACGCTATTGTCATAATGCAGGTTTAGATTAAGATGTAGATATAAATGAAGCTTGCAAGGTGGAAGAAGTTCATGCCAGCTACCTCGTTGTTGAAGGAATCAAAAAGAGATGGACATTAAAGAGGTCAATGGTTGGAAACTTCAAGCTCATGTGGAAGTTATAACTTAACTTTAAATGACCATGTATATTAGTTGAGTAGATTTAGGAGGTATTTTTATGTTGGACCCTTGTTGAGGCAAGACTAGTTTGACTAAAGCTTGTGCATGCATAACCTCCTTCCTCTTTTTCATGCTTTTAATAAATGGTGTCCTCCTAGTCTATTGGAGTCGATTGCCTAGTTAGTTAGAGTTAGTTAGAAGCTTTCCTTCTATAAATAATGATCAGATGTTCCTCTTCAAGAGGTTGGACATTTTGATATTGTAATTTCATTTTCAGTTTCAAGGAATACAGTCATGTTGTTGTTATGATGTAACAATGTTTTCAATGAATAAAATGATACTTCAATTTGTTGCATCTAAATTAGTTTTGGGAAGACTCATTCAAGGGGGCCCACTTGGTGAGAATTCCATCAATTCAGTTCAGAAGTTACTTGTTCAACAATTAGTTACGGTCTTAGCAGCTGTCTGTTCCTGCAGCCATTGGAACTTCATTCTATGTTTTTTCCTGCAACCAAAGTAGACAAAGTAACTTCATGTTTGTTTATTGACTTATGTTTTTGTCATTCGTTTTAGTTCAATTTATTTGTTGATTTATGCTCAGTACTTATGCTAATTCCTTTCAAGCATTTCACTTTTAGTACTATTTCCTCTCTAGTTATAGAATAAGGATGACTACAATTGAGTCCTAGTGCACAAACAGTACTGACCCATTTCAAGTTCACGTCCCTAGGTTGATAATGAAATGAACCTTCATCACGAGCAAGATAACTACTTGGCACAGATATCTAATCTCTAAGTTATAGCTTTAAGGGCTTAGTTAGTGAACCACTAGAGAAGGCCAACATTTTTGGCATCGTTGTCGGGGATGATGTCAAACTAGAAATTTCTTTGGAGTCATTTTTTCAGTTTCTTTCTCATTTTTAGTATCTCTATTTTTAGCATACCCTTCATTCAAATAAAGTAATGATCCAATATTCTTTAACCAATTCTTTGTGTGAGTTGGCTAATATTGAGTTAATACTGCATGCATAGGGGTAGGAGAAGAGATGCTTTGGGTAGATTCTTTCCTAATGACCCTAATCTTGATAACCAACTAGTTGAGTTTCAAAATTTTCCAAGAGACAAAGAAGAAGAAGAGGAAAATCCTTTTGTTGATACATTTCCCAATTTGACCAATTTTGAAACTTCCTCTAAAGAGAAAGCTTCCCAAAACCTAATTGAGAATCCATTTGCTTTGATAATCCATCAAGCAATTATGGCTTGACAAAATAGACCTAACCATTCAACTTTTCCATTCCCTATCACTCACCAAAATGAAGTTGATAACCTCAAGAACATCCCTACTTCAGTTCTCCCTAAATTCTATGGGCTTGTAATAGAGGAACCTAATGCTTTCTTGTTTGAATTTGATATCCTCTCCAAAAGCTATGATTATATTATCAATGCTCATAGGCTTAAATTGTTTCCTACTACCTTGAAGGAACTTGCATTAAGATGGTTTATGGGCTTAGTTAGGAATACTACAGATACTTGGGTTGATATGAAAGAAAAGTTTCTTGACAAGTATAAAGAATACTATAGAGGTAGTGATATGAGAGGAGATGATATCTTCAAGATGCAACAAAAGGAGGATGAAGGTTTGGAGGACTATATTTCAAGGTTCCTATTTTGTCTATAGAAATCCCCACATCATGTACTCAATGAATAGTCTCAAAAGTTGCTCTTCCTTAGAGAGATCGATGAAACTGCACTGATGCTCTGGACTTGATAGGAGGAGGAGATATCACCCAAATTCCCTAGGATGATATTAAGAAGATATGTCAAAATTACTCCAGGGCAGCTATAAAGAAAGGAAGAGGTTACCAATCTTCTATGGGTAAATCCTCCACTAATGGAGTTTCAAGGATGGAAATCACTCATTTGTTGTCAGATTTCAAGTAGGATATCATAAAAAATAAGGCCACTCAGCTAGATACACTTCAAGCAAAGAAGAAACATGAGGAGGCAGAAGCAATGTTGGCAAAATATTGTCCTCATTGCAGGCAAAGGAAGAAGGATTGCAGATGTAAAATGGTAGCCAACATTGACAGCAAGAAAATTCCACTAGAATTCAATCCAATTCAGGGTGATGATGATCAGGTTTTCTACATTGCACAAAGAAGTCCATGGGCTCCAAGACAAGGCATGCCACCAAACCCATTATCTTTTAGTGGACCTTATTTGAATTCTTATGCATCTAGTAATCAATGGCAACCCCTATACCCATCAAAATTTGGAGGCTATCCACCTAAGTCTTGTAACAACCCTCCAAATACTTGGCCCAATTACCAAAAAACTCCACCTTAGTGGCAGCAACTCCAGGGGAATTAGCAGCCACCTCAAAGAAACTGGCAACAGACATCCCAATGGAGGGGAGGACAACAATGGCCAAACCAGGAAATTGGTTACATGTAGTCGCCTCCACAACCTCAACAACTTACCATAATGCCTCTTCCTAACTCAAATGCTAGCACACCTAGACCTACTTAGTTACTAGCTCAATCCACACCTAACCCAAATAACAAACCACAACAGCAGCTAGTTTACTTTGCAAATCCCAATCAATTTCCTACATATGATGTGAGTGTGAGTGATATTCATCTATGTTCAGGAACCACTTTGACATCTCCCTCCACCCCTATTATAACAAACCTTCCTGTGGAAGAAGAAGAGCATCAAAATTTATCTAATATCTCTACTTAGTCAAGTGTTCCCAAGAATCCTGAACCAGTTCAGTAGCCTAATCTCGACCCATCATTTCCTCAAAGGTTAGAAGTTGTTAAACAAAAGGAAGATACAACCTTTGGTATTTTGGATTAGTTAAAACACATATGTGTCAAGATACCTTTGTTCCAGGCCATAAAAGATGTCCCCATATATAGTAAGGCAATTAAAAAAGCATGTCTGTAGCGCTCAGAAAATTAAGAGTGTTATCAAACCATTTAACGCAGCATTAAAGAGAAATTAAGAGTAATCTAAATTTATTCAAACCATTATAAATAGGTTTCCCAAAAAGTCAACATTTCTCATAACACTTCCAAATGAAATAAAGAGAATTTAAATTGCATTTCATAAAATAATACCATCAATGTAATGTATCAAAACATAAGTATTTCAATGACTTTCTCATATACATATATTCAACTTCACTTGGAGGAATCAATCCTTCTAATAGAACATCTTTTCTATGCTAAGTTATAAAACTTTAACCTCTCGAAATCAATGTTACATTAAATACTTTCAAAACATACTTTCATTTCAAGTTTCATCAAGAATGTCAAAATGCATATACATATACAATGGGCTTCACAAGCCAAGTCTGAATGATACATAAATACATCAATAGCAAATAATCTTGGAACCACCAACCGCCGTGACACCTTGGTCTTCTTGCGAGCTGGGGCCAAGAATGTGATTCAGGCGCCTTTTTCGCCCAACCACGAAGTCCATGACTTCCCCGGGTCCCTTCCTAACTCGAAGGAATCCCCGGCCTTGCATAAAGGAGCCTAGCAACCCGAAACGGTAAAACAGGAGGGCACTCTCGGTGCGTGCCTGATGCCTATATGCATTTCTAACATGAAATAAACACATTTCTTGGAACAGGAGGTGGCAGAGACTCAAATAAATTTCTAGGCTTTTAAAATAAACAATCCATCTATTTCAATGGTACAGTGCTTGGCCAAGCAAAATAATACAAGTAAATGGTAGAATTAGAAAAGGTAATACTACCGTCTCTGTTTGCCCACCTTCGGCACCCTGTCCCGGAAGTTACCATAGTGAAGTAAAAATAAATACTTAACAGAAACTTTATACATTTTCATACAGGCTTCCATCATTCAATCAATTCTAAAAGAAGCGAATTTTCAGAACATTCTTTGTAATTCAGTTGTAAGATGTCATTTATTCTTTGGTAAGTGTTCCCTTTTGATTTGGATAAAGACTCTGTTCTAAAGAAGAACATATATATATATCTTGATAATTTTCAGTGCACTAATTGATAGTAAGAACAGTGTTTTCTGTTTTCAATATGCATATCTATTCTTACCAAGCTCAAGCTGACTGACAGTTTTAATTCCCTATTTCAATACAGGTTACAGAGTAAAAATAATATACTGATACAATGCAATTTATTCAGAAATTCTGAGGTTTGAAAGATAATCTTTCATTCACATTTCATGTTGTATTCCTTTTAACATATTCAAGGTACTTTCCAGTTTACATGGTGTCTCAAAACATTTATGTTCTTGTTTCAGGTTTAACAATTCAGAGATATTTGTATATATTCAACATAATTCATTCTACTTTCTGATACATGGCTTTTCAAGACAATTCTGTCCTTGCTTCAGATTTAACAATGCAAAGATATTTATATAACAGAATTCATACTACTTTCTGTTACATGGCTTTTCAAGACATTTCTGTCCTTGCTTCAGGTTTAACAATTTAGAGATATTTGTATAGATATTCAACATAATTCATACTACTTTTCTGGAAAAGAGTTTCCTGTTTCATTTTGTATTTGGCACAAAATCAACAGAGTTCATACTATTTTCTGGATATGAGTTTTCTGCTTCAACTTGTATTTGGCACAAAATGCATGGGTATCTATTTATATATGTATATATATATATAGGTATATATATATATATATATGTATGTATGTGCAGTCAATTTGTATACATATATATATATATGTGTGTGTGTGTGTGTGTGTGTGTAGAAATTCATGTTCAGCTGTGTATATTTCGAAGTAAGAAATTCTGGTTTTCAAATCTGTGCAACGAATTCACTGGTCGTGCACACAGAACAGGGTATTTTTCATGGTTTCCTTACTGGCATTGAGCGACTAAAGGGCTCAAGGGAAAGCCCTTGCCCCTCCCATGGGGAGGGGGCGGGCTGTGAGGGCTCGTGCCCTCCACAGGCCGCGGCCTGTGGAGGGCGCGAGCCTCCACAGTCCACGACCTTCCCATGGGGAGGGCAGGGGAAATAATTCCCATAGCAATTTCAAAACTCAAGAAAAAGAAAGACATTCGCCCAGTATAAACTGCATTCGGATTTATCTCAAGACATTTTGGTTTTTATTTAGATGACAGAATTTTTAAACAAAACAGATATGGAGACATGTAATTACACTTGAGAAAAAATGCAGACTTGCCACAGAACGAAAACCCTAATTCTGAAGAAGGAATGTGTATTCTATAATTGCAACACAGAATAGTAAGCTGTTACCCAGACTTCAAAACGAAATTGGAAGGAATTCTTAGTTGTTTGTACTCTAAAACAGGGAATAATTCAATTCCTTACTGCAGTTTTTAAAATAAAGTTAAAAGAAGGCATAGCAATGAAGAGAACCTGGCAGAATTTGGTTCTATTTGCAGATGTTCAACAGTACCCCCTTTTTCCTCTGTTCCAGAGCTCTGCGATGTATTCAATCAAAGTCTTCTCCTCTTTCTTAAAGCCTCCTCCTCTTTTTCGAGGATCATGCATAAAATTTCCAGATGACAGCAGTTTCCAAGGATTGCCACATGCCCAGCGAATTGTTGGTTTTGAGACAGAATTTTTCCAGAGCCCAATGCTCTCTCGGGCTGTTCATTCTTCATTCTTTTGGAAAAATTAACCATATATCCCAAAACAGAATTATTTATATCCCCTTTTGTGCAATTTTTAAAATTCATTTATGCAAAACAGATTTATATTATGTTTATTCTTTTATTTAATTTGTTTTTATTTTTAAATACATTTCTTTTAACAAAAACAGATTTATCCTTTTGTTGCTCAAATATATAATGAGAAATAATGAAATAGAATAAGCCCTATTATTTCATAATTTAATTAAACCATATTTCAAATTCGCTATGCTAATCATTTTCACGCAATCACATTGTAAAAACGAACATGACCTAATGCAGCTACATGATTTAAGTGGTGTGTGCGTAACCGAGAGTTTCTCCTCCTCTTTTACCCTGTCGAGAAGCTAACCTCCTTTTCCTCAATCACACTCTTGGCCTTCGATCTCCTTGGCCTTCGATCACCTGCCACTCAAATGCACTCAGGCGTGCAAAACAAAAGAGTATTAGTAACCATTGTAGAAACAATAATTAACTCAACATTTCTATTTTATATGAATGCATTCATAATTCTTGAAAGAAAACAATTATATTAAAGCATTGCTCTTAACACATATTATACTTCGTATATTAAATCTCATAAGGTCATGGTCAAACATTATCTAAATAAGTCATGGTCAAACTAGGTCAATGGTCAAAATAAGTCATGATCAAAATAAGTCAATGGTCAAAATAAGTCATGTTCAAAATATGTCAATGGTCAAAATAAGTCAATGTATGAGACGTGACAATGTCTCAAAAATCCAGGGAGGAAAAAGGACCCCACCACCGTTCATGTGGTGGGGCGGTTGGCAGATATCATGCTTGGAAAAGTAATTGTTCCTAAATATACTAACTTGGGTAGTCCTATAGTTGGAGTCATTATAAATTGAATCTAAGTAAAGAATGCTCTAATAGACTCAGGAGCAGCTATCAATGTGATGACTAAGGATACCCTGCAACAACTGAATGTTACGAATCTGAGACCTACTTCTACTGTCTTGTAGCTTGTTGACAGTTCCACTGTCAAAATAGATGGTATAGTAGAAGACCTTGTTGTTACTCTAGACTCTTGGGAATATCCAACAAACTTCATGATCCTTTCCCCTAAAGCTACATTAGGAGGGTATCCCATTATTCTGGGAAGGTCGTGCTTAGCTACAACTGATCTTACATTGGATGTCAGTCAGGGGACATGACTATTTCTGATGGGAGAAACACTAAAAAGCTTGTCCTTTATCCTCCTGCTCAACCATCCCATGATATGGACAACCCCATTTGTCCACATGTTAGAGAAGAGGCCGAGGAGGTCAATTCAGTGGCAAAACTCATGATGATAGGCAGAAGTCCTTTAATGTAGCTTCAAGAAGAAGATGAAATATTATCCCATATAATTCAAAACCATTGTGAAGTGCATGAAGAACCACCCACTCATGAATCTAGTTTTGCATGTCCATTGCAGATACTTCTGCCAGCTTCTCCTACACCTAAATTTCCTATAGCAATAGATATGCTTCATACATTGTTACTGCATGAATTAAAAATGCCAAGCATCAATGAAACAACCATGATTGAGTTGATCACACAAGGAAAATTTTCAGAGGGGAAAATTTTGAATATTAAAAACAAGCTTAGTCAAGAGCAGTAGTTGTCCCTAACAAACCTGCTAAAGTTGCATCAACATGCATTTGCATGGGATTACCATGACATGAAAGGATTAGATCCTAAACTCTGTACTCACAGGATCTACATTAGAGATGACTGCACACTAGTAAGGCAACCACAAAGGAGAATCAACCCTGCATTGAGGGAGATTGTGAAAGGATAACTACATAAGTTTTTGGATGCAGGATTTATCTACCCTATCTCAAACAGCCAATGGGTGTCCCCTTTGGTAATTGTGCCTAAAAAGGGAGATAAATTGAGAGTTTGTGTTGACTATAAAAAACTAAACTCTGCCACCAAAAGGGATCACTTTCCCCTTCCTTTTATAGACCAAGTATTGGATTCACTTGTAGGTAAGCATTATTTTTCCTTATGAGATGCATTTAGTGGTTATAATTAGATATAGATTGCACTTGAAGATCAAGACAAGACAACTTTCACCTATCCTTGGGGGAATTATGCCTATTCAGTACTCCCATTTGGTCTATGCAATGCACCTACAACCTTCCAAAGAGCAGTTATTAGTATATTCTCAGATATTTCACATGATTGTATGGAGATCTACATGGATGATTTCACTACTTATGGTACTGATTTTGTAGAAGCATTACAAAACCTAAGAAAGGTTCTGCAAAGATGTGAGGACCATAATCTATCCTTGAACAGTGAGAAATGCTTTATGATGATGTAGGAAGGAGTGGTCCTTGGTCATTATATTTGTCAGAAAGGAATTCAAGTGGACCCAACCAAAATTGAGGTAATTACCAATCTTTCTATTCTTGTCAAGCAAAAATATGTTAGAAGTTTCCTAAGACATGCAATATACTATAGGGATTCATAAAATATTTCAATAAGATGGCAGCACCACTTTATAATATTTTAACTAAAGATGTTGAGTTCCAATGGACAATGGATTGTGATAAAGCATTATCTGATTTAAAAAAAAACATTAACCCATGCTCCTGTGCTCAAAGGCCCTAATTGGGGACTTCCTTTCCATATTCATACATATGCATCTAATTATGCTATAGGGGTTGTCTTAGGACAAAAAGAGGGGGCAATAGAGAATGCAATATACTTTTTCAACAAGAACCTACAACAGATTGAGTTTAACTACACAGTGACAGAGAAGGAGATGTTGGCAGTCATTTATGCTCTCAACAAGTTTAGGCATTATATCACAAGATACCAGATCTTTGTCCATATAGACTATGCAACCATAAAATACCTTATGAACAAGCCATTGATTACAAGAAGGTTAGCAAGGTGGTTGTTGTTAATGCAAGAATTTGATATCACCATTATAGACAAGCCAGGTAAGGAAAATGTTGTGGAAAATTTTCTCTCCAGATTGACCACATCAGAGGACACTCAAGTCATTGATGACTCCTTTCCTGATGAACATATGTTCTCCATCAATGTGAACACTCCTTGGTATGCAAATATAGCCAATTATTTGGTTACAGGAAGAGTTCCCCCTCATTTCTCTCTAAAAGAGCAAAGGGTTCTTATTGAAAAAAAAAATTCCATTATCATGGATGGCAGGTTGTTTATTCTATACTGGATCAGATCATGTGATGAGAAGATGTATAAGAGAGGATGAATCTTATGATATACTACATGCATGCCATAAAGAACCCTATGGGGGACACTTTGCAACTAAGTGAACAACCATGGAGATTCTCAATACAGGGTATTACCAGGCTACACTTCATAAGGATGCAAACAAGTACACTAGGAAATGTGATAGGTGTAAAAGGATGGGTTGACCGACTAAATCAGATGAGATGCCTCTATACCCTCGAGTAGTTATCACACCATTTGATAAATGGGGACTTGATTTTGTAGGTCCAATTGATCCACCATCAAATGACAAATCTTACATCCTAGTTTGTACTAATTATGTGACTAAATGGGTTGAGGTCAAAGCCATGGAACATGCTAGGGACAATAAAGATGCATAATTCATCTATGAAGAAATCTTTACACGCTATGGAGTTCCTATAGAAACAGTCACTGATCAAGGGGCTCAGTTCACATCCACTCTTGTCATAACATTGGTGAATGAGTATAATGTCAGGCATAGAAAATATATACCCTATCACCCTCAAGCCAATGGCCAATTTGAGATAACAAATAGGGAAATAGAATCTATTTTGACCAAAATAGTAGCAATCCACAAAAAAGATTAGGAAAATAGGTTGCCAGAAGTTGTCTAGGCCGATAAAACCACCACTGGTTTTACTCCCTTTGAACTATTATATGGAAAAATAGCAGCAATGCCTATAGAATTTGAACACAAAACTCTTTGAACAACATTAGATCTAGAAATAGATATATTTGAGGCACAAAAGGACAATATTATGCAACTAAATGCCTTAGATGAGATGAAGAAATTAGCTCTCCACCATGCTGTGATGGTGCAAAACCAGAGAGTTAGATGGCATGATAAATATATCAAAGAAAAAGAAGTTCTAGCTAGGTGACTGGGCACTTCTTTATTATTCTAGGTATAAAGACAACTTAGGAAAACTTCAAACCCGATGGTTGGGACCATACAAGATTACAAAGGCTCAATGGTGTTTTTCAACTTACAATAATTGATCATGTCAGGTTCAAGCTCCTAGACAATGGTCATCATGTTAGGCTATACCATAAGCCTGCCTCAAAATAGGAGTTCATGCAACAATTTATTGAATACCAGAACTCTGAAGTTCCTACAACCGAAGGAAGTGGACCTAGTGTTCAACCTTCTGGCTAGTCAAAGGTACGCATGCAACCATAATAAAAATTTCCACTTTTTGTGGGAATTAATTTCTCCATCAATAAAACTACCCACCTATTCATCTCCAACCCCTCTCTCTCTTCCACATCACTCCACCATCACTTCATTTAACAGCTCAACTGTACTTTTCTGATGACCAGTACTTCCTTCCACACTTTTTAGAAAAGACATTCCAAATTTTCAAGTACGTGCATAACGCTTAATGTATATTAATTACCTTACATGCATTTATTTAATTACTATACTTTAATATTGATATTTCACATAGAAAATCCTGTTAGTATGCCCTATTATATCATACTTCCATTCCAGCCTGTGTAGACACATGCTTTAATTTAGGTTGGGGGGGAAGTGTGAACCTACATATCATACATGTCATTAGTTATTTTTTATGTGCCAACATGGCAGTAAATTTGAAATGATGAAGTTGAAGTGACATTCTGTGTGCATGATATGACATTAAGCCGTTGCCATTTTATTTGATAATACCTCTCATTTATGTCTTCTTTACTACCTTAGTTGAAATCGTAATGCCACTAAAAAGGTAAATTTGAGAGGTCATACGACATTGGTGTTAGTATTGGTGAGAGTTGCAGGAAGCAGAAGAGAAATTGGGTTTTTGATTGAAGGATTGCAAGAAATAAGTCTTTGCAGAGGCGTTTTCTAGAGTGTGAGTGGAGGCAATGGGAGGTCAGTTAATCAGAAGTGAACCAACAGTTCACCAGGTAATCCTACAGGATGCACTCTGTGAGCCTGGATTCTGGAATTGTGGTTGGATAGATTACTTTCTAAAGCTAAATAGTTTTAATAACAACATTGCCTTAGAATTTGCACAAACATTTTCTAATAGTGAGGCAATGGTGAAAGGATTAAAATTTATAGCCGCCAAAGAAAGGATTGTTGAAGTGTTAGGTTTTCCTGCTAAAGGAGAGCCCTACCCTACTTCTAGGGATGCTAGATTAACTAGAGCATAATTCACCGAGCTTGGTGATCCTCCACTTGTTATAGACAAACAAGGAACAAGAAAACTTTCTTTTCTGAAAACATGGAAGCAAGTTGTTGTTTATATTATCAAATACATTACCTGTGAGGGTCGCCAATCCTGTCTTCATTCAGTGTATTTCAAGCTTTTGAATCACATGAGACATGGTAGGAGGATGAATGTTCCAAATGCCTATACAATCTTCTTGCAATCATGGCTGCTAAGACACATAAAGGTAGGGAAAACTTTGTTTCCCATCATTATTTGATTAAATTGTTGGTAGAAAAGTCTTTGCAATATGTGTCCAATATGTCATGGGATGAATTTTTGAACATTAAGAAGTTCAAATTAGAAAATGTGGGTCCTAGAGATCAACCCCTAACTCATAGGGTTAGTGGGGATGAGGGGGTTATTAAATTCACTCATGGAGCTTCAACTTCTAGGGAAATTCATAGCACAGACCCTCTTGCAGCAAAACTTGCAGCAGAAACTAGTTCCTCTGAATCCAAGCATGCGAATGAAGATAGTTCATCTTCGGACCCCAATGTCGATGTTTCCCCTAAAACCACAGTTTGCACTAGGGCTGCTATTTGAAAGGAGGAAGAAAAAATAAGAAAAGTGGAAATTAGCGAAGGGAAGGCTAATAAGCAAAAACCAAAAAAAGGTAAATCCTAGCCCTAGGAAGCAGAAAATCAAAGAAACTGAGAATCCTACAACCATTGGGAAAAATTAAAGTCCTCCAAGGAAATCAAAATTGATTGAGTCTGCTACTGGTATGCCTTTAAGAAAGGGCCATAGACTTAGAGGGAAACCTGGAAACAAGGAGGAATCTCCTAGGAGGGAGTCAAATATAGGATTAGCAAAACTCGTTGTTGTTGTAGAGCGAGTTAAACATTAGGAACCAGTGCAGGAGCAGATCCTAGTAAGAAAGCACATACCTCCTACTTTTTCATGAGCATCAGTAGCCCTAGATTTATGGAAAGGAATTCAAGAGAAAGAAGAAGAATGGAATAAAGAAAAACTCAAGCTATAGGAAGAGATCAATAAGAAAAAAAGAAGAAATTGAGGAGAATAATGTAGAGATTACTGCATTAAAAGATAAGGTAAATAATGTGGTGACTTAGTACCACAAATTATGGAATGTAGGACTCCCCCAAGGGTATATGCATTGCATTTAAGGGAGCGTAATCTCTCTTTTAAGTTGTCAAGGGTCATGTCCAGTCTAAACTCTTCCATTGAAACTCCACAAGAATTTTTCCAAGCTTACCAATCCTCTCCTCTCGAAATTAAGAATTCACTATGTAAGTTGTATTTGCACAACTATGTTGTTCCCAATGACCATGAATGGAATCCATTGCTATGTATTGGGGATGTTTACTTGAGGGAATTAATATCATGGATTCAAAATGAAATCATTTGGGGGAAACAATTCAAAATATACAGAGAAAAAGAGCTCCATACCCCCTATCTCTAAGAGTTGAATCAAACAATCTTGTAGATATCTTCTACACATGGCACATAATTCTTTACAATCCAGAGTACAAAAAGAGGATCATGCCTCTTAGGGAGGAAGCATACCTAGAATATGAACACGCAGCTATCACTGCAGGAAAGACAGTATTGGGATATTTATCACAAAGATGGAATGACTTGCCAAATCAGTTAAAATAGGTTGAACCTCATTCCCTACAAAATTATTATAAAACTTGCAAACGAAGCATCAGGTATATACATCTTGGGAGGATGAAGCAACACTATTGGCTCCCATTAATATTTCATCCACCTATTTTTTTGTTTCTACTACTAGACCACATAACCTATCGATACGATGTAGATGCAAAGAGGCCAAGGTGGGGCAGACTGGAAAGCAAGCAGGGGTTCTATTGGGATCCAAATTTAGAAAATGCAGGGACTGATCAAGGGCAGACAAAAATTGGTAATTTTAGGGCTTTAGTAAGGCAAAGGAATTGAGTTCCCTCCATTGGAGGACCAACAAATCATTAGGTTGGGGGGAGATGATACATCCAAATAATGACTCATTTTTGTTAGGATTTATCATATATTTGTTATTGTTACTATGGGGTTTTAGCACCTGGTTACTAATACTTTCTATGATATTTCCCTAAACTTATGAACTTTCGACATGAACTTATCCCTATAAATTTTGATAGTATTAACCTATTATGTGATATATCTATATTAATTTTACATGTGATTGAATGAATGTTATTCTAAGTATGGATATACAATTGTCTTGTGCACGCTAATGTCATAATGCAGGTTCAAATTAAGATGCAGATATAAATGAAGCTTGCAAGGTGGAAGAAGTTCATGCCATCTACCCGGTTGCTAAAAAAGTCAAAAAGAGATGGACATTAAAGTGGTCAATGGTTGGAAACTTCTAGCTCGTGTGGAATTTATAACTTAACTTTAAATGAACATGTCTATTAGTTGAGTAGATTTAGTATGTGTTGTTATGTTGGATCCTCATTGAGGCAAGACTAGTTTGACTAAATCTTGTGCATGCATAACCTCCTTCCTCTTTTTCATGCTTTAATAAATGGCATCCTCCTAGTTTGTTGGAGTCGACTACCCAGTTAGTTAGAGTTAGTTACAAGCTTTCCTTTTATAAATAATGATTAGATGTTCCTCTTTAGGAGGTTGGATAGTATGATATTGTACTTTCATTTTTAGTTTCAAGGAATATAGTCATGTTGTTGTTATGATGTACCAATGTTTTCAATGAATAAAATCATACTTTAATTTGTTGCGTTTGAGTTAATTTTGGGAAGACTCATTCAAGGGGGCCCACTTGGTGAGAATTCCATCCATTCAGTTCACTAGTTACTTTTTCTATTCAACAATTAGTTACGGTCTTAGCAGTTGTCTGTTCCTGTAGCCATTGGAACTTCATTCTATGTCTATTCCTACAACCAAGGTAGACAGAGTAACTTCTTGTCTATTTGCTAAGACTTTTGCTTCTGTCATTCATTTTAGTTTAGTTTAGTTATTGATTTATGCTCAATACTTATGCTAAATACTTATGCTAATTCCTTTCCAGAATTTTACTTTTAGTACTATTTCCTCTCTAGTAATAGGATAAGGATGACTACAATTGAGTCTTAGTGCATAGACAGTGCTGAACAATTTCAAGTTCACATCCCTAGGTTGATAATGAAATGAACTTCATGATGAGCAAGATAACTACTTGATGCATATATCTAATCTCTAAGTTATAGATTTAAGGGTTAGTTATTGAACCATCATAGAAGGCCAACACCATGTTTGACCAATGTTGTCATATTTGTGAGAGAATGCGAAAGGGAATTTGAAGTATCAAAGGATAAGTGTCAGTAGAGAATGGCAGAAAAATGGCTAAAAGTGAAAAAGACCAACTTGCTCAAGAATGTAGGGCAAGGAGAGTTCCAATATGAGTATGTAGTGATGGTCACTCTACTCGTCTGGATCACTAGACAAGAGGATGGGAACCAATTTTAGTCATGGATGTACTACATCATCACTGAGATTGTAAGCAACAAAGAGCATTATGACTGGCCCACCCTCATCAGTGATACACTCCACCAACAAATGACCGGGTTCTTAGAGGATCATAAATTCCACATTTGCTCATATCTTGTATACCTGATTTCCTTTGAAGGCCAGTTTAGAGCATTAAACATTGTGAAAACCTTAGGTGTGCAGAAGGTCCACAAACATTTTCCACAACTTGAGTTTACATAAGCAGAACAAAATTTCAAGCAGATAAATGATCTTTTCATTATGTAAGGGACCTTGACCATGATATGAATGTACTTATATAACCAACATCCATGGAGGCAATGGTGGACTGGGCAGATTGGTTCATCCAATTCCCCACCTTCACTTATATACACATATATGGATACAATGGTCATCCTGCCATGTTACCTCACTACCCTTTAGATAAGGTAGTCTTCATGGAGTTCTTGCAGCAGCTGGTCAAAGTTCATTCTCATCTACACCTCAAAAAGAAGACAACTGTGAGCTTTCCCATCTAGATGGGACTTTATAGGTGTAAGACAGTGGATGATGCCAAAATCATGTGCCAAGAGACAATGAGACTTAATCTCAAATATCTCATTGAGAGACGGTCGTGTGATTCGAGAGGCCTTTATGTAGCACACCTTGAGCAACACTCTTCACATGAGTCTTCTATGGAAGACTACTGGGTCAACTATGAAGATGAGTTTGATGTATGAAGATGTAACTACAGCTGGTTTAGACTTCCACAAATTGTTGTTTTCATGACAGAAGATGTGGAAGGCCTATTTGATGATGATGGGGAAGTAATTCTTCCTTCATTCTTTGTGGATCAAGTGGACTCACAACCACTTGGAAAAGTGGATTGGTACGCTAAGGAGAATACATCTATAGAGGAAAGGATAAGTAGGGTTGTAAGAAACAACCAACTCTATTTGGACAATAAGAAGATAAGGAAGGTAGTAATTCCCCACACAGAGATGCCATCAATTTGTCCTTCACTACCTTCCACATCAAGGAAGAAGCCTAGAAAAAAGCAATGGAGTAACCCTTCCAAAGGAATGCAAATGCTAGGGTACACAAGGGGAAGAGTACAAGAGGTACATGTGGAGACAACCACAATCATACTTGAGACAACCATTGAAACAACTGCATTTGAGCCAGTGATTGAGACAAACACAAATGAGAGAGAGCCCATGATGGAAGCAACTACAACATATATAGTGCCAGTAGTGGAAATAAAACCTCCTACTTCACCACCATCACATTAGTCACAGTTCCTGTTGACTTGGACTCTCCGCCACAAGATATTGTAGCACAATCTCATTCGTCAGGCATTCAAGGGCCTAACATTCCTCCTTCCAGCCAGGCTAGTCAAAATTCATCTTAGCTTGAGAGCCTCCTTGGAAGGAAGAGAGAAAGGCCATCCTACTAGTTTGACTTCACAGAATTTGACCACGTCCCTCAAGACGTGCCAGTAAAGAAGTGAAAGAAGTAGGTTCACGAAGGAAGAAATGATGACAATGAAGTTGTCATAGAGGCAACTGCACCACATGAGGATGAGAATGCACACGAGGTAGAGGTTAATGACTTCATATTATCAAATGTTAATCTCAATAAAACAACTTGTTAGGTGGAGTCATATCTTCTTGGAATCGCATCAGTGAGTGTGCAAGAAAGAATAACTAAGGACGACAAAGAAAAATTAGCCTTAAAGATTGAAAACCAACAGTTGAGACTATACATATCTAGCTTCATGCATAGTATGCCAAACATTTCTGCTTTGCCACAAGAGATGCCAGACCTCCATGCGGAGCAAAATCATCATCAACTGATCTTATATGGAAAACACTTGAGGAATCAAGTGGAATAATTTATCATCAGAGGACAATGTATATTGGCATAACTATACCAGTTGAGGAATAAAGCTTATGAACTTTGCGCATAGATTCAACAGTCAGAGCTCAGACAATAGAGAAGAGGCCTAGGGATGAGATCACAGTCACTGATTTACAACTAGCATACCAATCAATTACCACTGTAGAGAACAAGCGACATATCTTCACTTGGAAAGAATAATTGTCATACAAGGTGAAAGCCTATGATGCCAATTTTGTGGAACTAATCAAGTACTAATAGATTGTGGTAGGTGTTATCAACTTTGCAAGAACATTGGTAATATCTATCCAATGCCTTTATCGACACAAGGGAGGTGCGTACATTGAGCTAGGTGTAGTACAAAAATAGTTTCAGGATGTTGTCCGTGGCACTTTTTATGATGACCCTGATGGTTGCAAGTTGAGTAAGCTTGCAGCCATGTCCACCAAGTTAGATGACACAACTACAAAGTGCATAGAATATTAGCAAAAACTTGCGAATGGTGAAGAGATGCTGAAACACCACATCATCATCCTATAGAGCATTGATTGTCCTAAGGAAGAAGAAGTCAACAACTAGATAGAAGAATTATTGACTAGAGGTGGTGAGGCGTAAAGCACCCACCTAGGACATCCTACCCTTCAAAATAACATTAATGGTGACAGGAGTTAACTTGATGCCTCATTCCAAGTTAACTCCATGTCCCACTGATCATGCATGTCAGATCCCACCAATTATGGATGTTTATCTTAGATCTCCACTAATTGTGGATCTCTATTTTAGAGGCACATTTTATAATTTAACTTTTAGTTTAGTTTCAGTCAACTGAGGTAAACTTCCAATTGACTGTTTATTTAGTTTCAGTTAACTGAAGTAGATTTCTAGTTAACTACTTGCTCACCTAATTTTAGACATAGGAATAAATCTTGTTGTTTGGCAAGAACTGATTGTTAACTCAAGGAGATTTTAGGGTTGCCTACTCCTTTGAGCTTCTATAAATAAGAGCCTTGGGCTCATTATTTGTTAACCTTTATTTACTAAGCAAAATTGTTGCACCATTGTTCCCACAAGCTTGCAAGTGCATATTTGTTCACTCTTGGATGAGAGTTAATTGGTTTGATGAGCAACCATGTATGATTTTGTACCTTTGTTGTTCCAATTCTTTGTAATTCATTGGGAAAAGTTTTAAGAAAGAAATAAAAAAGAACATGCAATTTGATCTAAAGATTCAAGTTCTTTCAACGTCTTGTTCTTATAACTTATTGTTTCAATCTCCTTCTTGGATAGGTGTCGTCACCTCCTTGGATATTTTGATGTTAATAGTTATCGTTTGATGTTGTGTAATGAGTTATCTTTCAACCTACACTTTGGACAAGTGTCGTCACCTCCTCGGGAATCCTATTAGCCAAATCATCATACTTTGTTGTTTCTAGTGGGTACAAGTATCCCAGTCTATACCTTAGACAAGGGTTCCTCCTCCTTGGCAAGTCTGAGATCCATCTTATCGTAAGAGTGATTACTTGCATAAAGCCTTATTCTAGCATAAGCCTGAGAGTTTAGAGCCTCAAACGCATTCTGAAAGATGGTCGGACCAAGCGATCCAACCAATCCATTCCCGCTCCTATGCCCTCATGATCTTTTTACCTTGAGGAGATAGGATAGATTAAAAGCTAGTTTAGTTGTAACTAAGATCTACAGAAACCATAGAAAACCTTAGTTGCAATGCATTGTGTTTATGCACCCTCGTGTCCTGCCCACAGAGTAAAAAAGATAGGCACACTTAAGTTTGTTTTAATTTTACACAAACATCAACAAACAAGAGGGAGCTTCCCCTCTATAATTTGACGAGCAATCATCATGCACCGTGCATAGCTATTTGTTTCCAATAAGCACTCCAAAGGTGCTAATTGAAACACCAACAATGAGTGAAAGGTCCATTTCGATGAGCGATATGAGATGAGGATGGATTAGTCGATAGCTTGTATATTGGATCTAGATTCTCCAAACTTGTGATGATGAGAAACAAAAGGTGGCTATGGAATTTCAATTGGAACTAGGACCAACTTTTTCATATACTTTGTATGTCATTATTGAGGCTTTCTTTGCATTGATGGACATTTTTGATGGATGAAATTCCCTTTTTTATTTTCCCCCATAGTTTCTTTGACTAATGGAGTTTGATAGGGATTCTTTGGTTTATTTTACTTTAGAATCCATTTGATTTTTATGTGTCCATTTTGATTTGTCGATTCTTCAACTTCAATGACATGCTCTTTTCCTTTGTAAGTATTTTATTCTTGTTGGTCCCAGTTAGTGAGTGGAAAGATGCGAGGGTGACGATTTATGATATGGATGGTTGAAGTGACAGCTATAGTTTCATCATAAGGACTCTCCATGACTCCCATGTTGATGTTTGCATTAGATAAAGTTACCCCCAATATTATGGAGGCATCAATAATATGATTAGATTCTTTGATTTTTGAATAATCGATACCTTGATGCTTAGGATTATCGACCATCTACACTAGTTCCAGGATACCCTGTTCATGTAGGTCTAATCCTTCTCTTTGATAATGCATTTGTTGACAATTTGTTTTTGCAAATAAATATGACTTTTCTTGGAAACAAGGTGCTAATCCTTCTTTGCGCTATTGGAAACCTTCAAAGGTGTCAGTTTCTTCATTCGTAAGATGGCTCGCTTGACAAAGGTAAGTGATCCAAGTTTATAAGTCTTAGGTGCTTCAATATGTTGGATATCTTCATTCTCAATGTCTTCGCCCTGAGTTTGGGACTTGCCAAATTCTGATTGATTTTCAAGAGATGTCGACGATTCATAGTCGATGCAAAAACCTTCTTCATAATCAATTTTTGAAATGTTACTATGAAATTATATGGATTTTTCTATGCCTTGATCATTTGTAAGGATGTCGAGAGTAGGAGACTCTTGTTTTGGAAGACCTACATGTCCTGTGGAAGCAAGTATCTCATGGGTAGATGTAGGAGTGTTAGGTGTATGGATATGGTCTTCTTTTGGATAACTCTGTATGGCTTGGAAGATACTTAGTAAGCCATTGTAGTATTTTAGAGATATGGATTCTTGATCTTGATTTATTTTGGAGTTATCTTTGTTAATGGATAGGAAAAGATCCATTGGATCATGATAGTACTTAGGAGATATGGATTCTTGATCTTGACTTATTTCAGAGTTATCTTTGTTGTGCTTTGGATTATGTTCTTGACATAGATTGATTCCAAAGAATGGATTACTTGCAAAGTGCTCTTGGATGTCTTCAAAATGTAGCTATGTGGGTGATAGTTCTTGGCTTAGTTTCTCTTCATTATTTATGAGTATTATATTAAGGGTTTCTTGATCATAAAATGGATTTGAATCAAGTATTGGATTAAGGATCTCTTGATCATCAATTGGACTTGAATCAAGTGTTGGATTAAGGAATTATTCAATACATGCCACCATGAGGTCAAATGATGTTAATATGTCTTGAAATGGATCATTGCTAGACGTTGGTGAATGATCTTGACCATGCTTTGGAAAAGACTATATGTTGACTTTCTCATTACGTGAAGTAGAAGCCTTGTCAATGTGATTATTTATGGATAAATCTTGAAGTTTATCCTCAATAGTGGGTGCACCTTGATCAATAAGGTCTTGTATGATATTTTTGAGTTTCATGCAATCAGATGTTTCATGACCTTTTATGCCATGATATTGGCAATAAGCATTGTCATCATACCATGAGGGTTTGAAATGAGGTTCATAATCACCTTGTGACTTTGGAAGATTGATAAAATTGGATTGAACAAGTTTTTTTAACACAACTTGATTGACTCCCCTAAATGTGTGTACTCATGTTTGTTGGTGTTGTTGGATTACGATGTGTTTGGGGGAGGACTTATGTTTTGATTGCTTGGTTGATACATTTGTAAGGTTTGAAATTGATTAAAATCTAACATGTGACAAGGCATTCCAAAGTTTTGATTAGGGATACCCATAGTTGTTATGTCATTGAAACTAGTAGGATGTGATGACCCCATGTAGGGATGAAATGGAAGTGAATTTGGATAATAGATTGACATTGACATGTTTTGTTGATTTCAAGATTAGTTTTGCAAAGTGACCTTGGACCAATGATAAATGTTGTTTGGATGAATGAAGGATGTGAAACCTTGAACCTGGACAAAGTTTGTTTTGATTAAATCTCTTATTTAAGATGTTTTTGGGAATGATCCTTGCTTTTACTAGACAAATGAGTCAAAGATAAGGAGGATGATAATGAGATTCACAAACTTTAGGAGTAGACTAATGACTCCAAAGCAAGTTAACTCACAATGTTTGACACTAATTCAACTAAGCACTCAAAAGAAGACAATTTTTTTCAAGTAAAAATGTAGATTAGGAGATGATGGTAGAGATTTGAACCAAAAGTGAGCTATGCCAATTTCTAGGTTGTTTGTTTTGAATAGATTGATTTTCTGTTTGTAAAGGGGTTGAATTGATCTAATGACGACAAAAGGTGTTTAGAAAAGTCTAATGTGAACGAAGGATAAAGATGTTGTATGCTATTTTTTTGGATTATTAGGATGACTATAGGTTTGTTTTGACACAAACTGTTGGTAAAAAATTAGATTTCTAAGATTTTTGAAGGTTTTGATATTCTGTATTAACAGTCAAATGCATTGTTTTATAAATGCATTAAAAGCCAATCAAATACAGTGCACTGCCCCTGACAAATGCGACACACTTTATAAAAGTGTCAATTTGTAGACAAGGGTGACACAGTGTGACAGTCAAACATGATACTGTAAGATGACAAAGAATTGATCTGAGATAAATGCACCGAGATTCAAACAAACACACCATTTAAAAAAATAGAAGTGTCAATATGCAAACAAAGGCATCGAGATGTCTGTAAAAGTGTTGAGATACAACATAAGCATCACACTATTGAAATCAAAGGCAAGTTTTTGAAATTTGATCCTAAGTATGTCTAGGGTTTTGAATTTTGTTGAAGTTTGATTTATGTTTGATTGATTTGGCAAGTGATAAAAAATAGTAAAATAATATGTAGGACAAACTTAGTAGATTATTTGGAAGATTTTTGCATGTCTTCTTCAACAAGACCATGCTAATTGGTATCATGGGTAGATTTACAATAAAGACACGCCATAGATACACATCCTATTTTAGCGGTAGATCAAGATTATCAACTTAGAGTAGGCCCGTTCATAAAATACCGTCCAATGAATGGGTGACTAGAGTATGCCAAGGTCATGTACCACCTTGACACCTCTCACCTAGAAAGGAAAAGATCCTAACAAGGAATATTTGTCGCCTCAAAAAAGGTTAGTACATAGCAAGTAACTTCACACATTGATACTTGTACATTGCACCACTTTAAGTTGATGGTTGAAATGACTCTTAGGATTCTAGATTTTTAGAAGTTCATAGTAGGGATTTGTTGTGAACAGAGAGCTCATCTATTATGCACGAGTCGAGAGGGGTATCCTCTCTACTCGTCACCTCCCTATGTCAACAGACTGAGGGTCATGGGCCTTGGCTTGAAGGATGGTAGCTACTCCCTGGGGTACAACTTTCATTCTCCCCCTTTATATAGCCCGTTGAGAAATGCGCTTAAGATCAGAACTTGGGGTGATGAGGTCCCCAAGCAAGTCTCCTACTTTGAAATAAATGGAAATAGTGTTGCTTTTGGTCCCCAAGATCATTCTTAGGAGTTGCAAGGGGAGATAATACACAACACTATACTTCAAGGTGTACCAAAAAATTACAAATGAATGGTGTTTCTAATTTCTAAGATCACTCTAGGCACAAGGAAAGAGCACACACACACATCCACTTACCAAACATGCCATATAATTATTTTTAAGTGCACCAAGGATTCAAATATGTGGTTCAATTTTAAAAACACCAAACCAAATGTGCAAGTTATTGGTAAATTTTTAATCCCAAATTGAAGTGTGCAAGTTGTTGGTTCAATTTTAACCACCAAATCAAATATGAAAGTTGTATTGTTCTTTTTAATTGCACCAAGGGAAAATGAAATATGTATTGTTCATTTTACTTGCACCAATTGAAATGTGAGATTAATTTTATGTGCATCAAATGTAAATGTGAAATTCCTAGATTAAATCCAAAAACCTACAACAAAATTGTTAGTAGATTCTTGCATCCTTGTCCATAAAATGCTACATGCTACAAATTGTTACGCACAGTTACAAAATACAAAATTGTTAAAGGTTAGTCAAAATAAAGAATTCAAAATTGAATTGCAAACCTTAACAAACATAAGTACTATTTACCTGAAAAAGGTGTCAAGATTCAAAACAAAGGTACCATACTATTAGTTTGCAAGGTGTCGACCTTTTACCAAGGCATCAGAGTTTCAACAAAGGCATTAGATTGCCTTGCAAGAAAATAGAGAGCAAGTTAAAACAAAGGCATTGGATTGTTGATAGATAGATGCACCAACACTCTACAAAGGTGTTGAGCTTTGAAAAAGGTGCGAAACTGTTCTTGCAACCAAATGAAATGTAAAAAATTAGATTCGTCAGGATTTAAACAAAGGTGCCAAAATTTGAGTTGCATATGTGTCGAGATTTGACAAAGGCGTCACACTGTTGAAAGCAAAAGTGTTGCATTATCTTTGTAACTTGCAAGACTGACAAAACTTGACACAAATGATTAATAGAGATGTGGGTCCCACTAGGTGTGCCAAAATGTCGTAGGGGAAGTAAGTAAACATGAATGAAAGCATGAATGAACCAATTAGAGTCTAAAACACTAATAATTCAAACAATTGAGATCATACAAACCCATACTCAATGAAATTCATTTGCAAACACAATTCAAAAGGTTTAATCTAAGGAATTAAACATAATTCAAAACAATTAAATAATTAGAAAGTATAAACCCTCAATCTCATCGTGAATTGATGCATAATTGTGATGTGGATTGCTCAATTGAATGTATAATCCATGTTGGAAAAGCTTGATATGAGAGGATGTGATTAAAAAAATAGGCTCTAAAATGCTCAAGAAATGACTCAAGAATTTTAGAGAGTAAGGATGCTACGAAGATTGTGAATGATTTTTGAGGAGGAGAGGCTTTGTGTTAATAGATTTTGGAAATTTTGATCAATGGTCAAGATTTGATCTGAGGAACAATGGATGAGAGGAAATCAATGAGGCGAGTGTGGATCAAGAAGGATTAATGGTTGAGGATTCATGAGAGCCCAAAATATCCCTTGCTTCATGGAAATAGGTTGGAGATATTTTGAATTGGAGGGAAAAATTTGGATTTGAAAAGGGAATATTCTTTGTGCAAGTTGGAGAGTTGGATGGAAATTAACCAATTAAATAATTATTAAAATTATTTAATTGTGAGGATGAGGGAATTAAGAATTATTTAATCAAGAGGGATTATTAGTGTGAAAATGATGAATTAATCAAATAACCTTAATTATTCAATTAATAGGAGAATAAAGTGAATTTAATTAAATAATTGGACATTATTTAATTAAATTGAAGAATTAGGGTGATGTTAGTAGGTGAAATCAAAATGCTTGATATAGCTAGGACATTTTTCGGTGTCTACAATAGGTTCTTGTAAAAGGGATTTTATTCCCTTACAATTATGCTTTATGCTTTGCTTCACTACTTGGGGGCATATTTTCTTTTGATCATGTCTTCCTATATGCCTTGTTTATTCCTATATTTCATAATTACCATTTGTGTTTTCCTATATTGCTTGTTTAGTTCTTATGTGTTGCCATGTTCTATGTTTACTTCCCATAATTTCTTATATACCTTATTTGTTCATATGTTCCTATGATCTATACTTATGATGTTTAGATCTTACGTTACCCACACACCATGCTTATTACAATGTTCCTAATGCTTACACATACTTATGACATCATTCTTACATGTTTTCCATGTTATATAATTCTCACATTTACATCTTATGTTGCTCATATATTATATTTTTATGATATTTACATGCTTTACATATGATTATCACACTCGCATCTTAAAATACCATGTTTATGCCTACATGTTTATCTAATGTTCACAAAATTATATGTTTACAATCCTTATTATGCTCGTATCTCATGATTACATGTCTATGATCTTTTTCATGCTATAGCTTACACCTTATGATCTAGAACTTAGATTATCTTGTAATTTTCCTTCATTGGGGGCAACATCATGGGGCATGCATTACTTTCCATCATTATATGTACTTTCACAATCCCATCTTATCTATGTTTTTATATCCATATCATATAATGGCATCTTTTACCACTTTTACATGCTTTATCATGATCATATATTTTTCTTTTCATTTCCGATTCCTTTCATCTTGTGTACATGCAACCAATTGGAGGGGGTAATATGTCACAGATATTCCATTCGTGAGTTATTTTTTCATTTTAAGCTCACAATCATTCACATATTGAAGGGAGCTTTATCAAACTTTTTTTCATTTTTGGAATCTTCCACTTAGTCATAGTCTTACTATTTTTCAACTTAGTCAAATCTTTGCCACTTTTCACTCAAATAAAACTCTTACCCTCATTCTTTTTTTATTTTGCTGTCTTGAATATAACATTCAAGCAAGTTGTAGTTATTGCCAATTTGTGTGAAAGATGCTACACATTACATTTTAATTTTATTTTGTAGGTTTTCAATTAGAATGCTCATGATGAGGAGATTACAAGGATCATCATACATATCCATATCCATATCCTTTAAGCATATCTATATCCTTTGAATGTTGGGAAAACATTTAGTTTCCATGTTAACTGCTTATTTTTATTTGACATGCATCCTCATAGTAGTTCACACACTCATTTTAATGGGTGTAGGTTCAATTGAATATGCTAAATCAATTTTGCATGCACAAAAATAATTTTCACGAACATAAATGAGAACCATAACACAAAGTAAATTTTATAGGTTTTGAGATATTTGTCTAAGCATATTATAAAATTCCAACAAATTAACAAATCTGTTCCTAACATCTTTAATAACACATTCCACCATTGAAAATCTTACTAAATATTATATTTTTAATTTATTTAAATTTATTATCATCAATCCGAGCTCTTAAATTTAAACTAATTAATTTGTTTAAATTTTATCATCAATTTATATTTATTATTGATAATCTCAACTCTTAAATTTAAACTATTATAATTTATTATTTTACGTATTTAATTTATTTAAATTTAAATTTTATATTTATTATTATAAATTCATAACTCTTAAATCTAAACTGTTTATTTATTTAATTATTTAAAAAATAAAATTAACTTATATATTTAAGTATGAGATTTATTCCATTACTATAGTGTAACAACTTATATATCTCTTATGCATGTGGTTGCATTAAGAAATACACTTGCTAAGTTTCATATGGAACTATTAAAATTGTCTGGAAACTTCTTTTTCTTTCTAACCAAACTCAGTGGCAGGGTTTTAGAGAGGTTTAGGGATTCACTTTCGATTGCTTACACTGACCATTAACGTTGTTCTCTGCAACTCTTACAAATCTCCTCATTTCATTCAGTAAACATACTTTTACATATATTTTTTCTTTTCAATCGACCGTGAATTCAATATAAGATAATAAAAGTAAATTCAAAGTTACTCTTTATTCATAAAATCAGCAGGTACTGCAATTATTCCATACATATAAGGGTTTCATTGGTCATATGGTTTCTGCAATTGATGTATGGCTTCATCTGTTTAATGATAGGCACGGGCATGATCGTTTTCTACAACGATGCATTGAGTGCATCGTTTGAAAAATCCCGGACTCATTCTCAATTCCAATACTGGAAACTGCTTTTTGTTCTTTTTGAAGATCAAATTCTATAAGTTGAAAATATCATTTGTTCCTCGGATGTATTTCAGCAACGCCACAATTAATGAGTTTTAGGGGTTCTTCCAGTGGTGTAGAATAATCTAGGGCTTATATTATTCAAGGGACAAGAAAGTGCTGGATCCAATGTTTCGCTCAAATAGTTTCAGATATTTATGGCGGATTGCACAGATACCTGGAAAGGGTGCAGCTGTTTCTCGGGTAATGTGTGCCACACCTGACATTCATTCCTTTGATGAAATTGGCTTGCTATAGTCGAAATGAAAGATGAGTTGTAATGGGTGGTAAACGTAGACAAACGTTCATCAACGTTCTCTGTCCTATTCATCAAATTGCTCTATGCGTATGCTAAATATATGCGCTTCTTTGTGTATTTTTGCGCTGAATCGGTTTGGGCAGAGTCGCGTATACTTATTTCTCAATCCCTCTGTTTTGTAGGAGACTGGCGTCTGCTGTTTCTCTGGAAAGTTTTCCAAGACTCATATGGACCAATGGCATTCAGGTCTGCTGCTTCTTTCTTTAAACTTGATTTCTTATATTGCTGTATGACCCACATTTTAGTTTGCTCGACAAAATACTCACGTGCCATACAGGAATGCACCACTGTTAGAGCTAGAAGTCACTAAATTTCTGTTTACACCCAGGCTTGTGTGGATAAGTCCACATTAACTCAGTGACTTAAATATGTGTAGCATCCTAATCGGGGCTTCAATTTAGCTTAATAACATGGCAATCCATATGCCTTACCTTGGCCCAACAGACCTGTTATATGGTATACATTTGATTCAAGATAATCTATCAAAACTAGAATAAAATTACAGAGAATATTTGATGATTTTCGAATTCAAAACTTTCTTTTAAACATGAAGAAACTGCTAATTTATATTATTGGACTAGAAGAGTGTACATGATAACAGCATTCGAAACTAATCTAGGTGTGTTGCAGATATACATTGAAGATAGCATAAACAAAAGATCAAAATACTAGGTAGCACTTTGGGTCGGACGACCTTTATTACCATATACCCATATGCTAAACATATCTAATCCTACTACCGACATTATCCTATAACTCCACAGTTTGTGCAAGGTGTGGTAACCATTTGCTAAAACACGCCTTGTAATAACAACACTATCCATGGCCATGTAAGTCTGAAAATTTATCATAGTCAGCGCATCAGAAACAGAGCAGCATGGAATAACCAAACATATAATAGAAATTATCCATTTGTAGATTTGGTCTCATATCCCATTCTCTTGACCTTGTAGTACATGTTTCAAAGCTCTCAGCAGAGTCCCTAAAGGTAAATGTACAAGTTGTAGTCCCTAAAAGGTGAGATGTATTTTGGAATTTCCTCTAGATAATTACAAAACTCCTCTTGAGGTTCATATTATGGAATATTTAGAAAGAGTGTATGCAACATATATCATAAGAATCTACTGCTCAGACCCTTCTTCCTCTGAGAGCACTCCGAGTCATGCTAACATGCTAAATTAGTAACCCTACATCACCCCTCCTCAAGCTCAGTCTAATTACAAAACTCCTCTTGAGGTTCATATTATGGAATATTTGGAAAGAGTGTATGCAACATATATCATAAGAATCTACTGCTAAGACCCTTCTTCCTCTGAGAGCACTCCGTGTCATGCTAACATGCTAAATTAGTAACCCTACATCACCCCTCCTCAAGCTCAGTCTAACCTCCTTTACACCTTATTGCCTCGGGTTCTAATTCTTACCGGGTTTTCATTTTGGAGGACTTCTGTTATAGAACCACAAATTTCAACACCATTGGAACACGACCTAATATGTATACTAATCCTCCAATCATTTCTTTTCAGCTATTTCTCCCCAATTGTTCACCTCCTCCAAAATCACCAGAATTTCTCTTAACATTAGCATAAGTACCAGCATTCTTAGATGCAATGGGTTTCAGGGCTCTCCTCATAGCTACAAGTACATGGCAATCCACCCCATCTTACCAGGATCCTCCTTCACACCAGAATTCTGAGCGGTGAATAAATGCTGCTACAATCATAAATGGTTTGACAAATTTGGAGGCAACAATCATTGGGATTCTTAAGGAGGTCAAAGAGAATGGTTTTGATGCACATTCTTACAAACTGTATTCTTCATATGATGTACAGCAATGAGTTATTGGTGGCTTGCAAACATACATCTCCTTCAATGCCTCATACCAAAGGGCTTTGTACCAGAATTTATTGTTGACAGCTTTAATCTCCAATATCTGACTGGATGCACAAGACTGGAAAGGACTTGGCTTCTAGCTTTTGTAGTGGTTCTAAAGATTTATCTACATGATTAGACAACTTTATTACTGCTTGCTGATGCAACTAAAGGAACATCATGCACTGCCCTCTTTATGCTAAAGTTTGAATTTACCTGTAGTCCTTTCTTGTTAGGGTTATCTCTAATTTTCTAAATTTTTTTCTGTTCTGGGTAGTTTTTTGGTTTTGTCTTTGCTTTCTGGTCCAGTTTTTCTCCTCACTTCTTGCACATGGAGCAATCTTGAAGATTTTTTGGTAACTATCTTCTTTTTCAGTAATATAAATATATATATATATATTACAGAGAGAAGTGTTGCTGATTTACTCCTTGGCCATCTTCACAGCAAGCGTAGTGGTACATAAGATATTGAGGAAATGCTCTATGTTTTGTATATATATATATATTACAGAGGGAAGTGTTGCTGATTTACTCCCTTGATTAATTTCCTTTTTCACATAATTTTCCATGCTCATGCCCAATCATCCCAAATTTGAGCTAGCTGTTCCATGCTATATCTATACACACCCAAACTTTATTTTTTCTTTCTCCAATTGATGGGAACAGTTTTAGGCATAGAAGCAATAATCTGCAAAAAATCCCGATTAATCCAATTTTTTAAAAAATCTGCAGGCTGGATGATTTTTTCCCCGATTTTTTGAAAAAATGGTTTACCTTTTGGCTTTTGGTCAATGATTTTTTCCCATTTCAAACTGCAACATTGCCAAAAAAATGCGATTAGAACCTGCAAAAAAATGCGAATAAAATCACACTGATTTTTGCTTGAAAAAAAAACCATGAGACCATAGCTTGTTGCTTTAAGCTTACTATTATGCTTTGATAGATTTTTTCCAAGCATCCATAGCTTGTTCGAGAGCACTTGTTTTAGGCTTTTAGCCATAGCAGCAAGGCAGTGAACTGTTCGGTAAAATGCTTTGGTAGACATGTATGAAAAATGTGGTAGCATAGACAAGGCAGTGAACTGGTTGAAAAATTGCCTCAAAGAAATGTGGTCTCATGGTGTGGAATGCCATGACAATCAAATAGCAGCATTCCATCACCATGAGACCACATTTCTTTGAGGCAAATTTTCAACCAGTTCACTGCCTTGTCTATGCTATTGCTTACTATTATGCTTTGATAGATTTTTTCCAAGCATCCATAGCTTGTTCGAAATCACCTGTTTTAGGCTTTTAGCCATAGCAGCAAGGCAGTGAACTGTTTGATAAAATTCTTTGGTAGACATGTATGAAAAATGTGGTAGCATAGACAAGACAGCGAACTTTTTAAAAATGCCTCAAAGAAATGTGGTCTCATGGTGATGGAATGCTATGACGAATGCCATGACAAGCGAATTGCTATGGATTGTCATGACATTCCATCACCATGAGACCACATTTCTTTGAGGCATTTTTTCAACCAGTTCACTGCCTTGTCTATGCCATTGCTTACTAATTTTTTCCAAGCATCCATAACTTGTTCGAAAACACCTGTTTTAGGCTTTTAGCCATAGCAGCAAGGCAGTGAACTGTTTGATAAAATGCTTTGGTAGACATGTATGAAAATTGTGGTAGCATAAACAAGGCAGTGAACTGTTTGAAAAAATGCCTCAAAGAAACGTGGTCTCATGGTGATGGAATGCCATGACAATCCATAGCAATTTGCTAGTCATGGCATTCCATCACCATGAGACCACATTTCTTTGAGGCATTTTTTTGAAACAGTTCATTGCCTTGTCTATGCTATTGCTTACTATTATGCTTTGGTTTGATTCTACTTTGGACATCATTTCATCTCTGTCTTGGCATTGATGGCTTGATTACCAAGGTTCTTTGCATGAGAAACAAAGCTTATTTCTTTTGAGCTCATTTTTGGCAACATCTTTTTTGACAACAGGAGAGCCCTTCTTTTGCTCATGATTGGAAGGAGGCACTGTGAAGAGCCCAGCTGGCTCCAACTCAAACCCTTGTAGTTTTCTGCTTATCTCGTGTGTTTTTTAAGCTTTTTTGAGAAATTCTAGACAAAAGTAGAAGGGGCGATAGCATATAAATGTAGATAAAACACAGATCTAAGCAATTTCTGATAAACTGTAATTGCAAGAAGTATTAAACAACCACTACAAAGAGATTACAAATGATAAACATACCTAGATGCCTCTAGATTGTTTAAATAAGAAATTCCGGAGCTTGCTAGCCAAGAATGGTGAAAACTGACATATCCAAGTGTACAAGACCACAAAATGATTTCTCCAGCCTGGAATTAGAGGCAAATGCTTTGCAAATGCTAGGCGCTAGTGAAGAAGCTATCAAACCCCAAAAAGGGAAGGTGTTTCAGCCTTTTGGTTCACACGCCCTTCTTTGGGTGTCCACATGTGCAAGCTGAAAGTACGACTGCTATCTCCAGAAATGGTACGACCTCTGTGTGATGCTGATAGGTGAGGAGAGTTGGCAATCTAAAGAGATGAACCCTTTCCTTTATTGAAAACAGGAAAATACTGCACAATAGAACTCTAATGAAGCACTGAAGAACTTTTGAATGAAGCTCCCGAGGTTGCAACTATTCGACTGATCTTCCACAGTCTCACAATCACAAATCGATGAAGACTTTTCGCTCTCCAAGGAAGAAATTTCCTGAAACCCTTGTTCCAGAAGGCAAAGCTTAGCAAAAAGCCAAAGAAGAAATGTCAAATGATCAATAATAGGGTTCAAATTTCCTTTGGCTGCTTAATATGCTCAAAAAGGCATGACTTCCAAAAAGTGATGCCATTCTCCCTTAAAAATACATTTAAAATGTATTTTATAACTTTCAATAGTTACCAATTAAATGATGGGCGCACTTTTCCATAAAGTGTTTTATTTTTCACTTAAATAAATTTAATTGATTCACTTTATTATAAAATCAAGTTGACTTTATAATATGCCATCAAATAAATTAAATACACTTTAATCCACTGAAATATTAATATCTCTCACATAACTCAACATATTGGCGTGCCGTTAGAAGCTGTCAATCATTGAACTGCCAAGGCTTGCTCTGAGCCTAATATTGAACTCAAAAGGGTGGAAACGACAATACCCACCAAAACGGCCACTGACCCTCTAACCATATCCTGTCAGCCTACAAGGGTCCAAGAAATAGGTTAACTCTACTGATCCTGAATATTGACTAGAATGGGGACATTACAGTCTGCCCTCCCCGAATTTGCTTGTCCTCAAGCAAATTCAAAGCTGGATGCTGTAAAATACTGTCACTTTCCCAAGTAGCATCCTCTGCCAACATATCTTTCAACCAGATATTCCCCAAGAACCCGCCCCCATAGAGGACGCTTTCTGAACTCCAGAATGGCCTCAGGTACTAAAATCAACCTCCCCTCATCGTCCAAGGGTGGTAGGTCTGCAGAAGGAACTATGTGCTATCCCAATGCCTTTTTGAGGCGTGACACATGAAACACATTATGTACCTTACTGTTTGCCGGTAAGTCTAACTCATAAGCCACCTCGCCAACTTGCTTGACAATGGTAAATGGCCCGTAGTAGCGTGGCTTGAGTTTCTCAGAGCCCCTCTTCCTAAGAGTGGACTGGCTATAGGGTTGAAGCATGAGGTACACCAAATCACCGACCTCAAATGAATGCTCAACCCTACTTTGATCTGCATATTGCTTCTGCTAATTCTGAGCCCTTTGAATATTCTCTCGAAGAGCTCTCATAATATCCTGGTTCTCCTATAACAAATTACCAACACTCGGTACTCTGCAGTTGCTCAGTAGCAAATCAATGAAACTCGGAGCATCATAGGCATATAACGCTCGGAAAGGTGACATTTGTATAGACATGTGGTGGGTGGAATTGTAGCAGTACTCACAAAGATATAACCACTTCTCCCAAGCCTTCTGCTAACCAAAAATATAATTCCGTAGGTATCCCTCCACCCATTTGTTGACGATCTTAGATTGCCCATCTGTCTGGGGGTGGTAGCTAGTACTCAGAGTCAATTCGGTCCCACAAAGTTTGAATAACTCCTGCCAGAAATTACCAATGAACGTGCTGTCTCTATCGTTGACAATACTCCGAGGTAACCCATGTAACCTGAATACCTCTCGAAAGAACAAGTCTGCCACCTATATGGTTGAGTAAGTAGTAGTGATCGGGAAGAAATGTGCATACTTCGTCAATTGATCAACTACCACAAAAATGCTGTCTCTACCTTGAGCTTTCGGCAAGCCTGTAATGAAGTCCGTCGACAAGCATTCCCTCTTCCCCTTAGGAATAGGAAGCGGCTGTAGTAACCCAGTAGGGTAAGTATGCTCTTTTTTGTTCTGTTGACAAACAAAGCACTCCCTGACATATTGAAGAACGTATGATTTGAGACCCTTCCACGTGAATCTCTCCCGTACCTGCTTGTAGGTCTTAAAGTACCCGGGATGACCAGCCATGGGTGAATCATGAAGAGTCTTCAAAACCTTGTTCTTCACCTTAGAACCTGGGACTAAAAATATTCTCCCTTTGTAAATGATAAGATCATTCACTAGAGAGTACCTGCTATCTTGTATAGTCCCATCAATGATGCCAGAAGCCCACGGATTCTTGGCATACTTTGCTAATATCAAGTGACTCCAATCCTCTGAAATCATTGCAATGGAGCTCAAGTGCGGTCGGCGAGATAATGCATCAACAACTATGTTCTGTGTGCCTTTGACATAGGCAATGTCAAAATCATATGATTGCAGTTTGCTAACCACTTTTGTTGTCTCTTGTTCAGGTCTCGCTGCCCAAGGAAATGCTTCAAGCTGTTATGATCTGTCTTGACACCAAATTTGTTGCCAACTAGATATTGCCTGAATTTGGCCATAGCGTGCATGATAGCCAACATGTCCTTGTCATAAATACTAAAGCTCTTCTCAGGACCCCTTAGCTTCTTGCTCTCAAAAGCTATTGGATGACGGTCTTGCATGATTACTGCACCAATACCTTCTCCACTAGCATCACAGTGAAGCTCAAACGGTTTGGTGAAGTTTGGCAACACCAACACTGGGCATGTCGTCATCAAATGTTTGAACTTCTCAAAACACTCCTCTGCTTGAGGTGTCCAAACGAAGGCTCCCTTCTTCATCAAATCTGTAAGCGGTGCTGCATGTCGCGAAAACCCACTAACAAATCGACGGTAGAAAGCAAACCCACAAATCCCCTGAGCTGCGTCAAGGTCTCTGGAATAGGCCAATCAACAATGGCACGAACCTTGTCAGGATCCATGCTGACACCCTCTCCACTAATGATGTGACCAAGATAGAGCAACTTTGTCATGCCCAATGCACATTTAGACTCCTTGGCGTACAAGGACTCCCTATCAAGTATGCTCAGTACCATATCCAAGTGAGCCAGGTGCTCCTCCCAAGAACGGCTATAGACCAATATGTCATCGAAGAACACCATAACGAACTTCCTCAACTGACGCTGGAAGACCTTGTTCATCGTGGACTGGAAAGTGGCTGGAGCGTTGGTTAACTCGAAAGGTATAACCAAAAAGTCATAATGCCCACAATGACATCTAAAAGCGGTCTTCTTAATGTCCGCCTCTCGGACTCCAATATGATGGTACCCTGTCCTCAAATCAATCTTTGAGTAGTAGCAAGCCCCATGAAGCTCTTTTATCAACTCATCAATACGTGGAATGGGATACCTGTTCTTGATGGTTTTTTTGTTTAGCATCCTGTAATCAATACACATTCTGAGTGTATCGTCCTTCTTCTTCACCAATACAATTGAAGAAGCAAATGGAGACTTACTTGGCCTGATGTGTCCCATAGCGAGCAACTCTTTGATGGTTTTCTCTATTTCATCTTTCAATCGCTTAGGATGCCGGTAAGGAGTGATCATAACAGGCTTGGTGCCCTCCTCCAACTCAATAATATGCTTAATGCCCCTATTTGGAGGTCTACCATGAGGTATATCACTAAACACCTTAGAATGCTTCATCCGAAGCTCTTGTACATCGGGATGATAAGGCGTTTTATGCTGCTCCTCATAAGATGGCTGTAACTGACATGCTGCTACCCACTCAACCATGTCATGCTGAATTAATCTTTGCATTCTCCTGAGTGTAATAACCTTCAAGCTGCTGTCCTTGAGGGCTTTTAGTATGTGGTTTGTTCCATCAACCTTAAACTTCATCTCCATCTCTGTAAGATTGAGAGTAAACTCACTGATTGCATGAAACCACTTCATGCCAAGAACCACATCAGTGTCACCCATTGTAACCACATAAAAATCTGCCTTGAACTCGTAATTGTTGAGCTTCATGGGCAGATCCAGAATCATCCTCTCACACTCGAGAGTATAACCGTCAACAACCTTTACTTTGATACCCTCAAACTGTTGAGTTTGGATCCCTCTTTTCTCCACTAAACGTGCATCAATAAAATTGTGTGTTGCACCTATGTCAAGTAGCGAGATGACCCTTTGACTAGCCAAGATACCTCGCAAACGAAATGAGCCTTCCCTTTGCATACTCGACATGTGAGCCTCATGCAGCTCATTTTCCTCTTCCTTTCCATTGAAATTTCTGAGTTTTCTTCTTCTAATTCATCTCCATCAGCTTGCTGGTCAGAAAAATCAGAAATTAATTCATCATCATAAAACCATTCCAACTGTCTATTTTGTCCCTTTAGCTTGAGAGGACAGTCATGGTTTATGTCATAGGGCCCTTTGCAATAGAAACAAAGCTTTCTCCTTCGTAAATCATTGAGTGTTTCACGATCCAAGGGTGCTGCAAACTTTTTCTTTTGTTCAAGGTTATCTGTTTTCTTAAAATCAGGTTTGCTGTCCTTATTTGAAGTGGATGGATTGGAGTTGAACTTATTTCGTGGAGTAATAAGTTCCATGCTATGAGCTTTCCTCATAGCTTCCTGTAAAGTGGGGGGATCAAAAGCTTTGATCCAACCCTTCATTGGCTCAAAAAGCCCCTCTACAAAGAGAATAACCAGCCTTCTCTCTGAGATCCCTGTGATCATAACCGAGATCCTTTGAAATTCTCCAATATAGGAGTCCAACTTGCCTAACTGTTTGAGTTGTGCTAAGTCTCTGAAATACAGTTCGGGGTCTTTTCTGTCAAATCTTTCTACAAGTCTTTTTGTGAATTCCTGATAACTAGTAATCCAGTCGTGTTGTAGAGTAACCATTCTGTGGTGCCACCAATCATGGGCTACACCATCCAAATGTAATGCTGAGAATTTAATGGCATCATCCTTTGCCATGGGACGTAAAGTCAGGAAAGTATCAAGCTTGCTAATCCAAGCTCTAGCAGTGACTCTACTGTTGCCATCAAAGGTAGGAAGAGTGAGTTTATTAGTCGCTTGTCTCAGATCATTGTTCCTGTTATCTCTAGGCCTCCTATCAACTCAATTCATGCCATGTTCTCTCTTTCGACTCATAAATCTGTCAAAGTTTAGGTGATCCTGAACTGGTTGGGTAAAATTTCCCATTCATCATGTAATGTCATGATGTTATCTGTGAAGACCACACCACCTTCTCCCTCCTCCATGTTGTCATCAATTGGATCACGCCTGGCAAAGATAGGACGTGTGGGTCTCTCATAGGTACGTGTAGGAGTAACTCTTTGGCGTGGAATTCCATGCACACTGCCATCTTCCTCCTGTTCCTGTGGTCTCCTTTGGACAGTCAATTGTTTCACTATTGTGCTTAATTGCCGGAGTGCGTTAGCCACTTGTTCCTATCCTGCTGCTAGGCCTCTCAGAAGGTCTTGGATCTCCCTGTCCTCATTTTGAGCTCGGTTGTGAGGTTCCCCAGTCTCCTCTCAATCACCCATTTCTTCGAATGGATTGTCAAAGGGATAATCCTCAAACTGATTTCTCTAACTACTAGGCCTCCTGCGTGAATAGTACTTGTTATATCTGCCTTGATAAGGACTCATATGATATTAACCCCTACAGGCTGGCAAGATTATGTGCTTTGATACCACTGTGAAGAGCCTAACTGGCTCCAACTCAAACCCCTGTAGTTTACTGCTTATCTTGTGTGTTTTTTAAGTTTTTTTGAGAAATAATAGACAGAAGTAGAAGGGGCAGTAGCATATAAATGTAGATAAAACACAAATTTGAGCAATTTTTGATAAACTGTAATTGCAAGAAGTATTAAACAACCACTACAAAGAGATTACAAATGATAAACATACCCGGATGCCTCCAGATTATTTAAATAAGAAATTTCGGAGCTTGCCAACCAAGAATGGTGAAAACTGACATATCCAAGCGTACAAGACCACAAAATGATTTCTCCAGCTTGGAACCGGAGGCAAATGCTTTGTAGATGCTAGGCGCCAGTGAAGAAGTTGTCAAACCCCAAAAAGGGAAGGCATTTCAGCCTTTTGGTTCACACCTTTTGGTTCACACGCCCTTCTTTGGGTGTCCACATGTGCAAGCTGAAAGTACGACTGCTATCTCCAGAAATGGTACGACCTCTGTGTGATGCTGATAGGTGAGGAGAGTTGGCAATCTAAAGAGATGAACCCTTTCCTTTATTGAAAACAGGAAAATACTGCACAATAGAACTCTAATGAAGCACTGAAGAACTTTTGAATGAAGCTCCCGAGGTTGCAACTATTCGACTGATTTTCCATAGTCTCACAATCACAGATCGATGAAGACTTGTCGCTCTCCAAAGAAGAAATTTCCTAAAACCCTTTTTCCAGAAGGCAAAGCTCAGCAAAAAGCCAAAGAAGAAATGTCAAATGATCAATAATAGGGTTCGAATTTCCTTTGGCTGCCTTATATGCTAAAAAAGGCACGACTTCCAAAAAGTGACGCCATTCTCCCTTAAAAATACATTTAAAATGTATTTTATAACTTTCAATAGTTACCAATTAAATAATGGGCGCACTTTTCCATAAAGTGTTTTAATTTTCACTTAAAATAAATTTAAGTGATTCACTTTATTATAAAATCAAGTTGACTTTATAATATTCCATCAAATAAATTAAATACACTTTAATCCACTGAAATATTAATATCTCTCACATAACTCAATATATTGACATGCTGTCAAAAGCGGTCAATCATTGGACTGCCAAGGCTTGCTCTGAGCCTAACACTGAACTCAAAAGGGTGGAAACGATAATACCCACCAAAACGGCCATTGACCCTCTAACCATATCCTGTCAGCCTACAAGGGTCCAAGAAATAGGCTAACTCTACTGATCCTGAATACTTACTAGAGTGGGGACATTATAGGCACTAACTGTTCTAGGGTTGTAGCTCACTTGATGGCTTTGTAAGGTCTAGGTTCTAATTGTTCTTCCTTTTGCCCTATCAATTCTTTGTTGAATACTTTCAAGATTCTCGTGAGGTTGGTTTTGTTGAAATCCTCTTGATGGATGCGTCATTTCCAAGATGTAGAATTCTACAAAAGAGATATGTTTCTAAGTATTAGAATTGAGACTTTAATACCTTTTGTGATAGGCTATGATGTCTTCAACTATATGACATTGCTCTCCCATGCTTCCTTTTCTGATTGGGCCTTTATTCTCATTGCTATTGGCTCCTAAAGAGCTCATTCCACTATACATTAGATATCTAAAGAATCCTCCCATGATTCACATGCTAGCAGGAAAAACATGCTTTGATACCACTATAATGTCCCAAGCCAAAACAATAATGCAAATTCAATCCTAAACCTTCCACAAAAACTTATTATTTGAATAACAATACTATTAGCCCTAGCATTCACTCAGATCTTATACAAATTAGATTAGAATTACTATTTATACATTAGCAATATCATTACATTTCAAACAAATGACAAAAATAATTCCCAATCTTCTTATTATAATGAACAACAAATACAAATGTAGCTTTTGCTGTCTTTCTTATTACAATAATGATTGTATTACATTCAAATGATTTTGCAACAACATATAATTCATACCAACATCAATGGCAAATTGAATTAATACAATGTGGCTAAATTTTGTGTTTAGTGTAGCTCAAATGTAAACTATGTATGAGATCACCCTTTAAAATCTTTAGGGTTTTTGTTGAGGATTCCCATGCTCGAACACAAGTGCTCAAAATGAATTTTGAAAGGAATTTGGTCAAGTGTAGATGATCCCCCCTAAATGGATGCGTTTGCCCTTTTATATTTGTCACAACAATAATGGGTTGGTCACAATGTAAATTCACAACTCCAAATTTGAACAATGATTATGGGTGGGAAAAAGTCCTACATTTGAAAGTTATGGTGCCAAAATCGACCATTAATGACAATACGACACATGTTGGGGCATTGTGGAGAGAACAAAAACAAAGGTGGGAATATTGGGGATTAGGGGTTGGAGATACCATAGGTCACCGTCAGGGTGTTGGGGTAGAGCAATAGGCGTGCTAGTAAAGATAGGCTTGAAAGTCTGACAAATACAAAGGAAGAACTAGGGAAGGATGGAAAGCATGACAAGATGAAGAAGTCAAAAGTTTGATGGGGACCAAAGAAAGGTTAGACTTAGACGGGAAAGTAGGCTTGTATGAGGAACTTTGAAGGTTCAACGACCAACAAACACTTAGAAGACTAAGCATGCTTCAAACTCAGTGACTTTGGGGACCTTATATAGACATTGGGGAAAAGAAGAGAAAGAACATGCACACAAAATGAGACCAGGGTAGATGCGGAAAATAGGAAATGGGCAATTTGGTCCATAAAGTAGATTGTTACAAAAAATGGTACATGACATTAGGCTCACAATTCTTTATTTCTTAGAAATTTGGGGCTATGATTTAGTCTCTTTTGAATGTGCTCACGTTGAGAGAGTTCAAACTTCAAACCAGCATTCTTCAATATCATTCGTTGTAGATAGAATCTCTCTTACTGCATTGTTCAAGCGTGAGTTTTTTGTAATCCCTTTGTTTGAATAATATCTCCACACATGATTTCTATAATCATGCTCCAACCTCAGGTTATGTTTGGCACTCTATTCTTTAGAGAGGGCTGTTGTTGTTGGTCCTTCTTGTTTGAGGCATGTTCCGGTTTTATTTGTTTAAGTGTCATGCCTTGCTTTTTGTCTTGGACTGCCAATGCTTCTAGATACATTTCCAAGATATTCCTTCAAAGATGCTTTAGTTCAATGAAGTCATTACACCCATAGTTTTTTATGGGTTAGATGTTTGGGGCCTCAGGTTGTTCTCTATTGATATTGTTAACATCTAGAGTATTTAAACTATCACGCATCAATGTATGATCCATTGTAGATGAACGGTCCCTTTGTACATTGTTTGGGCTTGAGTTTGTTGTTCGACTCCTTCACATCGAGATTATCTTCAAGCTTAATTTTATTTTCATAGACTCCAACTTAGGTTGTGAGAAATACACATGTATGGCACTTTGTTCTTTAAAGAGGGTTAACTATAGCTGGTTTTCTTTTTAGTTTGAAGCTTGTATATGAGTTGTATCTTTTCAATGGATATGTCTTGCCTTCTATCTTACAATGCTAATACTTTTAGATACATTCTTATAGTTATTTACAAAATCTATGGGGCTTTGGTTGATCTCTTTCAACTACGCGTGTATTGAGACAATTCAAATTATCATGCTTCAACTCATGATCCATTGTAGAGTGACAATCCCATAGTGCTTTGTTCCAATTTGAGTTTGTTGTTCAACCCCTTTTCATTGAGAGTATCTTCAAGCATAATTTCTGTGTTTATATACTTTAACTTTAGGTAACAAGAGGTACTAATGTTTTGTACTTCTTTCTTCAAAGAAGATAAATTCCACTGGTTTCACTCGGCATTGATGATATTGGTACTCCTAGACCAGTTTACTCCTTCAATCTAATATCATCTCTAATGATTGCCTCCCTCCATTTGAGTGCTCTTTGGATGTCCCTCCTTGAATTCTTACCCTGAAGGAGGTGATTAATGGGGTTGTAAATGAGGACAGCTAAGGTTACTTGGACCTCCCTTTTGCAACTTTTTAGCTTCAAGCTGGCTTTCTATGCCAAGTATTCTTAGAGAATGTGAATGCCACCATCATTTGGCCTGACTATTCCTTACAGGCTTACACGAATGGTCTCATGGCTTGATAATTCCCCTTGGGTAATTGAGGGTGCACTCCTAGTAGGGTGGAAGTTGAGACATGTTACTATATTTTGCATGGTGAGAGGATACATTGTCTTTGGGCCCTTCAAATGTCTTACTCCTATCTAAGATAATATATGAGCAAAAATATATTTTTGGCATATAGTCGTAGGTGATTCTTTATACATTTTATTATGCTACCTTCTAGATTGTTGATGTGGACAATGATGAGATGGCTTAGTTCTTGTATGGAGTGTACTTTAGTTTTGTTTTTTGGGGATCTTTCAGGAAGTGATGAAGATTTTTCAGGAGACGCTGCATCAGATGAGGCTTGACAAGATAGTGATTTGGGTGTTTATCCCATTGTGTAACATGACGATGTCCCCTCATTTGCAAGAAAGTCTGTATATTAAGTTACTTATTCTAGGGGTGATGTCAATGTTGCATGTGGGCTACCATTACCCTTAAAGAAACTAAATACAATAAGGAGGTTGCGCATCCATCATCATGGACTATGAATGGCAAACAAGGGCCAATTATGTTTGCATGACTATAGTGTTGGTCAAACAGGTCAATGCCAAAAGCAAAAAGGACTGAGAGAAGATACTTGACTTCAGAATTGTGAGGAAGATTATCAGTTATTGTAGATAGTGGGAGTTGTTTGCCTTATCAGAAGTTGTCAGTGGGGGATTGTTATGGTCTGTACACTTTTAAGAGGTTTGGTTTGTTCCAAGTTGTGTTTTAGGGGCACATTAGAGAGGAAAACCCATCTTATTGGTTCTCTGAGTTACCAATACTTGTGATAAACTATATTGGGTTGTGTAGCTTGTAGGTGTAGCTTGCATATGTAAATGTGTACCTTGTATGTCTAACTTGCACTTGTAAATTTTATTGGTTTTAATGCCTTTATGGATTAGCTTACTCTTAAATAATCTTTTTAGAGATGTATGAATAGAGGCAATGCCTCTTACCTTTTCAACCAAGGAAATCATTTCTGTAGCAATTGATTCCATTCTATATTGCACTCTTCTTTGTTTAGCATTTCTTGATGCCACCACACATCAGTGTTCTCTTTTGCTTGTGGATTTCTTATTATTTGTTCAACCATGAACTTGTGTCTCAAAATCTCTCAGCGTCTCTCTTCTGCTCTCTCCTTGCTAGACTTGCAACCCACAAGCAATTTCTCGAGGGTTGCTGCAGGATACTTTTAAAATTGGATGCTAACTCTCTAAATTAATTTGCTCAGTGAGTTAACTAATATTTATCTATTTCATGGTACATGCGTGTTGACACAGTGAGAAGATACATGCATGGGATGTATATATACATAACTATAAAGGTACATAGATAGTTCTATTGGTGGTTTGCTTTACGCTTAAAAACTATGTTTTCCATATCAAGGTCAACTTTCTTATATATAAAGTACCAATGGGTAAACTCCTAAGGGTTGCAATAATATGAAGCAGGCACTCACTTTTATGTAATTTGTGCCAAGAGGTGCATTGCATGTATGCCACAGCAACTTGGACATTGCTGTGGATGGGCTGATGGATGTGGGAACATTGATGGCTGAATTTTTGCATAGATTTAACTGTTACTAATAAAAAAATAGCTCATATTCATATTAACATGTATCTGATTTTTTCTGAGACGTATCTAAAATGTTCAGGGTGTCAAACCCGTTGGTCTTATGTGAATTTTGTGGTGAGATTGTCATTTCCAATAATTTGGATACCTCTAGATGCATGTCAGATTCATGTTAAGATGGATCAGTGCTCTTTATATTACTAATCCTCTATTATTGTGCAGTGATGAACATGAAGCAATGCTCTGAGAAATGTCTGAAATGCTTGACAAGAGATAAAAACATCTGTTTATGTTTTATTATGGGTTTCAAGTTCTTTCACTTGCTCAACTTTGAAATTTTCTAAATGGTCAAGGATTACTAATATTACTACTAGCATGATTCAAATTTGCATGTGACATAATACAACTGCTATATGAATGGCTTATTGCATATGCTTGTGCATGCAACTGCATGTACCTCTGAATTTTTTGAGTTTATGATAGACAGAGCTAACTGAATGAACATTATTTCTTATAGCCAATATCTACAGATTTTGATTCATTACTTTAACATACATTGTTTTTTTATCAATTTGACAACACAGTTCATCAAAGAGATGTATTCTGGGATTATGGGGCTGGAGTCATGTTTATGAACAGGGGCTTCCATTCAACAGGTATATTTTCATTGTATTTTATTGTATGCTAGTGGGCATTTTTAGAAAGATTATGAGCGATCAATGGATTCTACATCTTCTTGCAGTCACTCGTCATATGGCTGCTAAGGATTACTATCAGATTCTTGGAGTTAATAAGAGTGCAAGTCAATCAGAAATCAAGAAAGCTTATTATGCGGTATGTATGTAATGCATGTTCTTCTTGTGCTGGAAAGAAAAGTATAACATCACATATACTCTTAAATGAGATGACAAATAAATGTTGTATTTAGAATGATATGTAACATTTGGCTTTGTAGAACTGTATTCTTAGCTGGTTGTCTATTATAACTTAAGAGTTGATGCTAGTCAACTTGAAGCTACTCCTACTGAAAAAATGCATAAACAATGAATTTATTAATGCAATCAGTTATATACCCACTTGAGTAAGTAATCCATTTGAATTTGGGTTTTAAGATTGGTAGCAGAATGTAGACAATTGCATCTTTCCTTGTACATAACTTCTAACAATTACAAGCTGTTGTTTTGATTGGTTTCCTGTTTCTGTAGCTTGCAAAAAAACATCATCCTGATGTGAACAAAAGTGATTCAGAAGCAGAGAAAAAGTTTCAGGAAATTCAACGTGCTTATGAGGCAAGTATTATTTTTTTGAGTAGGATATATATTTTTCAACTTGAGTAAAGGAACTAATATATTTTGGTTCCACTTTTTTAACAAAATGATGGTTTTTCTGTAAGCGTTGAATTCAGTTGCCATATTCTGTTTCAGGTATTGAAAGATGATGAAAAAAGGGCACTGTATGACAAGGTATATTTCTTTATCATTGTCTACAAATATTCTATATACTTTCTTGCAAAATGCATCTGGTATTTGGCCAGGGGTCACTAGTAAGTTAATATTGATGCAGAATTGTGTTGGGGCATGTTTACAGATCTGGTTAATCTGTAATTATAAACCTTTGTGGATTGTGCAACACAAAATTTACTTGTTTGCTCTAATTTTAATAATTGCACAATAAATCTTCTGTATTTTGATTTTGGCAATAGTGTCAACCAATACTTAATGCCAGCAACTTGCTGACATTGCCAAAAAAAATATTAATGCCATTCATCTGTGATATATTGTGTGATGTTTACTTACTTGTACCACATAATATCTGTTCTCTGCTGATAACTTTTTCATCCAAGCCAAGATTCGATAGTTAGCGCCCTCACTTTGGCTGTGCAAGCAGATCTGTGTGTCCTAGTATCACACTTGACAATGCCAGCACAAAGAACCCAACATTTCACTGGTAATGCTGCATCATGTAGCACCAAACTCCTGTGCTACCACTTCAGTAGGTCAGTGCCACTTCAGTCTGCATCTCATTCACTGCTTTACTTGACTGGTTCAATCTGAGTTGGTGCAGGGTTTGGTTGGCTTCTAAACAGGTCAGGATCAGTGCCAAACATTTGTGCCAGATGGGGCCACTCCAGATGGCTCTTCCATGCCATCTTAACAGACCAGCCTGTGCAGTTCTGCTTGAAAAATGACAAACACCCCATCAAGATGGCAAAATGTTGACTGCTATAAATTCTGAGACTTCTGTAACCATTTGATTGTAATCTCTTCTCTTGTAAGTGTATGAATACTTATAATTGGCCGCTAAGGTTGACAGAAAGACATAGATAGATTCACAAGCATTCCATCTAGGCAAATCAACTAGGAAGCATTCCTGTAGTTCCTGATGGCAGAAATTATCTTTGTTAGCCTTCTGGGCCATTATACACCCACAACTATACATGTTTAGTTTCTTTGAATAGAAGTGCAGTATTCTGGTATATCTTTGCTATCTGAATGTGTAATGGTTTACTGTGTTGTTACCAGTGTTATGTTCCTTCTATAATGCTGTAATTTACCAGCTAGAATTTTGGGTTGTCTGTGCCACCATCCTGGGCCAGTGGCATGGATGATTTTGAATGTTGCTATGATATTCATGTTACAGTGTCGATATGCATATATCATACATCCAGTATTTCTGAAACATTTTTCTTTCATTAGTTAACAAGAGTGAATGCCGAAGAGTGATATGTGAAAGAGTGGAAGAAACCCTGCTGTATGACATCCAATTTTTTATGTTGACAAGCAATGAAAACTAAACAATGTATCTATAATGGACAATGGAGAGTTTATACATTGCAATAAGTGTGCCATTTTGTATCAGCAGCTATTATTTCACTCTAAACTTAACTGATTAACTAGTCTTTCTAGATGTTGATGTTTTGTTGTTGGAAATATAAGGCTCAAAATTTAGTATACAAAGCATATATTCTAGAGCAAGGGAAATAGGAAATTTATTGGGAACAAAGATGAAATCTAGAGGGGGGGTTTTGTCAGCACATGGGGATGACAGGATCTCCTTTATGAATTCAGACGGAGCTATAATATAGCAGAACTTAATGGTGCTTGAGAGGTAGCCATAACATATCACAATTTTTTTCAATCAGCTATTTTTAATTGCCAAATATGTGCATTAAATTCAAAGTAGCTTTAACTAGAGCCAGAGAGTTTTGGCATTTTTTGTTCTTAATAAAGGTAAAATATTATATTAATACAAAAAAGAGTGGGGTTACAAATATCATATTTCTGAAGTGACAAAATTCAGGCAATCTGCAATTTTCAATAGATATTCTGATATAGCTTTGTCACGTTGAGGTTTGGAGTACATAGAATTATAGCTTTGTAATGTTTGCTTCAAAATCCACTGAGAAAAGACGATACTATTGTTGTTAGAATTATTTAAGGTATAGACTGACTGACTGGCTATTCTGAACAGACTATGGACATGAAGTATAAGATTCAACTTATCATACTTATTTGTTAAATAGACATACAGACTTTTCTGTAGCAAAATCTCTTTCAGCAAAGCTTCTGTGTTTTTCATTATTAAGTTGTAATTCCAAATGTGCTTTATCGGGGTGGCATAGTATTATCTTTTCCCGCTGAAACTTGAAGACATAGCATATTTGATTGCTCCTCGTATACAAAGTCCACACTACATTTCTCAAGCAGTAAAATATTAGCTTATATATGAGCAACTAAATCATCTAAGACAATTTTTTTTGTATATATGTCTCTTAAGTAATCTCACATCACATCTTACCTTCTAGAAGAAAAAAGTGTAGATGGAAAGATGACATACTGAAGTACCCAAAGAGGTTGCTTAGGAAACCAGGGATCATAAAAAAAAAATAAAAAATAGTAATGCCCTCCAATTGATTGGCTGACAATTACTGGAGAATTGTAATGGCTCTATAAGCATGATACTTAGAAAATTTCAAATAACAACAGTATTTCAATTTATGTGTAATATCAATGATAAGGGGCTCAACTCCAATAAAGTGAATGGAAGTACTGCATCCACTAAATCGGTTGAACACTTTGAAGGGTTAATATTGCAATATGCATTGGGTATCCACAATTAAATAATAACTTCTACAATGTTTCTCAACTTTAACTGAGATTCATTTACATATAATAACTGAATTCCATTGTTTAGTGAGCCTAGCTTTTGACTTTTGACTAGTGAGCCAACACGTGTGTGTGCACATGCACACAAATACATATATTTTGTTTGGTACATAACAGAATTATCAGCTAAGACTAAGCACTAACTACCTGCCACAATTATAATTGGTTAAGATAAGCTTAAAGTAGCCCCGCCCTGTTCACCACATCTCATGCATAGCCCAATTGAATGGCTGGTTGTAGCTAAGTGATGCTTGGTTGGAAGGGTTTAACCACCACCAGTCATCCAAGAATCTATTTATTAGAAACTGGTAGAGGCTATTTGGTGTTGGTTCTACATATTTAGTACACCTCAATCTAATATGGAGACTTCAGAAAGACAGGATCAATGTAATGGAATTAAGTGTTGACTATTGCCCTAATCCAAACCATGTCTCAAGTCTTGTGCCTTTTATGTGTGATTTAAGGAAACAAGTTGGAAAATTTTCCTGATTGTATAAGCACACTTGAAATTTCAAGTTCTAGCCATGCAAATGATATTGAGAGAGAGAGAGAGAGAGAGAGAGAGGGGGGGGGTGAAGGAGGGATCTCTCCCTCTCTCTCTCTCTCTGGAAGAAATTGAAGAGAGAGAGAGAGAGAGGGGGGGGAGGAGGGATCTCTCTCTCTCTCTCTCTCTCCCTTTCCCTTTCTCCTCCCACCCTCTCTCCCTTGATAGCTGTCAAAAGAAGACACTGTGCCCTCTCACAGTGAAGACCCTCACTCACTTGACAATATCAATGTGAAAGTTCCTAGAGGCTTGATGTAAATCCTATTCCCACCTTTGTTTTGTAGGTAATTCCTATGCATGTTTTCCAGGTTGAAATGATTGATGTCATGACTTGAGAGAGAGGGGGGGAGGGAGCGATCCCTCCCTCCCGCTCCCTCCCTCCCTCCCTCCCGCTGCCTCCCTCCCTTGATAACTATCAAAAGAAGACACTGTGTCCTCTCATGGTGAAGACCCTCACTCACTTGACAATATCAATGTGCAAGTTCCTAGTGGCTTGATGTAAATCCTATTCCCACCTTTATTTTGTAGGTAATTCCTATGCATGTTTTCCAAGTTGAAATGATTGATGTCATGAATTGGCAAGCAAAATGATACAATCAGGCTGAAATATAGTTGTGTGGAGTTTTGGGGATGTGCGATGGGGGAAGTCTAGGATGTGTTTTGGGGATAGGTAGACCAAGGACCAAATTTGGGGACAGTGGTGCAAATATAATATAGTACTTGAAAAATTGGCTATAGAAATATATAATAAATAACAATTGAAATTGTAAACTAGTAAACAATGCATTGAAAATGACAAATATCAATATATCATTATTTTCAAAATGTTAATATTGATGATTACATTGAAAATTGAATTACAATTGGTCAATGCCTCCAATCATCATCTTGAAAGGTCATGCCAAACTCCTCATTATTGGAATTGCTAATGTTCTACCCATCAAGTTGAATCTACTCCAAATGAATATCGACCAATGTTCTTTGTGTCATCATTAATTTGTATTGGCTCGTTTGGCTCCACATCCCATTGTGTTGGTAGACTCTCCTTGTATGTAAACATGCTGCAATCAGTTAGACACAAGACACTATGTACAACTACAAGCTTTTTTGTGCTTCTAGAGGTAAGCTTATTCCTCTTAATAAAGTGGATGAAGTTGTATGCTAATCAGTTCTTTGTAGCAATAGAAGAATAGGAACTTGGGACAAGATTTGAATGGTTAGCGCAGTTGTCAATGAATGAAGCTCATATATAGTCCACAAATATTGGGTCATGCTATGCCATGGTCTCCCTATCCAACTTTGCGTCTTTGGATATCCATTAGTGTGGCAAATTTGGTCCATTAGTACAAATGGTGGCAACATCCTCAACACTATACATCTTTAGAATTGCCTTCATGAAGCCTGCTTTTATCTCAATATCTACAATAGGTGAAATTTTGTTAGGTCTTTGCACATACCACTTTGGGTTCAGTGAATAGGCAGCCATGTGTCGAGCTTCTCTCATTTCTGTTGAATGATAAGCCAGTGTGATCAATTATAGAATATTTGGGCGGATTCATTTGCTTGTACAACAACCTTCATTTGGCCAAGCACGCTGTCAATGCGCTCATACATCTCTCCAAAGGTCTGGAGCATTAGACTCCTCATATTTGATGACTACAAAAACTAGAGATATGATCAAGACCATGTATTTGGCATCTGCCAAAAAAGTTTCACTCTTTGCCGCTTCCTTCACCCTCTTTCCTTGCCCTAACTTAGAATTGGGCTATTGACTCCAATCTTGTGTTATGAACATTGTTTGCAATGGCTCTTGCACTCAAGCATCCTCTCCAAGAGAATGAAGCATGAGGCATAATTTGTCTCTACAAGTTTCAAAAATTCCTTCTTGGGGAAGGTTCAAAATAGTGCACATGATGTGTGTTGGTTGTAGATAAACATCTACACATCTCTTGCATCAAGAACTACTTGCTTATCCAATCTATTTTCAAATTTCCCATGTCCTTGAGTGCATTGTTTTGGCATACACACAACGAGGAGTCCACCATATATGTTTGTAGTTTGCTTCAACCGACTTCCCATCTCTCTGCACACATAAGTTGCATTGTTATAACCTAAGCCACATTCTCAAGGACAACCTCTTCAATAGCATCTTTGAGGATGTGAAATTTATACTTTGCATCCTTGCATTGCCTTGAGTAATCAACAATCCCAATGAAGTAAGGGCCCTTTGATGATGCCTAATGTTTGTTAACCCATCCACGACAATGCTACATCCACTTGTGATCCATGTAGCTTTCATCTTCTTCGTAAGAATGTTACTCTTGGAATAGTTCTTATCCAAGATTGTGAACCACAATTTTGTTTCCCGTGGTGGCATATATGAAGGCCGTACACTTAAAATATTAGCCACAACCTCCTTATAATAAGGAGAGTGGGCTGTTAGATTAATTGTCATTGATGTCAAAGGTGTATGGACAAAATCATATAAATGCCAAAGGCCACTAATTGCCATCCAAAGTAACTCAGGCAGATCCGCCTTCATATTGACATATTTGCAAGACAAATTCCATTTATGTTGGATGACTCCCTTTACCCTTGACACCTAAGTCATATAGAAAATAAATTTAAATTAATATCTTATTCATGGCCAACCATCTTTGCCGCCCTAGTCAAGGCATATATATTTATGAAATCGCCCAAGAATAGATCTAACTAATCATTATGAAAGTAGCAATTAATGATTATGAAGGCAGCGATGCACTAACAAGAAGCAGCGATTCATTACAAAGTAACAGCGATTCACAAAGGGGGCAGCGATTGAGTTTAAATGAAAAGATAAAAAGCAGTGATTGTGTTTTTATTAAAAGGAAGCAATAAATAAAAGTGTTTAAAGGCGGTGATCAGCATTAGGGAGTGGTAACGATAAGTCATGTCATCTCAAAGGGTTATCTCTATTCAAAGAGATGTCTCTCTTTATAGAGGCAAGAAGATATAAAAGGGAGTAAGAAGTGTGTGGAAAGAAGTGTATGGAAAATAAGAAGATATATCTTACAAACACATGCAGATTTGAAGAAAAGAATATCAGATAAAATCATTCAAGGCAGATTTTGTGGTTATATGAATATTATTTGTTGAAGGAGCAAATTCAAGAAAGGGAAATTCTTAAGAGGTTGGTGCCTCATAATGAAGAGGCTGGTTGGTGCCTCATATTGAAGAGATTGGTGTGTCTTGCTGAGTTGGTGCTTAGTGGTGGGTATTGGTGATTCTAGTGCATTGGTGCCTACAATTTGTTGTAAAAGACTATTTATTTTGATGACTGGATTTGGACAGTAGATACGAGCAGTTCTTTTCTAGGGTTTTCTCTTGAAAGGGTTTCCATGAAAATCTTGTGTTCTTATTTGTTGATGATGTGTATTTAAGGTTATTGTGGTTATTAGCTTGAAAAGGTAAAAGATAGTCTTATATTGATTCATCCCCCGCTCTTAGTATAAGCATGTGCTCATCGTGAGCAACATGGAATGGAATGCCGTTGGCAAAGAACATTTTGCCAATGGCATCATTTGTCTCATCTTTCATCTAAATATTAAGCATCTCTCCCATTGAGTTTAGAGAACTTGTCACCCTTCATTTCCCCTTAGTTTGTACTATACTTGATGAAAAAAGAGAACTTGTGGCAGTTCAAAATTTCTCGCAGCCCTCATTGGTATAGTAGCAGGTGATGTGTCATGCTCTTCACCACTACCAAACAATCTCTGTATCTTTGCCTCCTATTTGAGAGACAACTTGCCACATGGCCCAACACCTTTGCTTGGGACATGAAGGAGATGTGTATTAACTCTAGTAATGGCTCCTTGGAATTCAAGGTGACGAAATGTCATTTTTGTAGCCTAGTACCCTCTAAAGTGCTATTTTTATTTGATTGTATTTCAGAAGCGGTTTGTTTTTTAAGGGGCTTTCTTATCGAAGGGACCCTTGGCAAAATCTTTAAAAATCTTGGAAGGACAACTGAAAGGAGCACTCCCAATAGAAATGGTTGGCTTAGATGCCCCCACATCTAGATTTTGATTCTTAGATTTAATTGCAACGTTTGGATTCCCAACTGCCTCATTGTCACTCATGCTATGAGAACTCAGTGACACTACAAGAAATAGAATTTATGTTTTAAAGTTTTAATTTTAGTGCATATACATAATGCAAGGGCTCAAGACACAAGGATGTACATTTTGTATTTCTTACTTTAGGTTGTAAGAAGTGCAGAAGTAGAGGATAGATACATAAAAATTGGAAACCTTGTTCTCCAACTTTGAGCAAATGATGATTTCACCTCTTTTTTCTTACTTTAGGTCACACGAAGCATATAAGTAGAGGATACTCAAAAGATGAAATACTAATTTGACTAGTAGTAATAAGTATTAAAATTCAATATTTATTGTTTAAATAGAAACTTAAAACAATTAAAACTAAAAAAGGAATTTTGATTTTGAATTACTTTTGTTTTTCTTACTTTAGATTGCACAAGGTGTAGAAGCATAGCATACGCCAAAGCCAAATGAAAATCAGAAAATCAGCTATATTGTTATGCAAGTTTGCAAATAAACATTTAAAAATAAATAATTTTAAAGTCCTTAAATACTAAATAGTTAAAACAATCCTTAAAACTGCTGTTATAAAATATTAAAACCCTAAATAGTAAAATTAACAATTAAACAATCCTAAAACATGTAATAATTTCTAAACCCTACAAATAATTTGCATTTGTAAACCACACATGATTTCAGATTTATCATTTAGCAATGAAAATGGAAATGCCAAAAACAAAGTATATCTCAAAATTTGTGAAGTCATACATTGATGGCTTGATGATTTCTTTGAATTGTTGATTGATGAAGATGGTTGAAGTCTTCCTCTTCCTCTTCCTCTTCGTCTTGCTCAATGCAATCATAGAGTGTTGATGGTGATTTGGATTGAGAGTGGGCATTTATATTTAAATTTTTTTTTGAGGGTTTGGGGTGTGGGTGGGGCCCATTAACAATTTTGGATCATGGTTAATGAATTAGATTTTCAAAAAATGTTTAAAGAAAATACTTTTTGCATGTGTAGGCCATGGGGATGTTTTGAGGTTTTTAAGACTTTTGAGGGAGTTCATGGAGTTTCCATGCCATTCTGGGGACTTCCTGCAGTCCTCTCAATGTACCCAACAAGGGGGATATCTTGGAAATGTCCTCTTTATAAGTGGTGGTGGTGGTTGAGGGATATCTCCTCCTTGTCCTTGTGTTTGTCCCTGTTTTGGAAATATGTTTTTTTGTGGGGTTGAGGGGATCTGTCCCTGTGGAACATTGGGCTGAGATAAGATTATGAATGGCACAGTGAATCTGCTTGAAATAAAAATATTGTGATATCATTGTGTGTTTTTTTTTTCATTCCTTGTAAGCATTAATCTTACATTTTATTATTACCATTGACAAATTTTGTTAATATATGATTCTCTCTCCAATATACAAAGGCATGTGTGGTGTGTGTATTGAGAAGGTTGAAAAGATCAAGTTGTTTTTCTAGAGTCTAAACAAGATTTTGAGGAGAAAAATCTATGAATACATTGATATTTTTGAAATGTGATATTATGTGAAAATTTTCTAAAGTGCGATAGAGGAAAATGAGGAAATTTTGACAATTTTGTTGAAAGTAATTGAGGATGCCATGAAACTTTGTACAAGGTGGAGGAAATGTGTTACTTGGAAATATTATTTTTGGTTGAGAGGGATTATATGGGAAACGCATGAGTGCACACTTTATAGATGCCATATTTAATAGCATTTTAGGGATGGTGGTGAATGCAAACCAAAATTATGCATTGGAATAAACACAAACACTTGACACATTAAAGTTGTTTGATGAATAGTAGCATTTGTGAGAGAAAAAAAGAGCTAAGTGAGTCTGTTTGCCTTTCCTAGACATTTTGTTTATTGAAAAGGGCATTGAGATTAATAGGGCTTGGTTTCCATTAGGGAACTAAGTGCTTACAAATTATAATGTATGATTAATTAGAACTGATTGACCTTAATGCTTGGATATCATGTTGTCATGACTTTGCCTTCAAAGTTCAAACAATAGATACTATAGATTTAATATATAGGGATAGCATGGAACATCACATTTTGGCTTTCATATACTTAAAGTTTGAAGCATTGCCTATGTAGGTTCCAAGAAAGGCATATACTTCATTCCATTGAGGTTGAGAAGCAGATTCTAGATGTTGAGGCTATTAGCCGATGCTCAATTAGGTTCAAGAAAAGATAGGGTCATTTATTAGTGTTCTAATTCTGAATCATAGTGGATCACTAGTCATGTAAAGGGATATGCTTTATTAATGTTGGTTTTAAACTTTTGAAGCTTTTTTTTTTAATCATGGATATTGCTTTCGTAGTGAAGGTATATGGGCAACCTTTTAAGATTCCGAAAATAAGACAGAAATTATTCTCATTAAGAAGATTGGAATTGGGATATTTTTTAGGGGACTTTGTCTCTATCAAGTGTGAATTGCTTGAGCCATTGATGAAGCTTCTCTCTCAAAAATTAGAAGAATGCTATTGAGATAGGAGATTATTATGTAAGATCAAAATTTTTATGAGTAACACTCAGTAGTTTTTAAGTATAGCTTTCGGATTTGGGATTCTAATCATGAGCATCTTGTAAGAGGTAGGTATGTGTGACTATTTCAAAGCTTTCCCAAATTCATGAAAGCAATAAAGTGAAGAGCACACAGGAAATACTGAGAGGCGGTGGTGGGGGTGTGGGAGGAGGGGGTTGAATCAATATTTCAGAACTTTTAAAACTTTAAACCATATAACCATAGAAAAAATAAATCAGAACATTGAAAATATCATAAAAACCATATGCAAGTATGAACACCAGGATTATGTGGAAAACCTTTTCGGGTAAAAAACCACGGCAAAATATGGCTTTTATAATCACCAAAGGGCACCAACCCAGATTATATAGATGAGCCCCAACCCACCGAGAGCACCAACTCTCCTTCAAAGCACCAACTCCAGTGGCTGAAGCACCAACTCCATTCTTCAAACACAAAACACTGTTTCAAGCAATGCCTTCACATGAACTGTGAGGCTCTCAAACACATACACGCTGTCCAAAATCAATTTCTGATTCACAACACCCTTGAAAGCATATCATACTCAGAAAATTTCTGATAACACCTCGACTCCACAATAGACTGTTTTAACACATAAAACTCTTGACTTTCCAACCTCTAAGATTTTTAGATTAAATTACACACAGATCGTGAGACCTCTGGCAATATAGTTACTTCTCCAAAATGTCACACACTAACTCTACGCAGCTGACTCAAGAATACAACATCAATAAACTGAGCACTCCCATGAATCACCCAATAAAAATTCTCATTGACGGCAGCCTTCACACAATATTTCCAAACAAATACATCCTCTGCTGATTTGGATCATGACGGTAAGGATGAAAACGATGCAAAAAGATCACACCATACACAACATCCTCTTCAATGAGTGCACACAATAAGGAAATCATCTATATCTTTCACACACAACTCGGCCCAACAAGGAATAATACAAAAGCTTTATATGCTCATCAAACTCACACACACAATATATAAAATCAATCACCAAAGCTGCTCCCGATGACTCTACTACATCACAAATGGTATATGGAAAGCTTTTATTAAGCACGATAGAACTTTCTCCACTTTCTTCAAGTAATGATGGAGCTCAAAATAAAATATTTCAAAATCATCCCCTTCAGAAATATCTAAAGCAGTTGCTGTTAGAAACTGTCCAGATTAATAGCCGCTCTGGCATATAATATTTTAGCTGATAATAGATGAGTTTGAAGCCGTTAGAAGGATTTAAAATAGCCGCCTTCAAAAATAGATGTCAGAGAGACATTTGACTCTGCAATAGTTAAATTAGCTGCCCTCTCTGAAAAATTCGCACCACACAACAAACTTTTTGGGAGATAAAATAGAAACTGCTGATCATACCAAAAAGAAAACTCAGAAACCGATGCCAAAATATGCCAAAATAGAATTTCCATGACTTGGCAATAAATTCTCTGACCTCTATAGCCGTCTACAAAAAGAATCACAACTTCACATTAAAAGCTCAACTTTATTTCTGTAGCTGTCGCACCTAGTAGAGGTTGCCTCACAGAAATAAATGCAAGCATTAACATCAGCCAGAAAACACAAGAAATGTCCCTGCAATTCATTATGACAGCCGCTCATTGCAACAAATTCTACTACATACACAAAACAATCTAACTTCAAAAGAAACACCCAGTATATGAGATTTCCTGAAGCTGTCGGTTGGTAAGAAAAGTCTATTCAAAAGATCGAGCTCCATCAAATTAATAACCGCACCACTCCATACACCAAAAATAATTTGATACCATAGACTTTATTGAATCATTTCCAAAAACTGTTTCAAATTCTAGTCTCCAGAAAAATTGAATACTACCGCTCCGTACTCAGACAAATCTGATGCATCAAAAAGATTCTCTCAATAAAATAAAATGCCCAGTCATCTTCATGCCAAGGTTCAACAAAAAAACGTCCCATCATAAAGTCTTCACAGATTTAGCAGAGAGGCTTTAAACAAAATAACCCACTCCAGGTTTTATGAAGACAATAAATTAATTAACAGAGCAAACAAAGAAACTGCGCAGAAATATTCCACACCACTTAGAGATACTGCAGGTGAAATAAAAGAAGCCATTTCAGTATAAGCATATTGATGCATGAACTTTAATAAGCCGCCCCATTACATAGTTGATACACATAAGAAATGCCATGAATCATTTGTAGAGCTGTCGCTGGCTTTAGTTAGCCGTTCCAAATTTGACCTCTTGCCATGTCTAAATGAAAAGATTAATGTTTAAATAAAATACAAGCCATCTCCAAAAACCAAATAATTTCATCATCAGCTCATAAAAATGTCTCCTAAATATGCAACATTGATTATTCTCCAAAAGAATATTTTTAACACAAACACCTGCAGATAGCCGCCACTAATAATCTCCTTTATTTCTAACGCAACTGCTATAACTTCACCCTAAAACAAATGCCAACAGGAATAAATGAAACAATCCGTCGCTTAATATTTGAAGCCTCAACTTAGAAACTGACTCAATAAACTCAATAAAATCGCCTCAAAGATGAAATATGCCAGTAGAAAACTGAATAAAGACTTTTCAAATGCTGACATGTAACGTTGATATGGCAAGGATGATTTGTCATAAGACTGGTTGACAAGAAGACAAGTAAGTTGCTGATGCAGACAACCAAATAGCAGAAGCAAACAGCCAGGCAGCTCAACCAAGCAGCCAAGCAGCTCAAACAGGTAGGCAAGCAACTCAAGCAGCTAAGCAAGCAGCTCAAGTACGCAACCAGGTAACTCAACCAAGCTGCCAAGTAGCTCAAGCAGCTCAAGCACTTAAGCAAGCAGCTCAACCTTGACATCAATGATAAAATATTCTAACATAAAGTTTGTAGGAGTGCATCTTGAGAGTTTTTGAGGTGTTTTTATAGTTTATAAAATCTCTCTACTTTTGATTGAATTAGTGTACACAAGTGGATGTTGTTGCACATTTTTAATGAAAGGTAAGAAAAAAGGCCTCAAGGATGTTTAGTTTAAGCATGACCATTGAAAAAAATAAATGAGAAAATAATATCTATAGATGACAAAACGGGTAAATGGGACTCAAAATTACATCAAATAGTGATGGTAGGAGTGCCCAAGGCTTCTCTTATCTAGAATGTAATAGAGGATTTATGAAGAAATGTAAACCTTGAGACAAAAGTAAACCTTCATGAGTAAGTGGCATTAAGCATTAATTGGCATGACGTACTTATGTAAATTACTTTACATATTAGAAAAAGAAAAATATTAAGGAGTTACTAATTAGATATTGAGAGCATGTAGGTTGACCAATTTTGGATTTCTAGCCTAGAATGAGGGTGTTTATTGAATTGGTCAAAAACCTAGGCCTACTTGATTACAATTCTGTACAATTCGTTTTGGAATTGGAATCAAGTTTGATTTGCTTGTGGATTCATTTAAGGCACGGTGTTTTGCATAGAATTCATTTGGAATCATTTTATGAGCTTACTTAGGGTGATTCGAGCTATGTTGGGGTGATTCAAGTGGCAAGTAACAATTGCAATACGTTTTGTTTGAATTTTGACCAAATTGCACCCTAAACCCTAATCAGATGGCAATTTTTTCTTGCATTTTGTTTGACGAGTAATGGAAAAAAATTAACATTGGGTTTTGTTTGATGAGTAAACAACACCACAATAAGATTTACAATTGCTAGAGTAAGCAGTGCTCAATAAGCAACACACAAATTTCCTCTAATTCGACAGCCATTTTCACTTTTTGAGGAGTTAGATAGCCAGCATACATTTACTACAAGTGGCGGTGGGGCTCTCTTTGGTTCTTCTAATCTACCTACATCATCCAATGCCAATGATGAAGATGATGTTGGTTGCAATGATTACCCATATGACACTGATTACTTATTGTACTATTTTAATATTAAACAATGACTATCTATCATGACATTTGAGTTCGACAAATTGATATTGAGAAAGTATATTGTATTTCCAATTTGTAATATTTATGGTAGTTTTGTTTAGCATATGCATGACATGTGGTATTCTGAATTTAATTTCTGTTTTTTAATCTGAAAAAAAAATGTATAAATGTATTTTTTTGGAAACACCCAGATCCTACCTATCTCCACCACACCCCCAAAATTTTGCCATACTGGCATACTGTACCCATGCATTGGTACTGGATTTTGATTCTGGTTCGGCAACTTAGCCTTTTAGTGATTAATGAATATTCGAGGAAGAGTATTTTTGTGCATTAAATATTGTACATCTGTTGTTCATTCATTTCTTCTTGAATTTATCTAGCCTGAACATATATATTTTTCTTACCTCACACAAATGGATGAAGTTGAAGTGGTTGGGGAAGGAAGGTAGGATGTGTTTTATATTTAGATTTTACAACTTTTTTGAATCTTCTGTAAGTGCATTTGTAAAGAATATTGTTTAAAGAAATAGGTAATTTTCAGGCATTCGGAGTTTCTTTGTTCTGTTCATACAATACAATTCATTTCTTTTATCTTATGGTATTGGATTTTGTTATTATCCTTTGGAAATTTGTAATTTGTTCTCTTGACTGTTTCTGATGTTCTTCAATTATATCATATTATAATTAGTTTGTTTCCTTACTTTGACAATTACAGTTTAACTACAATTAAGATTTTTGCGTTTCTGTACTCTCTTATAGATGCATTACATGTTTACCCTAAATTCTGCTGTCTCTTTTAGGATTTGTGTTAATTTTATTAATTTATGTTCAGGTGAAATTGACATATTCAAAAAATTGTAGGTGGGACCTGAAGCTTTTGAACAGGCTGCAGCAGGCGGTGCCCCAGGTGGTCCAGGAGGTGCAGGATTTGGTGGTTTTGGTGGGTTTGGTGGGTTTGGGGGTTTTGGAGGCTTTGAGGATGTTTTTGGAGGAGGACTAGATGAGGTCTGTTTTTGTTTCTAATCAGTATGAATTTCTATCATTTTTATCCATGTCAACAAAGAAATCAAAGAGCTGTGGATAAGTGTTTAGTTGGAAATTTATATTGATTTGTCTTTGATGTTGAACTTTTTCTTATATGGTTGTTGTTTGTTTGGGTTCAGGCCTTGAAGAACATGTTTCGTCAGAGGTCATTTGGAGGCGAGGATATCAAGGTAGATACTTGCACTTAAAAAGGATGAGGCTGGTCTTTGATAGTTTTTGCAATTAAATGTTGCTTTGCATGGCTGGAATAACCAGATTATTTTGTCATGGCTATCTTTCATAATCATCTATAAATTCACAGACTCACAGTGCTGAATAATCTTTGATAATTACCTCTTTTGCAGCAAACACTTGAGTTGTCTTTCATGGAAGCAGTGCAAGGGTGTGCTAAAAGTTTCTCTGTTCAAACTACTCTACCTTGTTCAACATGCAGTATGTATGCTATTCTCCTTAATGTTTTTGAGTTTTGCGAGTTCTGTTAGGTGGGAAAAGTTTTGTTTATTCTTTGGAGTTTTCAGAGATTAAATTAAGAAACTCTTAGATAACACAGACTATAACCAATGCATTGCCAACTAGAAGAGTCAGCTTGATAGAGTACCATGCATTGTTCATCAGCTGGGATTCATCACCAATCACTTTTCATAGGGAGTGTTTCTGCCTGAGCTCCTTGGTGTTATTATTGGCGATTGAATTGTCTTTAAAAATAGTGAAACCCATGGTCTGTGTTGCACTGGTGTAGGGGCTTTATATTTTGATTCACTAGCTCATTGCTCAAACATGAGTGACGCCTAGGTCATGAACCACTGTGAGAATGTTGCCTCCTAATATGCGTGTAATTATTTTTGAGTGCTAAATGTCAAATTGCAGGTTATTCTTGAGACAAATAATACATGTAAGAAAATAATGCATTGTGGCATTGTGGTAAGAGCATGGGATGATGTCCTCATTAGAGGTTTTAAGTTTCTGTTATGCATATCATTGTATTTTTTTGTTGGGTAAACTGCAGGAGCATAGTTGGAAAACTCGCCAATTGCAAGTACTCGGCAAGCCTGAAAAACTTGGTTCGGAAAAAACTTGGCAAAAATCTCGGCAACTTAAAATATTGCTTAAATTTCACTAAAAATGAATTTTTTTTGCAAAATTCAATGATAAGATGCATCCAATGAGTCAATAAATGAGTACATAAAAGAAACAAGCTGAGTCTAGTTGTATTTGATTGATTTGAAAGCAAATTGGCTACGAAATGGCATCCTCATGTGGAATGCGTTGATATTGATATTCTAAAACAAAATGAATATAGCAAATTGTTTTTGTAAAAATGAAAGTAACTACTACATTAATATATTTTACAAATTTACATCTTCCTCTTTCCCATGTCTAGTGAAAACTAGGGGAGAATTAGAACTAGATGATATTATAGATGAAGACTTGTAGGCAAACTTGGAAACTTGGACTTAGAGTATACCTAGAAAATCAAATGAATTCAATGGGAGTTTGAGGGCAGTGCCCCTTGTGGGGGTCTAGGGGCAATGCCCCTAGCAGGGTCGAGGGGCAATGCCCCTTGTGAGGGTCTAGGGGCAATGCCCCTAGCAGGGTCAAGGGGCAGTGCCCCTTGCGGGGGTCTAGGGGCAATGCCCCTAGCAGGGTCGAGGGGCAACGCCCCTTGTGGGGGTCTGGGGGCAACACCCCTAGCAGGGTTGAGGGGCAACGCCCCTCGTGGGGGTCAAGGGGCAGCGCTCCTAGCGGGTTTGAGGGGCAGTGCCTCTTACGGGGGTTTGGGGGTAGCGCCCCCAGTGGGGTCGAGGGGTAGCGCCCCTCGCGGGGTTCAGGGGCAGCGTCCTTGGCATGCTCCCTATTGTGGTACAGGGTGGGGTCGAGGGGTAGCGCCCTCGCCGCCAATACCAATTTAAGGCTTCTGAAACCATACAAAACTCCATGGCGCACCTCATTTTCATGATTTTTTGAGTGTCAAAAATTAATGCTGACAAAGTCCAAATTAAGACCTTCAAAAGTTAAAACAACACAAACTGCAAAAAATGAATCGAAATTGCCTTTATTTTGGCCGCAGGTTTCTTTTTGCTAAGAGGCTGATTTTTAAAAAAAAACTCTCCGAGTTTTTCTGAAAAACTTGCCAGAAAAAGGGCAAGTTATTTTGGCTAGTACTTTCCATTAAAACTCGTTTCAAAAAAAAAACTCGTGAGTTTTTGGCGAGTAGTCCAATTATGTGCAGGAGTACTTTATATACCAATGTTACAGGTCATTCATCTTGGCTCATCTTCAGGGCAATGCGACAAATATAAAGAATAAATAGATATTTCAATGAAGCTTATGTTGCCATGTGGGTCTACCCTGTACAATAATTCTTCTTCTTTATTTAAGGCTGTCTTCATTTGGAAGTCCATTGATGATAGGTTTCCAGGCTTGGGTTAAGGCCAAATCCTCATATCTTTTAGTGTCCTAGTCTCTAGAATGTTTTATATTCTTAATTGCTTCTGGCAATTCGTATTCGTGTAGTGATGCATGGTGCATTGTGGAACACAAATGTTTAGCCTAAGATGATTTGTTAATCTGTTTGTGTTGTAGATTAGTTGCTTTCACCAATTCTTGTTGAAATGGGTCTTGCTGTCTTTATGATGTAAGGCTATCTGTGAGGGCAAGGAATGGTTTGTTATTCACCATTGTTGTTCTTGGGGTTGATTGAGTACTTTGTTGATTTAATCATCTTCTTGAGTGTGTTTGAAGGAAGAAAGACCATTCTAACATCTTTTTACCTCAAAGGTTTGCAATTTTCTGTAGATTCTCTAATGTATATGTGAGAAACCTATTAACTGTTTTCTTTTATAATCTGACATTGGTGTACAGGATCTCAATCAGCTTTAAATGAAATACTCTTCTAATCTCCTTATGTTAGTTGTGATATATTTTTTTTGAATGTCTTTGTAAGATTTGTTTTCTTTTGACAGAAATGCTCCTTATCTGCAATATTAATGGCAATAGTGTTAGGGATGCTTGTTTGTTTATGAAGGGTGGTGAATCATATACTGCATGTGCCACCAAACCATAACTTTTCCTTGTTAACTGAACGTTGAAGAATGGATGAAAATTATCCTGTTCTACTTTCATAGACAAAGAGCATCAAGGTGTTTAGGAAAGAAGAAGATGACAGTTATCTTCTATTTCTCAATGTTCTTGTAGTAAGGAAAAGTGACAGGATTCTAACATGTCAAGTATAGGGGAAGAAGACACACAGTGGCTTGCTCTAAACTCTAAATCAGAAAGACATCATCACTCTTCACCAAAAGCAAACATCCTTTTCAGCTTTCACATTACCAAAGAGTTTCCAATTGTCTTCCCTTCCACAAAAGTCAACTTACAATTGTGTTACTATTTCTATTGGTTTCTCTGTCATCTTCAATAACATCTCTTCTACATCTTCAGCATTCTTTGTTTTCTTCTCTCTCTTTCTCCTAATATCGCAGATTTTCTAGCTATAACTGTTCTCTCTAGAATCTTTATGATAAGTGTTATCTTGTGTTTATGAGATACAAGATTCATTGACTTTCCAACTATGTTGCAGGGTTCGTACCCGCAGGCCTCGAACCCGGTTCGGGTACGCACCCGGTTCGGGTACGCACCCGGTTCGGGTTCGTCTGTGGGTACGTGCTGGGTACGCACAAGGTGCGCGCCCAGCACAAACCCAGGTGAACCCAGGCGAACCCATGGGCCAAGTTAAAAAAAAAGGGACCAAACTTGATTAAAAAACAATTTTAAATTTTTTTTTTTTCCTCCTAACCCTAAAACAGCATTGATCTTTCATAGTATGATACTTGATCATTGATCATTTCATAGTGATGATTTCCATTGTGATAATTCAATGTGTAAAGCAGAGGCAAATCTGGGAATCAATACTAAGCCATTCCAACTTTCAAATATGATTGATACACAATAGATACCTACTCAAAAATTAATATTAGACCTGTACATACTCAGAATAACCAACAAAGAGCAGATCATAGTATTCCAAAACTATGCCAGACCACAGCAATACAAACTGAGCTTATATTTACAGCAGATACATTACATACAACGACCAGAATTGACAGCAACCTCAAAAATTTGCAGTAGATAATAGTACAACAGATAATCAGCATTACAACATTACTATCCACTCCATAGATACTAACAGTAAATCTGATAACCCAAATCTGAAACATACTACTCAATATTGGACTGAGTTTACCAAGCATATTCAGAAATACATATTCAGACTTATTGCAAGAACTTCCTGTGTTATGTTTAGAGTTGATGTATGAAGTTAATCCTCAGAAAATTAACAGCAGATAGAAGAAAGTCTGTACTCAATCTGAGACAAGGTTATAATCTTTTACAACTTCTCACAGTCTATTTGTAGCAGCAAATACATTGATTTATAACACCAGATAATAGAATGAACAGCAGTTACAAGTAATACAATGAGTTTATAAATATCTCAGACCTGGGAATGTGTTTGCCAGGGTAAATGTATGATGAATCTTGCTCGATCAATGATCAATGATCGTGAATATTTATCTTTGGCATTTGGCATTGATCAATGATCAAGTATCATACTATGAAATGATTTAGTTTTACAATTCTGTATATTTCTCTTTTTTTTTTTTGTATATATATATATATTATAATATATTAAATTATATATATATATATATATATACACACACGTACCCATACGTACCCAAACCCCTAAAAAAAATTTTCACGTACCCACGTACCGGGTTCTCATACCCGCACCTGTCCCCGAACCCGAACCGGTAACTTAGCTTTCCAATATTGCATTCTATTTCTTTACCTCTAGCTCCCTTATCAGTTGGTTCTACAGTTTTGTTTTATATGCTTTTTTTTGCTTCCTGCTGCCACTCTTATGGCTTTGCTAATCAAGATAGAGACTAGTCAAAAGTTGAAGTAAATCATTCATTATTTTCTTTACATACTCTTTCCACTAGATAGATGGTAGATTTATGTGTTTAGAATCGTGGAGAACACAGGAGCTCACAACTAGATGCCGTAGAAAATTGGATTCCACTCTGAATTTGCCCTCTTAGCCTCACTTAATTTGACTTCATATATTATTTTCATATATACTAGGGTGTTTTCTTGAGCTATTGCTGTTGCTTTTGAAGGATGACAATGGGTGATGACAAATTAAGTAATAATTCACATGGAACTAGAAATGGAAATGGCACTATAAATATATGTTAATTGTACAGAAAACATAGAACAACACTATACACAAATAACACAAAGCTATCTAGAATATATCATAATTATTATCATAATGTACAAAAGCATATACAATTCAAAACTTGAATGTCTTCATTGATATAGGCATTATGCACATGGTCCTCAATGTATGTATGACTTACAGTAGCATATTTTAATAGATGCCAGATAGATCCTGATTATCTCATGAAAACAGTTACAAAGGGAAAGAAGGTTGTAGTTTGTTGACCCCAACGGTCATGATGTTGATCACTCTCGTAACCCATCTTAAATCAATTCTGACAAGCTGAAGTACATAATAAGTTTTGTCATGGTATAACATATACAATGATAACCAAAGCATGTTCTATTAGGAAAGCATTTTAGCCACTAGGTACGCAAAGCATAGGCAAAACACAATGAGCACAAAATGATTAGTGTTAGCATTGTTTTGACACAAGCACTGTGAGTACATATAGTCCAAGGTATTTTCTTGATCCCCAAGTGAGAGAGTGAAGCTCATGCTATGATTATCATCCCAGGTTTGAATGGGGTGCTCCTTATTGTCTTTAGAGTGTTTTACAATCTCAAAGGTTGGGAGCCACCACTGCCGCTGGCTTGTGATTACAATTGATACGACTAATTTGTGCTGAGAGGTGAATCCCACAAATTGGGCTGGGGAACAGTGGGTCTTGCCAATGTATCTGGGTTAAACACACGTGAAGCACTGCTGATAATGCATCTGAGCTTGACATATGAATGACATAGAAATTTTTGTTAGGTAACCACATTAGACTAACAGATGATATCAATCATAAACCGGAACCCTATCAAGTCAAAATGTGGATAACAAAATAATTGTTGCCTGTTTTAATTGCACAAGTATGTCCATTGTCATCTTGTAGCTATTTTCTTTTTCTTATTTTGGAGTTTATGTAAATTCTACTGTACGACAGATGTTGGTGAAGTCATAAGCCATTGCATTTATTATTCTGAGTTGGTAGACAACATGGCCTCTACAACCAAGCATGCAAGAACTCTTCTAGATTGGAAAGCACTGGATTTGTCCTTATTCTTGTAGCATTACTTATTAATATTCTTCATGCTGTGAACCAAATTCTGCAGTAATAGTTGTCAAACCTTGGGGAAGAAACCTTATGACTGCAGATCTGAGAATTGACACTGAAAACAGAACAGAAATCTGAAATATTGAGCACACAGTGATACTGACGGGGAAGGGAGAGGCGGTGGGGGGGTGTGCGCGGGGGGCGGAAGGGCGTGGTGGACGAGTGAATCAGTATCTAACAATCCTTTACTTTTCAAAATTTAACCAATCACAATTAAAACCATTAAGGTGAGATATAGCAATTAGGAACACAGTGAGAACACAAAATTTACGTGGAAACCTTTTTGGTAGAAAACGACGACACAATATTGCATATATATTAAGGTTTAATCTTTCTTGTTCTTGTAGGCTTCAACCTACTATCGAAGTCTCAAATCTCTTATACCAACTGAGCTCCAACTCAGCAAGAGGCTCCAACCTCTACTTGATAGGCTTTAACCTATTGGAGGCTCCAACCCCAATACACAAACTAAGCTTCAACCCAGCAAGAGGCTACTATCTCAATTTGATTGGCTCCAACCTATTGGAGGCTTCAACCCCCACAAATTTGATCCAAACTTCTTTCCTTATAAATCTGATTACAAATCTCGAACCTGATCCAATTTCAAATCTAGTTCAAATCATGTACTTTCTCCTCAAATCTGATCTACATTTAAATATCAACCTTTTTGAATCTGATTACAATTTTGCACAATATCTCTTTCACACAAATCTGATCAAATTATGAGTTCTTTCACATTCCACACAAACTTGAATCAATCACCAATTTTCTTGCTTCTCAAATCTGAATATTATCTATCCATCTTGCTAGCATAAATTCTTTCATTTCATTGCATAATAATCTTCAAAATAAATCAGAATTACTTTTCATATTTCTGCTAACTCTTTTTCTTTATATTCTGAAAATATTCATAGAAAATTGTTAATTTTTGATTCTCCCTTCAACCTTTATTTATACCATTATTTTTTTGCCAAAGGATATGTCTATTTGAAAAGAGACACCTTTTTGAGAAGACACAACTCTTGATTATGCTAATCACTGCCCTTTGAAATTTGTTAGTTTATGCTTTTAATAAATTAATATTTTGTCATTCTTGGATCACTGACTTTTCTTAAGATAATCTCTATATATATTGACCACAGCTTGCTTTCCTTTATGATGTTCGATGCTTCTTTGATATATTTTTTGTCAATAATCTTTCTCCTTAGATAAGCACTGCCTTTATCTGCTCTTTCATCAACATATTGTCTTATTTTAATTTTGTCCTATATGCTTTTTGTCTTATTCACTTAAATCATTCGCTGCTTTTCATAGATGAATTTTGCTTCCTTCTTTTATTTGTCTTAATTATAATCGCTGATTTCATAAGTGTATTTGCATCCTCCTTCAATATATATTATTTCATTCTTGGACAATCTTATATATATGTATATCTGATTTTGTCTTCTATGTCTTCACTCAAGCCTGCAAAAACTCTTCTCTTAATACTGCATTTATAATGGTCTGCTTCTTATACTTGTAATCTGATTTTGCTTCTCATGACAACCACAGAATGTAATTCGATGATGATGATACAGTGGCCTTTGGCTGTAGTGATTTCCTTCACCAAAAGATCTGATTTCTTTGACACCAATGACAACTTTGTCTTCTCACCTTTGACATCAATAACAACATTTCCAACATGAAACTGAAGGCATAACAGAAAATTGGGGTCTGGAACGGGGATGTGAACTTTTATGACTGAAAGATTTGGAATATAGTAAAGAAAGAGAAGTCTGGGAATTAAAAGACAATAGAACTGACTATTTAATGATACCGAACAGCCAAATCTTTGAGGTGCGTTAGTCCAATTTGAAGATGTTCAATCTTCAAGGTTCTGTATTCATACCATTTTTAATGAAAAGAAGAAACCCTCTCCATGATGCCTTTCTAAAACTTATATGAAGAAGGAAATCAGCACCTTCATATATCCTATGCTATCTTTAGCCTTTCATGGGTTCATATACATTATTTTAAATATTTGATTTGCTTAAATTACTTACACATAATTGTACCTTATCTCTAGAATAAGGACATGTAATCATACACAAAGTGTAACTAACTTTCTAAACATTATCTCTATTCTCTAGTATCCGTTGTTTATTTTTTCCCATATCATCATTAGTATCCTTTATTCTTTTATGCATGGATATCAATCTCATGTTTAACACTATGAATTTATTTGTGAACTTCTCATCAGATGTGTTGAGCTTAGTAGAATTCCACCTCGTCTGAGTTGATTAATACCCCAATCAAATAAACAATAAGAGTATTGGAGTTTGTTAGGTCCCTCCCACAAAGTGTCTTCGATGGGAAGATCTTTTGATTGCACTAACTATTCTGTAAGAACTTGGTTTCATAATCTTCTATATATGCTGTATTTGTAGCAAGGATGCCCTTAGTTATTAGAGTTAACTTCCCTTCCTTATTAAGGGGAGGCAATTTTTGTAAAATGCCTCATTTTGACCAATTATCTTTTTAAATTAGAGACATGGAAGGTGTTCTGTACCTTAGCAGTGGTGTCTGTTGTAGTTTATAAGCTATGGGTCCAAATTGTTGAGGATTAAAGAATGGACCATAATACCTAGGAGATTGTTTCTTTAATGTCTTCTTAAGAATGGTCTGTTAATAAGGTTACAACCATAGAAGCATAAATCCTCAAAAAATCTTCCGTTGAAATGATTTTCCCCCAAAAAATCCCAATTTAATCATTCGTGATTTTCAATGATTTTTAAGGGTATAAATTGCAAAAAAAATGCATAAAAATCGCAAAAAAATTGCCCAACCAACCCGTCACGAAACCCTAAACACAGGAAATTGCTATTTAATTGATTTTTTTTCGTTATTTTTAGCACATAATTGAGCATTGGCCGTTGGAATGTGGTTCACCATCAAAGGTTCACTAGATTTCATTAGGTTGCTGAGGGAAATTCTAGATAGACAAGCTTGAATGGACGTATATTTCTAATAGTTGTTAAAGACATTAAAATAGAGACACGTTCTTTGGTATGCTTCTATGCTTGATGTTAAAGGAATTATAACATGGAATGGTTAAGAGATGTGCTGCTTTTTCCTCTATATTCCACACTACTGTCATTTGCCTTATGCTCGTAGTAATGCTTTCCATGGATATAAATCCAAAGACACAATTTAGTGGGAAATAGTAGACATTATCATAAATACTAAGTAAGGCTTCTATCTTATTTTTTAACATATCTGAACCTTATGAGAGTACTTGCCAAAAGTAAATATAGAAAGGCAAAGTAAACTAAAACGAAACTCTATTGGCTTGATATCAACCTAAAGAGGTTTGTTTTCTTTGAATTCTTGTGATCCAAACTATTCAAAAGAATTTTAACATTTCAATTATCAACAATAATACCAAGGTGGTTGTTTAGATTATCAAGGTTAGGTTGGGATAAATTTCCTTTTTAGATGCTAACAGAGTGTGATAATTTGGACCTTCAATTTGACAGTGGCCATCAAGTTTTAATACAAACGGGTAGGGTAGTGACAATTGTATAATCAAGTGGGAAGCATAAGTATGTACATATAGTATATAGACATTGTGGAACCGAAGCAGAATGGTTCCTATCAAAAAGATAAAAATTAGCTTGTAGTGCTAAAAAAAAATGAACATAGAAGTATTTTACATCAAAATGAAGGATTGCTTTGGTTATATTTAATTTTTCTATATATTCTACAAGCTTAATGCTTTGTTAATTGGTGAAATTCGCTGCTTAAATGCTTGCCCTGTGCTTGTTTAGGAACTACATTCCTCTAGGATTGTCATATACATGCAGGTTCAAAAGGCTTGCAAGGATTACAATAGTAGTACATGAGTGATTTAGACATATATAGTGTAGCTTTCCATGCATATTAAATAGGTACCAGAAAAACTAATACATGCCTTGAGAGAAGTCATGCCCTAGTTTTGTGGGCTTATCTTAATCCCTCCTAAAGCAAGCCTCATATATTTTTTCTTTAACGATCTAGATAGATTTCAGTAGCAACTATCCCATTGAAAGGGAATATTCCTCGTGCTTTGATTTTCCATTGAAACTTGTACCTATAATCTCTCAAATTTTCAACTGTAAGTCCATCAGTTTTTTAACTCCATCATCCACTTATACTCAAAATCAAGGAAAAATTACTTGAATCATAATAGCTAAGATTGTGGGTCAAATAGTTGCTCTCTTCTTTTGTACTAGCAGCTCTTTATTATCTAATGGAAAAGTATTTAACACTCCCTTTACTCTTTTGCAAATCTGCTAAAATAGTTATCAATGTGAACATTTCAATATCATTTGTGGTCTTTTGAGATTTAAGATTTTGTTTCAAAAACATTTTCTATTACTCTATCTTGAGCTATTTGATTCAAAACCTATTAAGTTGAACTTTGCAATTGTTTCCTTGTCATATAATTTCTCTTTCACACTCTTCATATAGTTCTCTTTGACATTGTTCTAGAAATTGCAAGTATTGCTAAATCACAAATATGAACTAGTTGATTCCCGTTTTGTAATTTATGATGTCTACTCAGCAAAGGAAAATTGTCTTTTTAATGACTTTCTTGAGCCTAAGGATTTTGAGATCCTAGAGGCCAACTTGGATATTCATGAGGTTGAATGACTTAGGAGAGGCTTTGAGCTAGGAGCTTCATCATCAGGACCTGCAGCCCTCTAGCATAACTCTATTTGTAGTAGCAAGAGTCATTGGCTACGTTTGATTTTTTGGAACTTTGTACTTAGTTTATAGGTTGACTTTTTACAAACTATATTGTAATTGAAATTTTATCAATTGTAACCATCTAGTTATTATTTATGCACTATGAAGTATGCTTTGTGCAATGCAGTGTAATCAGTGATATGAATATAAACATTGACAATAAAATCCTATTTTGTACAATTCATGGGTTAAACTCTAAATTATTTGTCCTCTATATCTCTATGCTATGGAAATGCCCCTAAATTTCAAAAAAAGTAGTTTTTGTCTCTTTTTCTACAATTTTTTCCAGATGTTTTCTGATTTTTTCCCGATTTTTTTCAAAAAATCTTATACTTTTTGGTTTGCCGATTTTTTCCCCAAATGATTTTTGCTGCTATGGTTACAACTAACAAAATACTTGATCTCTACATGCAAATTCCATTTCTGAGTGACGGTGTTCTCAGATCTGTCAATGATTTCAACCTATCTTGAGTATTTTAATTTCATCCTTAAAACCCTTTAAGATTGTTTGCACTCTTTAGAGTGAAATATTGAGCTGTTGTTATTTTGGTGTCATGAATACCCGAGCTCAGCAATGGTGGTGGATTGTATCCATATGAAGCCTTGAATGGAGTTACCCCCAAAAACATGATGGGGGGTATGATTCCATTTTTCTGCTAGTGCAACCATCAAGTTGTCAACACAAAAACATGTAGAAAGTTGTCTGACACTGAACAACCAAATCTCGGAGGTGAGACCTCTTTGTTTGTAAAGATGTCCAATTTTCAAGTTTTTGTTTTCATATCATTTTATATGAAAAGAAAAATCCTTCTATACAATGTCTTAACCAAAGAAGCATAAATCGCAAAAAAATTGCGATTTTTAAAAACTCTGCAAGGTTCCTGATTTTTTTAGCCGTGTTGACTGTCGAAAAAATTGTTGAAATCAGCAAAAAAATCGGCCAAAAAACCCCACCAAAATAAAACCCTAAAAACACGTTTTTAATCTATAAATTTTGGGTCGCATACTTGACCGATATTGTCTGAAGTTGACTACAAATTTCGGGTTGCGATACAAGGACAAAAAACATTGGGTCGCGATACTGTGGAGTGTCTTTGGCCACCAGCATATCTGCACACGAAACAGGTTTTTGTCATGCCACTGATCAATCTTAATTAATGAAATGTGGGCTTGGTTTTGTATTAAATCCTTAGCTTTAATATTTTTCATATTTGCAAGCTACACGATAGAGCTTTAAGCCTTTAACCAATTAAATAAATTCACAGGCCTTTGCTTTAATATTTTCATACCTTTAACAGCGAGCTCCCTTCAATAGTTAAATACGGACCTCTTCCTTGCCAACTGAACACGTATCAGCCGATAGTAGGAGTTCCTTCATATCTCTCTTGCAAATGTTTTAAAGTATCTTCGGTTAATGGATCTCCCTATTCCTAAAGCTTTCATTTGCTTTATTTGTTGCCTTTCAGGGGATTCCACTTGCTCTTTCCCCTTCTACTTGTGGCTAAAGTATCCCTTACATACAGAGGACACACATTAATCCACAAGAAGTCTAGAATAGGAATCAAGATTTTTTACCAAATAGTGAAATGTGTAAGTACTCACTGTTTTATGACAGTCGAAACCACCTATTGTCATCAAGCTGCAGTTTTGGAATCTACAACTATTATCATCTTAATTTCAGCAGTTCAATCTTTACTTTCAGTACTGATCAGTTTAGGATCACAAAGTTTAATGCTAGCTTTGAAACCAAAAACCTGACCTGTACAGTGACATCTAGTGTCATGTTGAAAATCTCTAGAAAAAATGTTTCTAATATTTCTAGTTTCATGTTGGAAGTTTCTAGTAAAATGCAGGTAATTATGCCATTCATCTTTGTAACGTGTATAGAGGAAGAGACCAGTCCTTTTGTAACTCTTGCATTGCAACTATGTTTGTCATACTGATTTGAAGAGGATAATCAAGTTTCAAATTTTCAATGCCTTACAACATGACTGTGCAAATGTTTGTCATTCAAAAGAAATAGATAAACTTTGATAACACAAGATTAATTTTCCACCATCATGAGAACTGGAAAGATATAAGTTTACCCCCTGAAACAGGAGCCTCATTTTGTGATGTATTCTGTGGTCGCTTGATTGATAGCACTTATCTTTCTCTTCTTTCTTTGCTGGTTTTCTGTCTTGAATTTCCCTTTGGGTTTGCCATTTTCTAAGATATTTCACTTAGTTAGCCAATCTCAACTAAAATAGAGATGGAAGTTTTGAATGCCCCTTTATCTTTTCCCTGTATGCTTTAGAATAGAATGCCTGGGTGTAACTAACAAACTTGAATGAAGATTCTTATTCGTTCTTGTATTAATTTTTTTTTCTTACTTTATTAATTGACACTATGCTTGAGTGTATATTTTTCCATCCCTAATATTGCCTCTCCACAAAAGGAAATGCTCAAAAAGATAGTTCTGAACTTTGTGTTCAAACTTTAACTAAATATCCTTCAACCTCTATCAATCATGATTGCTAAAATTTACAACATTGCATTTCAAGGGAATGCATTCTATTGGAAATTCAATGACCAATACCTACATACTACTAATTCTTTAGTTAACAACAATAGAAGTTCTCACAAACAATATCAAAGAAAAAATGTTTACAGACTTACCAAAAAACCAGTGAATCTCTGTCCACTGTGCTGTTTACTTGAGAAGTCTGTTTACATTCCCTTGAAAAGATATGTGTGCTTACAACATTTCAAGATTGACACATTGCCTTCAAAATTTATCATTCATGCCTTCGAAGTTCAAACTTTCTTGTGGCCTTTGATGGCAAAGTAGACTGAATTAAAACGTTTTGCAGATTTGATCATAATGCCATGTCAAAAAGACTTTGTGTGGACACATTGCACTTCAGTTTTGGGTACAACGAATGTTAAATGCAATTGGTGTTTGATTGATATCACTGGGTCATTTATCGCTTCAAATGGCACTTGGCAGAGGAGCCAGGAAATAGCAACACTCCTTGTCAAGCATGCCCTACATATGTCACATATCAAGCAAGATTGGCTTTTCATGCAATTCTTGAGCACAAGGCAAAAATAGCAAGAATCGAGGTTGAAATAGGTTCTAATTATACAAACGATAGAAGGAATTGCTTGGATGAGGAAGATGATGCAAATGAGTTTTTGAGGGAATCAGGGTCAACACCTTCTACAACACGTGGCCCAAACATAGGTGGAGGAAACATTAATGCTTTCTTTGCACCTCGTACTACACTAGGATCACATACCACTTTGGAGAGTATAGGATGGAGGAAGAATGTCCATGAACAAGCAAAGAAGGCGATTGGAAACTTTTGGTATTACTCTAGCTTGGCATTTCATGTTGCTAGGTCACCATATTGGCAAGGTATGGTGGATGCTATTGCAGCTACGGGTCTCAGGTTCAAAGCCCCATCTTACGAGACATTGAGGGTTGGTAAGTTCAATGATGCAGTACAAGATGTTAATGATGTTTTTAAGCAACATCAACTAGAGTGGGAAAAGACTGGTTGCACCATAATGTTAGATGGATGGACAAACAAAAGGAAGTGAACCCTCATCAACTTCCTCGTCTCTTGTGAAATTCACACTATATTTCTAAAATATGTGGATGCATTATATACAATCAAATTTGCAACTATATTGTTCGAGATGTTTGATTGGGTGGTCAAAGAAGTAGGGTCACAAAATGTGGTTCAAGTTATTACAGACAATGCTGTTGCTTGCGTTGCTGTTGGGAGACTCTTGAGGGATAAATACCCCTCTATATTTTTTACCCCATGTGCAACACATTGATTTGATCTAACCCTTGAGGACATTGGAAAACTTGAATGGGTTAAGGATGTATTGCAAAAGGTTCGTAGAGTTACAAAATTCATTTATAATCACACAAGGGTTTTGTGCATGATTCATACTTTCATAGAGGGCAAGGAGCTAGTTCGACCAAGGGTGACAAGATTTGCAACACACTTCCTTGCACTATAGACTCTTTGCCAACAAAAAATGAATTTGAAACAAATGTTTGTTTCAAATGAGTGGATGGAGTCTGGCTTCACAAATCAAGCAAATGGCATAGTAGTGGCAGGGTACATGTTCTCTACTAGTTTTTGGGATGTAGCTGAACAAGTTGTAGAATTTTTAGAGCCTCTAGTAAAAGTCTCGAGACTAGTGGATGTGGGATATTTGTATGAGGCCATGGATGGGGTCAAGGAGGTGCTGAGGGGTAGGATGGAAAATAATAGGGATAGGTATATGCCATTATGGGACATAATTGATAGAAGATGGGATTGATAGATGCATTCTCCTCTCCATGCTGCAGGACACTATCTTAATCCAAGTTTGTTCTACAACTCTTCATTTAGACATGATGGTGAGGTTTCACAGGGCCTGCTCATATGCATGGGATAAATGTTTGCTACCATAGAACAATTACAGGCAGCTATGGGAGAGTTAGCAATGTACAAGCAAGCAAGGGGTTTTCTCTCATCTAAGGCTGCCGTGGAAGGCAGGAAGACCTTGCAACTAGGTAGAGTCTATAAAATTTTGACAATCTCTCTATTTTGTGGACATGATCATTAAATGTGTTAAAATTTTAAGATATTCTTACATGATATCATCTCCATGTAATGTGTTTTTCAGCACAATGGTGGGATTATTTTGGTCACGAAACCAAATATCTTAGATGGATGGCAAGACGCATTTTGAGCCAGCCATGCAGTTCATCTACTTGTGAGCATGCTTGGAGTGTTTTTGAACACATACACTCCAAGAAACGCAACCGCCTAACACAACAACAAATGAATGACTTGGTGTTTGTTCACCACAACCTCCACTTGAAGCTAAAGAAAGCTCAAGGTTAGACTTTCAATATAGTTGTAGTCAGTTTAAATTGTATTCATTATTTTTTTCACTTGTAAGGCCAAGACTAATTTGTACATGGACAAAAACAGATGCTATTGAGGATGACGGGCCAATTGACCTCGATGAGATTGATCCAGAGTTTGAGTGGATTGCTGGTGATGATGACTTTCTTGAGCTTGACGATTTCGAGATCCTAGAGACTAACTTGGATAGTCACATGGTTGAACAAATTAGGAGAGGCTCTGACCTAGGAGCTTCATCATTAAGACCTGCTGCCCTCTAGCATAGTTGTCATTGGCTACATTTGATTTTTCTAACTTTGTACTTAGTTCAGAGGTTGACTTTGTACAATGTTACAAACTATATTATAATTGACATTTTGTCAATTGTCAACATCTAGTTATTATTTATGCACTATGAAGTATATTTTGTGCAATGCAATGTAATTAGTGATATGAATATAAACAACATAAATCTATTTTCTACAATTCATGGGTTAAAATATCTATTTTATTTGCTCTCTATATCTCTATGCTATGGAAATGACCTTAAATTTTAAAAAAGAGTAGCCTTTGTCTCTTTTTCTACAATTTTTTACCTTTTTTTTCAAATCTGATTTTTTCCTGATTGTTTTAAATTTTTTTTGAACTTTTGGTTTGCTGAGTTTTTCCCCAAACGATGTTTGCTGCTACGGTCTTAACAAATGTATATGGAGAAGGATATCATCACCTTTAGGCTTCAAATATTCCAACCTATGTTTAGATTTGCATGGCTTTATTACCTTTATTTTTAAATTCTATTGACAAAAGTCATCTCAGCGTGGATAAGAACATCTGATCATGCATGAAATAGAAATATCTAAACTAGAACAAATTCTACCTTTATATCATGCAAACTTTTCATTTATTTGCTTGGATTATTATTTCCAGTATCCTTTATTCTTTTGTGTGTGGATATTATCACCAATATCCTTTATTATTTTTTGCATGGATATCAATCTCATTGTGAGATGTGTTGAGCTTCACTACACTGCATGATTGGAGCCTTGTCGATACTTTTATCTCTAACATCTTTTGAGTGGGAGGAGGTTTTCCTGCGTTGAACATGGTGGAAAATATTCTGAAACGGCAAAAGTTACCTAGGATGTTCCAAAGTAACCATTTCCTTCGCCATTGCCTTTGTCATGTCATATAATTTTTCTTGACTTTGGAGGTTTCTTTTTCTGAATCTTGATTCAGTATGGCTTGTGGATAAAAAATTTAGGAGGGATGATGCTAGTATGTTATGATGATTGCTTGCATTTGTATCTTTTGAAGAATTATAGGGTCATTTAAATTGCATCACTTAGGTTCCTTAGATTGTACTTGAACTTTACCATATCTTAGAGATGACACATATTCAGAGAGTACCCGATCTTCTTGCTGATAACCATATTTTATTGTTGTCTTCCAACCAGAGACTTTGCTGGAGGAGCCAAACTTCATAGTTTTTTCTGCTGACAATAAAACTAATGTCATGTGTTTTAAGTTTTAACACAAGAGGGATGAGTCTGTGTCGAAGATTATTTTTTTTTTATATGTAGTTTGAGGAACTTGATTGTGTTAAGGGTATGTTGCTGTTTATGTTTTCAGATAGCTTGTGTTCTTGGTTCTCTTTCTAGAGGGTAAGATAGTGGTTCAGAGCTTTTGATATGGTGTCATACTCAAAGTGGGTATGCTTTTGGAAATCACGCTGATTATGTTTTAGTGAAATATGTGGTATAAGCCTATGGTCTTTGAGTGCATTTCTTTTGATTAGGTATTGTTTTTTTGTTCTTCGTTGCTAACACATTTACTTCTTTTATGACATGGACTCTGACAAGAGAATTGTAACTACTTATAAAAGAAGCTATTGCAACTCTGCGCCATTGCTGAAGTTCACACGGTCTCTGACTTATTTGTCAAAATATCATTGAAACTCAAGTTTTTGGAAATCTTATAATCGCTGGAATGTAATAATTGTTTAATTGTTAGTTGCTTCTCCTCTATTATGTGGTAGGTTGTCTTTTCACTTGACTAACTTGCATATGTTGTGAGTTTTTAGTCTTGGGATATTGGAAACTTCCTTGAGGTATTTTACATTATGATTAACTTTAATGGCCACATTTTTGATTGTTTATGATCATTGTTTTGATTTGGTATATTTCCCTCTGTTTCGGGGCATCCTATGGCTTAGATGCCATGGCCCAGGGGTATCTTTTCTGTCAAATTCAGCTGGGGCTTGCACCTGGATTATGGATACACTTGTGGGATTTGAATCTGGGCCTTTTTGAAAACCAATTCTAATTTTATGACTTGTTCTCAACCATTAAACAGTCTCTTGTGAGCATGTGTGAAATTTTGCGTTCTTTTTTAAATTAAAAAAAAAAAAAAATCCTTCAAGGAGGAAGTCATTTGAATCCTCATTATATTCCATCTTCCACATATCATAATCTGCACTTCTTAAATAACTATTTTAAAGTTGAGCTGTATTTGTGCATTCAGTTCCTTGCTTTCCTCATCTATGTGGTAAGGTAGATGGTGAGTACTTGCATGCAAATTTCTGTGTTGTATTACATTTTCTGGTTTTTTAAAAGATTTAATACAGTATAATTGCCTATGCCTTGCCATGAAATAACTTACAGATGTTGAATGTTTGTATTGAAGTAGATGCTTGGTGTGCTTTCACTGGCCCACGATTATGATACTCTTTCCAAGTGGTATTTCAGTTATGAGTTTGAATATACTTAGGAAAACAAACAGAGTCAATTCTTTGTGGAAGTGCCATAAAAATTAATTATCAACACTGACAATCTGTCTGAGTTAGGTGGTTTGAATTGCAGTTGGTCGACTCTTTTCCACATTATTGCCAGTTTTTTTGCGAAGTGTGGAATCAAGTCTTATGCTTTTGTTGCCGAGTTGTTACCAAGTCCAAATCATGTTGATGTGACTATGCATAGGCTACTGTCTGTAACAATTCAAAGCCGGCAAGGACATCACTTCTGAGAGAAATTGGAGTGCTTTATATGAGTGAGATTTTCACCAAGTGTAGTGTATTTAGTACTCCCTCTAATCAATTAAACATTTTGAGAAACACACTTTTCCATGCAAAACAAAAAGGATGTACATTCCTGTATCTGGTTATAAGCACTATTTTTCAATGTACCAAAAATATGTAATTTGTTAAGCAACGATCTGTTATGGTTCCTTTTTCAAAATTTGAAGAAAATGTCCATGGTGTGTGCTATTGCTCATTTTTATTTAAAACTTTGCTAGCTGCTATGGAATTTCCTTTTTGCAAATGGATTGCTGTTGTAAGATACATATATCAATGCTCCATTGTTGTTTACTAGCATATTGGCCCACAAATTCTAAAACCTGAAACAAAAATTTAATTGCGGATGCAACTTCATATGTGCATTTTTAGGGGTCATAAGGGAATTTCTAATTAAACAAATGTCCAGTAATCAAGGAAGGTCGATTTCCAAAATAAACCTTTTCATATTGCACCAAGATAAAAAACTAAAATTATTTTTTTAATAAATAATAAGGCATTGTTTTTTTCTCAAGTTCCCTCAAGATATATTCAGGAGAAGGATCTGAAACTTTGGACAAAAGTTTTAAAATGCAGTCGACTCCAGGATCCTTAGACAACATGACACACTGCAGACAAGATAACTTGAAGGAAATCAATAACCAGGTCATCATTTTATGGACATATGCAATCCTATGAGGAGGAAATTGCATAGTGGATAGTATTGGAGGTTGCAGACATTCATATCATTGTTGAAAAGAACCTTATTCATTTGCAAGTTATTTGCAGCATAAGTTCTAAAATGTAGTGCATGATTATTCAGATTAATACCACATTTAAACATGAATTCTTGTTAATATATTCCATAACATTGATGCTCTCACTCGTGTAAATAGAAAGCATTGAGCACCAGTAATGAGTATCAAGCATAATTAATTTCCAGGAGAAGTCACACAAGCCATTGCACTAAGGTTTGATTTTGTTAAATGTGAATGTCAAATCCAAATTTCATGGAATTAGATTTTCAGTACTGGTTGTTCCCAGAACTTCTGTAAGTCTGTGAAAGTCTTTCAATAGGCATATTCACATGCTATAGCTTTGAAGTTGTTATGCTTAATGAACATTGCCTTAATGGTTATGGTAATCAACGAACCATGGACATTTATATTAGATTCATAAAATTATGTGCCTGTGTGTGACAATCGAGTTCCATTTCTCTTATTTGATATTTCTCTTATGTGGTACCACAATGTATCTTTTTATGATTATGTTATCTTACACTCTGAACAAGTTGATTCTGCTGTATAATCACTATTATGTTATTTTACTCTCTGAACAAGTTGATTCTGCTGTATGATAAATATCTTTGTTTTCTTTAAGGATTCTTGCAAAATGATATTACTTCTTGTAAGTGTCAAGCAGGAATTCTCATTATTTCTATCATATAAGCTTGAAGAGGCTAACATGTGTACCTATTTTTTTGCACTCTCTCAAGTCTCTTTTTCTAGTGGAATTAAAAAATAGTTTGTTGATTGTGACGATGCTTGAGAATGGCCACTAAAATGTATTGTGGTGATTTTTCATTTCATCAGATGGGACTGGTGTGCCTGCTGGTACTAAACCTGAAACGTGTAGATTCTGTAGAGGTCTGGGAATGGTTAGTGATTAAGTACCTACTTATCTGAAGTTTCCAATCTGTTATTTTACCATCTATGCTCCAAATTTCATTTATTTAGATAACTCTAAATATATTGTATGTCAACGATAATTTTATTCTGCTTAGATGTTTAAAGATGCTTTACTAACAAGAAAAAATCATATGAATGAATCAGGTAACCATGCAACGTGGCCCTTTTAGGATGCAGTCTACATGTACGCAGTGTGGTGGGACTGGACAGTCTATAAAGGTAAGTGATTACATACATCTCACCATAAATAACAGTTGATGCCCTTGTTGAGACTATATGGCAGCTTGTTAATCTTGTATTATTATTACTTAGAAAATAAATAAGGAGATACTATCACATGCCACTGGAAGTAGCTGCCATGATATATCATATAATGGACTTTACTAGCTTACAAATTTTATTAACCATATTAATTTTCTTTTCTGGTAATATACAGTAGAGCATATAGCCTTTATACAAAAAGTATGGATGTTAAGAACTTCAAACAGACAAAAGAATGGGATGGTGCTTGGGAACACTAACAAAAGGCTATTAGCTCTGTATAAAGCAAACAGACAAAGTCAAGACAAGTCTGTATATAGCTACCAGAATACACAGTACCTACACACAATAACAAAAGGCTATTAATTCTGCATAAAGAAAATTGTCAAAGTCCACTTAATTCTCTAAAAAGTAAATCATGGACATCAAAACTTCCACAACTTTCCTATGTGGAGGTCTTAGCAGAAACACGTGGCAGCATGCAAGATGTAACTTCTAGCAAGGTTGATTCCACAATTACTTTTCAAGCTCTTGTCAGCTAATCTGCAATAGATGACACTTCACTTTCCCCAAAGCCCAATTTACTTTTGGGCTTTGTGGCAAGTGAATAGTCATCACTGCAGTAATAAACCTCATTCTGATTGTGATGAGCTTTTTAATTAAATCAGTGAACCATTAAATTCCCATTCATTAGTGGTAGCATCCTATTAATCTTGCTGATGCTAATCCTTGTAAATAGCAAAGGGTATGTTGAATTCATTGCTTCTGGATTTGTCATTTAGTGGAGGTCACTGTGAACCAGAACAAACGTATCAAGAAAAGTTATGATTGCTTCTGGATTTGTCATTAATTGGGCTATAATGTGGTCTAGAAGAAACTCTTCTAGGGAGCATTTCTCTTGGCCTTATAGATGTCTTCCTCTAGGACCATTGTCATTTGGCCTCAGTTTTAATCCCGTGCTTTTGGATTTGCTTAGAAAAGGCCTTAACTTTGTTTCTGGACTTTGGGTCTACTCGGAGAAATTAGTAAGTATTGCCACTAGTAGAATTTGTAAGTCTGGAAAAAATCTACAACTAAGTTGCAAAATTGGAATCAGGTACGGCAAAGGTATGTGGGTATGGTGTGCTGGTACAACAACACTTTTTTTGGACTGGGTATGTCAGTACAAGAACATATAAAAATCATAAATAAATACCTATTTGCAGCCCAAAAACAAGAATTAAGTTCATAATACCACAGACCATGCATATGCTAAACCAAACTACCATAAATATTAAAAATATGGTATTCTAATTTGATATCAATTTGTCAAACTCAAATGTCATGATAGACATTCATTGTTCAATATTGAAATAATACAACCAGTAATTAGTGTAATTAGTGTTGTATGGATCTTCATGAAGACCAATATAATCATCATCATTGACATTAGATGATATAAGTAATTAGAAGAACCACAAGCGGCCAAACTGCCACTCCCAGTAAAAATATGCTAACCTCAAAAAGCAAAGATTGTATGACAGCACAAAAATCCAAGTCAGCTTGCACTGGGTTTACATACCACAACTTTGTTGCCCCTTGCTTGTACTCATTATGTTTGTGCATAAGAAGGTGCAACTTGGAATGCATGTAAGGTAGCTCTTCTGCCTTAATTGATGCCAATTGGTTGCACTTGATAGAGTGGATGAACAGTATGTACTCCAACCCCACTCAGATGAAGAGAAACTAGCAACCGATTGAGGCAAGGCTAGAGAGTTAGAGTTATTAAATTGTAAATCAAACTTTAAACTTGAAAACAATAATTTCAAAAATGATTTTGTTTTTTTCAAATTTAGAGAGTTTCTGATAAAAATTAAGAAACTTACTTTTGATGAAATTTTGATTGCAAGAGTTTGTAGATGTGGCATTATGGCCATTGAGGTACCACTAAGGGTGAGTATCCTTCCTATACTTTTCATGGAGAGCAGAAACACTTTGACCTTTGGAGGCTACAAAATCAGCAAAGCACTTGTAATTACAGCCTCTATATCAAGATCAGGGAAGAGTTTATCAAACACTTGCCTATACCCTTCATTGACTTCTACATCTTTGTATGGTGGCACCTTAGTCAACAAAGAAAGGATTTCATCATTGTAATATTTGGGAGTTAATTCAGAGGCAAGAAGATGTAGTGGGGTGGTCATTTTGTTCACTTGCCTACCATTATTGGTAAGAGGATGCTATCATAATGCATAAGAATTTTCAATCTAAAGCCGATTTACTTTGACTTCATCTCCCACTCTCTTAGATTGTATTTTGAGTCT
>VDFB02281492.1:180589611-180602713 GCA_007258455.2 Sequoia sempervirens | reverse complement strand
ATCAAAACATTAAGCATGCATTCTTCTAGCTAGCAGAGAAGGAGATGATTACTTTGCTTCATTTTCATTTGCATAAGCATGTCATGGTGTGGGAACCAAGAAGACCAAGTATGTCCAATTTTATGTGGAGGTAATAGATGTGGTCAAACTTTGGGAGGGGCAAGAAGGTCAGTATGTATGATCTGATGAAATTGAGGAAGAAACAACAAGAGAGGACGGGAAAATAAAATCAATACAGAGTTTCAAGGATTTTTCAAGTGAGTAAGAGAGCTATGGGAGAAACCTCATCTAAAATATTTTGAACTAGAGTTTGATATACCATTTAGAGAGCTTGGTTTTCATGGAGTTCCTTTCAAAGCCTCTGCTTTTATTGTTCCTACAGTAAACTATTTGGTAGAGTTGGTGGAATTACCTTTCTTAGTAATCTTTATTAGTGAGATTGAGATTGTTAACCTTGAGAGAGTAGGACTTGGGAAAAAGGCATTTGATATGGCTATTGTTTTCAAAGACTTCAAGCAGGATGTACTATGCATGTACGCCATTCCTCAATCTTCATGATGGCATCAGGAATGGTTGAACTCCATGGATATAAAGTAATATGAAAGAAGAATGAACTTGTACTGGCGACCAATTTTGAAGACTATTATTGATGATCCAAATAAATTTATTGAAGATGTTGGTTGAGAATTTTTTAATATGGAAGCTAGTGATTCTGATTCTGATAATTTAGAAGAGTTAGATCAAGGATATGAACCCTCTGATGTAAAAGAGGAATCAGAATCAGATGAGGAAGGTTCAGAAGATGAATCTCTTGTGGAGTCAGAGGAGGACGAAGAAGAAGAAGAAGATTCTTAAGGAGCAAGGTAAAACATGGGATGAATTAGAAGTCGAAGCTAGAAATGCAGATAAGGAAAAAGGAGACAAGTCTAATAGTGAAGAGGAAAGGCGACAATGAAAGGTAAAAGCTATAAGGAAGTCTCAAGCACCTGATATTAGAGATTCAAGAGGAATGCCTACCAAGAGGCATAAAGTCAAATGAATTGAGTTCATCTACATCCTTCTACTATTTATTCATGCACATAAACAATCATCTTGTAATCATAAGATTTGAACTCTATTTACTCATCCTATGCATCAATAAACAACTCAACATAAGAGATGCAAATTGACATATTAACACAACAATATCCAACTAAGTTATTGAAACTCAACTATTAATACCTTGTTCTCCATCCAGATTACAAAATCGTTCCACTTTTTGTTTTGTAACATATTCTTTTCAAATTGCTTTGGATGGCGGCCATATTTCTCCTCCTGTCAAAACATGGCACATGGACTAGTGAAACTAATTAATATTCAATCATTTACTTTTTCCAACAAAATAAAAAAAAAATCATTTAACATATTAAATATACTTACAAATGTACAAATCAAGGCCTATAAACATTTCTGCCCATTGCGATGCATGGCATGAAGTTTCTCAAGCCTAGCCTTGGAGGCCTTGTCCTGAAACATATACTAGTTCAATTTAACTATGCAAAAATAAAATTTAAATATCATTTAATAAATTTGATATAATCTTATGAGCAAATTCCAATACCTGCGTACTCTCCTCACTGGACTTCCTCCGTGCATCAGACTTCTCATATGCTTTTATAATCTCTCTCCATACTTTCACACTTACATCAATTGGCCTTTTTTTTCTGACTTAGCTCAAGAGGGATTTTTTTTATCTTCTTTGTTTGGTTGCACCGAAATCTCTTACAGTTTTGAGACATTCTTAGCTTTATCTTCTTTACAGACCAACCTATGCCAAATTCATTCTCCATGTCATGGATAAATCCTTTTTTCAAGTGCATGGGTATCTTTGAGAATGGAAATGTAGATGGTATTTGAACCGTTGAAGGCATGATTCCTTCAACCTATTTACAAACGTTTTCCCAACATCCGTCATTTGGACTTCCCCTAAAACCACCTCATATTCTATCTTCGTATTGTAGCTACCAATGCAAGATTGAAAACATGGTGTGGTGGAAGAAGTCTGTGTCCTAGAAGTGGAATCCTCTGCTCCCTATTCCACATTCTTAGATTTTATTGTCACTGATTTCCTCCTAGATCTTTTGCTCGATCCAGGACTGGTTGGGGAATCAATTGATTCCCTTTGAGACAATTGATTTGTTTGCAATGTTTGAGGGGCATTAATAGATTGTTTTTCTATGTATCTGACAAGTGTTGTCCAGTCCACATTAACCAATTTGTTCATTGCCTCTACCCCTAATATGGAAGCCAATTCCTCTTTATCATTGTCAGTCTCACGTCCATATATATATATATTTTTAAATTATATTTCTTCTTTTAAATTTAGAAATAAACTAAAAAGTAAAATTCAAAAGAAATAATGGAAACATTTACAAATCACCATAAATTGACAATGAATTACCTCATTATGGCTGAAGTTTCTGTACGACAATGCACCGCTTCCCTCTGTTACTTAACATTTTGAGGTGAGCCTAGGGATAATTATTTTTAAAATCCGGTTTGTGGTATGAAAGTTTTGTTTTGTGGGAAAATATGTTAGATTGAGTTTGATTAGTGTTGATAACCTGAGGAAAATATGTTCTTTCTGTTTTCTTAGTGTTGATAACCTTATCCATAACTCTTTCATAATGCAATCTTACTGCAATTTTCATGGCATTGGTGACCTATGGTGTAATTTCAGGCAAACAAACAGGTTTTGCATTTATTTTCAACAGTTGCTCAGCAGTGACCAATCCAATTCCCATATTTTCCAAGCAATTCACTATTTCCTTGATACCCAGGTTAGGGAAAGAATACAAAGGTATCCTCGCTTCATCCTATAATATTTTGAGCCAAAGCTCAAATGGGTAGGGTAAATTTTTTTGTTGGTTTCTCAAAGGTTTTACAATTTATAAGGATGGGACAATTTAGAGGTTGCCTGGACTGGTTAGGCCACAAACCAGTAAACAATCATGAATTCAAATGCAATACAAAGAGCAGTAAACAATCAAAAATTCAACCAAGAAAAAAAAATTCTAACCTTACCTATGGTGTTGCAAACTAAATCGAATTTCTCATCAGTTGCTGGTAGCGCCTACTCTCTTCCTTCGTGCGACGTTTTCCCTTTTTTGTCGTTTGATTTCTTCCTTCACATGGGAAATTTTTAAATTTTTGATTTTGATTCATTAGTCAACACTTTAGTCGACATTAGTTAATGCCAACTTTAGCACTGAATTTTGACCCTTAATGTAATTTTTTTGGGACATATAAGGCGGCATCAAGTGCACCTAATTTAGTGCCTATCATTGTTGTATAGTGACTATTTTCATTGTTGTGTATCACAAGATCCAAAGTGTTGGAAATAATTCCAACTCCTGCCTTGTTTTTGTGACCATCGTTGTCTCGTGGCTCCTTCATTAGCTCGGTGTGGTAGAGTGGTTTTTACTGTGGTCTTGCAAGGTGCTTCATCCTTCTTAGCAGTAGTGCGGTGAAAGCTTTTGTGGTGACATGCGATTCTTCCTTCTGTTCCTGGAAATGTTGCAGTGACTCCCACAGTCCTGCAAGTCTTCTACCATTGGCGTGTGATAGTACGGTGACCACCACTATCTCGCAGATCCTTCATTAGCTCAATGCAGTAGAGCGGTTTTTACCGTGGTCCCACAAGTTGCTTTTTCCTTCTCTACGGTAGTGCAGTGAAAGCTTCTATGGTGACATTTTTATTCACAGAGGAGGCCATGGAGAGAGGACATGGACAACATAGAAATACTAATTCGTTGAGAGGAAAGTGGGTGGAAATAGATGAGACAATGAAATCTGTAGATACAATAGAGGTAAGAAGAGAAATCAACCTCAACCAAAGGAGGAAGGTGTTTATGAATTCACAAATGTTACAATGTAGAGGAGATAAAGTCATTTTTTTTTTCCATGAGGCCTCTGAGGTCAAACTTATTGGTTGAAAATGCATAGGAATGGTGATTAAATTTGATTCTATGATCAAGGGAAGAGTTTGAAAATTAGGATAGCCAAAACATAATATCAATATGTCAAATATATGACTAAAGTGAGTTTTTGTGTTGGATAACATATTCGTTGAAATGATATAATTGGTATACTAAACATTATTTACTATGTTGTGTATTATAGGGGCGATATGAGGCCATGGCAACAGATCGTGTCATATCAAATGAGGACACAACAAATGAAGCGGGACATCAAGTACTCAAATTTTGACTTAACTTAGGAAAAAATGATCTAATGGCATTTTGTGATACATCCATCTTTTTTCACAATATTATTGAAATTTATAATGTATTATCCTATATTGACATAAATTAATGCATGTTATTGATTATTTTAGATGAGATTGGAGCAAATGCAGAGCCTAAGCGTTCAACTAGAAAAAGAACAAGATATGTACTTGGATGTGGACCTAAAACTGTTAAATCACGTAGAAGATAGTGGGTGGAAAAGGATACGATAATAGATACTGCATACACAAAAAATGATTGCATTGAAGAAGAGGTAGGTCAGAACTATAGTACATGGGATGAATACTTTGAGAAAATTGTTGTTTGTGGATGTTTTGTATGTCGTGGAAAGAAACAATTCAAATGAGCAATTGTACAAAGAAATTACATATATGATGAGCTTCCAGTCGGTAGTATGTCTCCTACAATCGATTCAAATCCAATAGGAATTGTGGTGAGGAAATTTCCAATTTGATATAAATAACATGTATACTTCATTTAAACATTGTTTTATATTATTTAAATAACTAATTTTTTCTTAATGGATACTTCCAGGATAAAGTTCTTGGTTTAAAGTTTCCTGGATCACCAACTTCTAGCCTAGAGGGCAATGATCATTTATTAGATGATACATCCAACAAAAATATGTGCCAATATACTAGCTCGAAAGATGAGGAATTGACGAAAACAAGTAACAAAACAAGAACTTATGTGAAGATGCATAATTTGCTTAAAGTCAAGGGGAAGGTGGACTACATACCCTATGAGAATGAATGTGATGGAGATGATGACTTGCCCCTGAGTTTGAGATCAATTTACAAAGAGACATTTGATCGTTGACTATATTGCGCTTGGCCTAGTGATCAACAACTACCTAGAGTGTACGAGGTGTTTCAATTTTGGGGATACATCTACATGATATGACCCTCCAATATTCATGGAGCGAATCTAGGCCTCTTTATTGTCCAAAATGTACATGTGGGATCCAAACATAGAAACAATTCAGAACAAACCACTAGGAGATTAATGTCATATTATGGTCCATTATATTACAGTGGTGAATGGAGAAGGCTAGCAGAATATAAGCCTAACATGTCAGCACATGGTCTAAATTCGAATATGTATACACATCGCCTCCAATTGGAAAGTGGAAAAGAAATGAATAGAGGTCATCTTATGTATATAGATGGGCATGCATACACACACAAAAATATTGCAGGTTTTATAAATAGTAGTAAGGGAAGGGACCCTACTGTAAGACCGAATTGTCAATTTGTTGAGGTTATAAATGATAAAGATGGAGATATGGAAAGAGAGGTTGATAGATTGATAATGGTTGAGGCTATTATGAACCTTACCATTGTGGATGAGTTATTGATTGATTACCCCTTCTTAAAACACATCCTGCTTGAAAGAAGAGGGAAGAACAAGGTCTCCCTAAGGATGTTCTTAAGGGAAGAAAACCAAGGAATAATAAATGAGTGTGGACTAATGTTTTATAAAGTATGTTGTCAAAATTGTGTTTTATAGCAATTATTGTATAAAAAAGGTAGTCTATAAAATAACGTTCCATTATTCATTTGATGTATATATGTTCATACAATTTATATAATGTCTAATATATGTATGTCGTTCATTTGCAGGTATTTTTCTATGAAGATATTTGAGACTCGAAATGGATATTTGTCATACATTATGATCCAAGATTAAGGCATGTATTTGACAATGCATTAGTGGATACTGAGCAAAACAATGATGGCCAAAAAAATGAGAGAGGGATTAGAGAACATCAAAGAAATTGACATCCATGATGATGTTGAAGATGGTTATGTTCAAGCACAAGACAACAATCCAGAGTTAGATGATGTTATGGAAGACAACAATATGGATGGTATAGAAAATGATGATCCAAATACATCTAGTAACAATATAGATGGTCTACAGCCAAATAAAAATGATGATGAAGATGATGCAGGTCAAGATGAGGATGAGGATAATATTAAATACTTGAAAGAACATATGAACATTGACAATGTTACACTGGATGACATTGTAATAGACAATAATGTTAATGATAAAGACTTCTAAATTTTCATAATTATTTACAATCCATGTTTAAAAAAGGATGATTCTTATGGCCTAAACTTTGAAATGCGTCAGTAATATTATGTTGTACTTGGAAAATTGAAATCCTATTTTATCCTCCTAGCAAGCTTTTTTATTTTCCATTATAATTCTAGACCAAACAACATTTGTGGGGATGGCCTTTTACACCAATCTTAATTTGTATGAAGTTCACGAACCTGTTGTCAAGCAGTAAATTCCTTTCATAGACAGGAAATGTAAAGGCTTCATTTAAGAAAAGATAAGTAGTCTCTTTTTGAGGGTAATCCACATGCAAAAAGTAAAAAGCACATAAAAAAATTGTACAATAGAAAATCAGATTCAATTAGTTATGTCTTATTTCACTTGCACACTTATCTGAAAGACATAGGGTATTCACCATACATTTCCCTTGACAAAGCAAACATATTAACTCATTTATTTTCTTGTATATATCGGAAGTGAAATTGTTGTTATAATGATGCAGCGAGAAATAATATATGCAAAAAAATACAAAGAAAATGTTTGAAATTTAACATGCAACCTACTATGTTGTGCTGAAAGGAATCAAGATTAGTTGGGACAAGAAATAAAAATAAAATTTTGATGATTGTACTTAAAAGTGAACAGGATATGAAAAGTGTGGACAATGATGGTGTTGAAATTGAAAACCTTGATTCTGATGTATTACTATTTTATGTCATTCGAGATAAAGAGAAAATACAATTTTATATACATAGCAAATGAAGATTTGAAAATAGTACACTAAAAATGTATAAACTGTAAGATTTTTCCTTAAACAATAATTCACATACTCACAAAAAAGGGTGAAGCATTTTTTATTCAAACTCTATTTTATTTAATAGACATAACAGTAAAAGAATATTTACAAGTACAAGAATATATACACTGTTTCATATAAAAAAAGGAATGCTTAATAGAATATACAAGTAAAAGAATATATCATCATCATCATATCCTTTAATACATATTGCAATATCCTTAAATTGTTCAATCTTTGGTATGAATTGTTGGCAAAAAAAGTTAGGATTACTTGGATACTTCTTCCATTCATTTTGTATCAACATATGTTCGTGAAGACACAAAATTTAATAAAATATTAATGCACATAACTCACAATTATTTAAATAAGCAGCTTTGTTAACTTTATTATTTTTAAATAGTTTCCATTTTTATGTTGAACATGTAACAAGGAAAAATAAGCTCAAATTTTCAAAAAAAATAGCAGCTCTACCAACATCCACAATAAATGCTTTACTATATCAACATATTCATTCACATAAGCATAGTATTGAGGCTCTAACTGATATTCATTCAAATATAAGAAGAAATAAGTATGGCAAACATAAGAAAAATACATAATGATAACACAATCATGGAGAATCTCTAATAATAAGAAGTTCTCCATTATATTGCTTCAATTGATATATATTAATAACAGAAGTCTTCAAAATGGAAATGATATATGATGATGATTTAAAACTAGGCCTTGGTTTCCTATTTATATAGGAAGCAACAAGCTACAGGCCTTTTACAAAAAGAAACGACCTTTCATAACTACTTTTACTAACAGCTATTTAATTAGCATAATTAAGGAAATAACAAGACTTAAGACATTTTGACATATGGTTCCAGTATTCAACGTAGAAGACCTGTAATCATTGATCCGAAAAATTCTTCCTCTCCATGATGAACATCCAAATGCTCTCACCTTAGTGTCCTATTCTTCTAAAACCAAATACTTTTCCTCCCACTGATACACTGTAAAATCTAATGGCCACTTATATTCCTAGATCTTTTCCATGTTTTCAAGATGCATCGACTATCTAGTAATTCCTTTGTATCATTGAAAAACTTTAGGTATCCCGCATCAAGAACAATCAACCCATCCATGATCTAATTTAGCCTGGGAAGACTAGTATCATCATCCTCATGTATATGAGTTATGCACTTATGAACAACCTAACTGAATTCTTTCTTCCACTTATCCAAGTCCTCCAACTGATCACCATCTCTCATGATTTTAGGTATATAACACTATTTACAAGTATGGAATAAATCCATTTGTGTTACAATATTTTTATCAAACCCTTGTACATATTGAAATTCATCAATAATCATATTCATAGTTTGTTCAATTAGCTTTAATGTTGTGGGTGCATCAGGACTTCTTTGCAGAACTTTGCATAACTTAGCCAAAGTGTGGTGAATAGGCTACCACCTTTTGAACAAAGGATCTAATACAAGTATATGTGTCTTTATTTGATCCATTGCCTGTTGAAGTGTTTTATAACTATCATGCACATTCTCTAATTTATCCATAACTAATTTTATCCTGTGCTCAAGAATCTTTTCCATAACTTCACAAATCTTTCTTTTCACTTCATCTTGGGTTTGATTGTTGGCCTTCTTTACATCATCCACTTCCTTCTCTGGAGTTTTTACCTGTCTTGTAGAAATGTTCTTCACAACATCCATTGGAGCAATAGGAGGCATGTATAACACCATCTCCTTGCTTTGTGAGGGTCCTGCTCCTCTTAATTGTTCTTTCAATTTAACATTCTCCATGAACAGTTTATTAACTCCATCATTTAGGAACCTTTGTTCCTTTTCATACTCCTTCAATCTATCTTCTAATCCCTTAACAGTTGCTTGAGTGAACATGGTTGAATGCATGTTTATTGTGGCTGCCTCCAAAGGGGTGGTATCTTGTATTGTCCTTACCATCGCTTCCCCTTTCATCCCTTGAATTACATCGAATAATTTTGGCTTTTGTGTATTTTTCTATTTGATCTATATGGCCAGGGTTTCAATCTTTGGGTTATACCCAGTTCCACTTACACCTTCATCAAAGTCAAATTCTGCAACTAGCATTAGATCTTCCTGAGCCCACACTTGATCAAGCAAAAACATTTTCTTTAATTCCAAGCCATGGAAAATGAGCATATTGCTCTTCAAGACCATTTCTCTAGCCTTTTGGGGGCTAATGTCAATGTTGTCAACTCTTAATTCCTAGAAAGTCTATGCTACTATTTCATTTCTCTCTGATTCTTCGATTCTTGCTTCAGCTGATTCCATCCTCTCTTGAAATTATTTTATCTTCATCTTCATCTAGAAATCCTTAAACTCGGGAGTCTTAATGAATTCATCATCTTCTATGAATCTCCTAGCTGCAATTTCCCTTTCATCTTCATGTACCTCTGTACTTGTTTTTTCTACATCACCCATCCTTTCCTCATGTTTATGGGCATTGGTCTCAAGGATGGGTTGATCAACTTCAATATCACCTTTCAATGACTCCAGTACTGTAGCCACTTCCTTAGTATCACCCACCTCTTTAGTATCCTCATAAGGTACTAATTGTTCAATGCTTCTCGTCTTCTGTCTTTTGGGAGGTAACTGCTCCATGGGAGGCTCAGAGGTTTCACCTGGGGTATGCTCTACAGTTGCACCACTATGATGTTCTTCAAGATATGCTTCCTTCTTTCTGTACAAGTCTTCAAATCTACCAATTATCAATTCTATCCTCTTGATGGGGTCCTTTTCCTCAACAAAGTATCCTAGGAAATCCTTGGACCTCCGCTTCGTCCTTTCTTCAACCTTCTTCATATATTCCCATTTTTTCCTTCTACTAAGTACATCATTGTAAGTAATGCAGTTCCTTATGACATCTTCTTCAAAATCTACTTGGTGTGGCACTCTCATTTTGGTAAGAAGATTGTGCCTTATGTTGTTCATATGATTTTCAGGGTCAAAGGCTCTTTCTTTTCCAGATTTCAATGCATATCTTGTCTTCAAATAATACTATAACTCCTCTAGTGTGTCTGAGCCTACAGTCCAATCTTCACACTTGGTTTGGTTTGGCAGGAAAGTTCCTTTCTTCTTCTTGTGCATTACATCTTTCTCCATCCACATCATTTGCCACATAAATTCAAGAAATGCTAATCTGAGGGCACAAATTTTGGCAGTATGTGTGGAGCAACATGGCATCCATAAACTCTTATTATTGTAACTTCCGGGAGGAAGAACCAATCTCCAAAATTGTGTGTATGACCCTGCTTTGGTCTTAAAGCCAAAGGTCTCACTAGTTGCAACATTTTGGTTGACAATCTTGGTATTGCATACCCAAGAACTTGAAGGATTCTATGTATAAAGTCTTTGTAGAATACAACAAAGCTTGAATTCTTGCACCGACTGTCCCAAATATAGCACCATTTTTGGACAGGTGTGGGATTCCCTTGCTCATCTACTATAGCCAAGTCCATTCTTTTAGTCCAATGGTCCCTATTCTAATACAATATCAGATGACACAGTACGGAATAGTGTTTGAATGTAATCGATGCTCTATCCTCTATAACATGTGAAAATTCATCATCTAACACCTTCTCAAGGTATGAAGCAAAGTCATATTCAATATTAGTTTAGGGTTTGAATTCTCATGGCCATCATCCCTGTTATGCCTATTGTCATTTATCTTGACATCTATCCCCAATACTTTTCAAAAGAGCTAAATATGTATTCACAAAGTAATGAAAATATATGCATTAAATGGTTCAATGAGTGGTAGTAGAGATGGGAATGTTTGTTACCAATGCCTCTTTTTCATATATAGGGGTAACTCATCCACTTCTATAGTCTTTTTAACCTAGCATAATCCTCCTCACTTTTCTGTAGATTTATGGATTTAAGAGCACGCTTGTTTAGTAGAAACACTCAATGATAAACTTTTCTAGTTACTTCTACTCATCATGTCATTTGGAAATTATACTATTTTGGTAGATGAGTGATAGTGTTTGGCTAGCAATCTGATAAATTCTACATCCCAACAAACACATTTTGGGACAATCAACCTTGCTATATCCAACATCCAAGCATTTGACACTGAAATATTCTCAGTTCTCTTACTATAAAAATACAAAAATAGGTCCCATCTAGATTTGGAAATGAGGGCATCCCTACAAATTTGTGTGGTGTCCACAAGAAACTTCTTATTACCCTCTTTAGTAGACCTTGGAAGTATATCTAATATGGACTGATGGAGCAGTCTCTTCTTTACTTTAGGTTCTTCATCTTTAATTTTAGGTTGACTTTCTTTTACTTCTGATTGTTTTCTTTTAGGAGGCATGTTTCAATTTTCTCTACTATGGCTTCAAATGACAAAAACTTGAAATATTTTTTATATTAATAGAGATCTTTTAGAGAGTTTTCATGCACTTACCTGAGTATTTGACGCTTGCAGGACTTCTTCTCATATCCTTAGCTCCTTCCATGCTAGTGCACTACAATTGAGTGTGATATTGGGAAAACTCACTTATCTTTGGATGGCGCGGTGTTCAGTCATATTAGTTTTGGAAACCCTTAATAATTTAAGAGCATTTAATTTTGGAAACTGATGTGATTTTCTATAAATTGTAATGATGCAACGTTTACCACACTACCGCCTTGCTCAAGGCTTCTTGTTGCAGGGTTGCTATGCATACCGCTCTACTCCATATGTTGCTCACCTTCCTGGCGATATAACGGTATATGCTTTTGATCATTGCCAGAAGATTGTTGATGAGACAATCTTATTTGTCTTACCGATATCTCAATGTCTCATCAGCATTAGATCTTATGTTGCTCTGATGTTGGTTGCCGATGTCGATGAGACAAGTTAATATCTCTTGCCAATATGCCCTTTGTCTCATCGGTATTTTCCTTTGGCGTGTTCTTTTATATATGGTGTAACCTACGCGCCGTAATGAGACTTTTGATTATCATTGCTTGGTATAGCTGATGTTTCCCTTCCATACGCTATTTACCTCGCGCTTCGCCTCCAAGGCTTCTTGCTGTAGGTTGTGGTGTATCTGGCTCCTACCACATATGTTGCTCACCTTCCCAGAGGTATAGCGGTGTATGCTTTTGATTATTACTTGAAGAGTGTCTATGAGACAATCTTATTTGTCTTATTGATATCTCAATGTCTCATCGACATTACTTCGTTATATCCAAGAGTTGTGTTTCGCTGAGCACTTGTAGATATACCTTGTTGATGTGACATAAGTGATTCTCTCCTTGATATGCCTATATCTTGTTGAAATTTCACTATTTTACATTGTCGATGAGACATAAAATGAAGTCTCTTCAACATAGGGGTGTCTAAAGCAGGCACTAGGAAAACCCAAAGCTAAACTCAAAGCTAAAGTCAAAGCTAAAATATCAGTGCTAAAGACAACATTATTTCAGGTGCTAATGAGCGCCTAAATTAGCGCCAACTTGTATTGATCGACACAATAAATGCCAAAAATTGTGCCATCCTGATAAATAGCACCGAAGTTTTCAAAAAATTGCCAAAAAATACATTAAAACAATGGGTGGAAGCAAAAAATGGAGCAAAAAGTGGAGCAAATCATAGGGATTTGTTGTAGTGATTTATAATGTTTTTATTTCTGGACCAATATTTACTCTTGTCATTATTAGATTTTGGAATTTCTTTGTTTACCTTGACTAGTCCTTTTGCAACACGACCCTTTTCAATAAGGACACCCTTCTCAAGGATCTCATCAAAAGTTGTGCAACATTGGATTTGTAAACTACTCATCATTTATTTGTCAAGGTTGTTGACAAATATGGTGACCAATTATTTTTTAGGAATGTGACAAGGGAACTTGCTAACCAAACCTCTCCACCTCTGGTGGAACGAGGTAAGTGATTCCCCTTCTTCTTGTTTGGTT
>VDFB02281492.1:180565772-180583454 GCA_007258455.2 Sequoia sempervirens | reverse complement strand
AATCTTCATTGTTGTCTTCTTGGCTACAAAATGTCCTCCACATGGTTCATTGTGGCATGCATGCAAAATATCATATGTTTCATCTTCCCTCACACATCTCCTCATGACATGGTCTGGCCTAGTGTAAAACAAACATCCTGCAATCCATGAAAAGGGAAATGACTTTTCAATGAGCACCCTTCTCTCTTTTGGAGAGACGTGGGGAGGAACTCTCCCTATGACCAGATAGTTAGCTATGTTAGCATACCAAGGTGTTTGCACACTGATGGAAAATAAGTGCTCATAAGGGAAAAAGTCATCTATGACCTGATTGTCCTCTGATGTAGTCAGCCTTGAAAGAAAGTCCGCAACAACATTGGCCTTCCCTAGTTTATCTACAATGGTTATGTCAAACTCATGCATCAACAATAACCATCTTGCTAGCCTACCTGATATTAGAGGTTTATTCATGAGATACCTAATGGTTGCATGATCTATGTGCACAAAGATTTGGTAGCCTATTATGTAGTGTTTGAATTTGTTTAGGGCATAGATCACTACTAGCATTTCCTTTTCCATCACTGTATAGTTGAATTCAGCTTCATGTAAGTTTTTACTGACAAAATAAATAGTATTTTCAATAGCTCCTTCTTTCTACCCTAAGACTGCTCCTATGGCATAGTTTGATGCATCTGTATGGATGTGGAAAGGAAGCTCCCAATTTGGACCTTTGAGTACAAGAGCATGAGTCAAGGTTGCCTTCAAATCAGAGAATTCCTTGTCACAGTCTTCTGTCCACTAGAATTCAACATCCTTAGTGAGAAGAGCATACAATGGGGTTGCTATTTTGTTGAAATCTTTGATGAAACACCTATAGTAGCTTACATGGCCCAAGAAACTCCTAACATCTTTTTGTTTTGTAGGTATAGGTAGATTAGTGATCACCTCAACTTTGCAGGATCTACTTGAATTCTTTTGTGAGAGATGTAGTGGCCAAGGACTACACCTTCCTACATCATCATGAAATTTTTTTCACTATTTAGAGATAGATTGTGTTCTTCACAAATCTTTAAGACTCTCCTAAGATTCTCCAATGCTTCATTAAAATTATTACCATAGGTGGTAAATTCATCCATATAAATTTCCATGCAATCATGAGAGATGTTTGAAATATGTTAATGACTGCCCTCTGAAAAGTTGCAGGTGCATTGCATAAGCCAAATGGAAGTACTGAGTAGGCATAGGTCCCCCATGGACAGGTAAAAGTGGTCTTCTCTTGGTCCTCAAGTGCAATTTGGATCTGGTTATACCCACTGAATCCATCTAGAAAATAAAAGTATTGCTTTCCTGCAAGTGAGTCCAAAACTTGATCTATGAAAAGTAAGAGAAAATGGTCTTTTTTGGTGGCAACATTGAGTTCTCTATAATCAACACAAACTCGCCACTTCCCTCCCTTTTTGGGTACAATCACTAATGGAGACACCCACTGGCTATCTGAAATGGGGTAGATAAATCCTACATCTAACAATTTATGTAGTTCCCCTTTTACAATTTCTCTTAGTGCATGGTTAATTCTTCTTTGTGGCTATCTCACTGGGGTATAATCATCTCTGATGTAAATCCTATAAGTGAAAATATTAGGGTTCAAGCCCTTCATATCATGATAGTCCCACACAAATGCATGTTGGTGGGTTCTCAATAAGTTTGTCAATGACAATTGTTGTTCTTCACTCAATTTGTTGTTAATATTTAGATATTTTCCTTCGGACACTTGCACTTGTGTAGTTACCTCTACCATAGCTACCTCACTAATGCTTAGTACTTTGAGTTCTTGTGGCAGCAATGTATGAGACATTCCTATTGCTACGGGAAGTTCTGTTGCAGGAAGAGCGAGCATAAGTGTCTTTACTGGATCAACAAAATGTGAGGATGATGCTTCCTCTATTTCACAATGATTCTGAATTATGTTAGACAATACTTCATCTTCCTCTTGAAGTTGTATGAAATATCTTCTGCCTAACATCATCAGTAGTGCCACATAATTAACTTCCTCGGCCTCTTCACCAACATGCGGCCATATAGGATTATCCATGTCATGGGATGGTTGAGCTGGAGTGTAGAGAACAAGCTTTTTAGTGCTCTTTCCATCAGAAATGGTCATGTCTCATGTCCTACATCCAATATATGCATTTTTTTTGTTAACTTTGGTCTTCCTAGGATAATGGGGTACCCACCTAGTGTGGCTTTAGGAGAAAGAATCATGAAATCTTATGGGTATTCCCACGAGTCTAGAGTTACCACAAGGTCCTCTACTATACCATCAGGTTTAATAGTTGAACTATCAACAAGCTACAAGATAGTAGGAGTAGGTCTCATGCTTTCAACATTTAGTTGATGTGGGATATCCTTGGTCATTACATTTATTGTTACTCCCAAATCAATCAGAGCATTTCTTATTTGGACCCCATTTATGACAACTCCTACCACAGGGCTCCCTGGACCATTATATTTGGGAATAGTCACTCTCCCAAGCATGATGTTAGCTAGTTGTCCCAACACATGAACTGTATTGGGGTATTTCTTCTTCTTGCTTGACTTCTTAAGGCATGCTTCCTTTATTTCCTTTCCATAGATTGGAACATCTTTTATAGCCTGAAATAGAGGTATCTGGACACATATATGCTTCAACTAATCTAAAATGTCAAATTTTGTGTCCTCCTCTTCGTTTTGTTTCATAGTTTACAATCTCTGGGGAAATGGTGGTTCTTGTTGAGTCTGCTTGATTGGGGATGGTTCAGGATTCTTAGGTACACTTGGTCGAATGGGGGTATTCAGAGGCTCCTCTTCTTCCACAGGAAGCTTAGTGATAATGGGTGTGGAAGGAGCTAGAAAAGTAGTTCCTAAACACAAGTGGATGTCACTTACACTCATAGCATATGCAAAGAATTGATTTGGATTAGTAGAGTATACTAGTTGCTATTGTGGTTTGTTATTTGGGTTGGGTGTGGGTTGAGCTAGTAGCTGAGCAGGTTTAGGTGCATTTGAACTTGAGCTAGTAGGAGGAGGCATTATAGCAGGTTGTTGGGGCTGAGAAGGTGGTTGCATGTAGCTATTTGTCTGATTGGGCAATTGTTGTCCTCCCCTCCATTGATTGGTTTGTTGCTAATTTCTTGGAGTTGGCTACCAATTTCCTTGGAATTGTTGCCAATTCCCTTGAGGTTGCTGCCACTAGGGTGGAGAGTTTTGGTGATTAGGCTAGGTATTTGGGGGATTACTCCAAGGTTATGGTAGATATCCTCCATAATTGGATGGATATGGGGGCTGCCATTGGTTACCAAATGAATAAGAATTAAAATATGGCCCAGTAAAAGATAGTGGATCTGGTGGCATACCTTGTCTTGGAGCCCATAGCCTCCTTTGTGCAACATAGTAGACTTGATCCTCTTCAACCTGGATTGGCTTGAACTCAGGTGGAATCTGCTTATTGTCAATATTAGCTACCATCTTGCATCTATAGTCCTTCTTCTTTTGTCTGCAATGAGGGCAATATTTTGCCAACATTGTCTTTACCTCCTCTTGTTTCTTCTTGGCATGAAGTGTATCCAGCTGAGTAGCTAGATTATTTATAATGTCTTGCTTGAAGTCTTCCAACAAGTGAGTAATCTCCATTCTTGAAACTCCATTAGTAGATGACTTACCCATAAAAGATTGGTAAGCTCTCCCTTTCTTTGTAGCTTCCCTAGAGTAGTTTTAGCATATCTTCTTGATATCCTCCAAAGGAACTTGGGAGATATCTCCTCCTCCCATCAGGTCCAAGGCATCATTACAACCGTCATTAATTCCTCTTAGGAAAAGTATCTTTTGTGATTCTTCATTGAGTGTATGGTGTGGAGATTTATGCAGACAAAACAAAAACCTTGCAATATAATCCTCCAAGCTCTCATCTGCCTTTTGTTGCATCCTAAAAATGTCATCTCCTCTCATGTCACTACCCCTACAATACTCCTTATATTTCTCAAGTAACTTTGTCTTCATGTCCTCCTAAGTCTCCACAGTATTTTTTCCTAGGCTCATGAACCATTTTAATGCAGCTTCTTTCAGGGTGGTAGGAAATAGCTTAAGCTTATGGGCATCAGTAGTATAGTCATAACTCCTACAGAGTATGTCAAACTCGAACAAGAAAGTATCAGGATCTTCTATGACAAGTCCATAGAACTTAGGAAGGACTAAAGCAAGGATATTTTTGAGGTTGTCAACTTCATTTTGATGAGCAATGGGGAAAGGAAAAGTCAGTTGGTTAGGTCTGTTTCTATTTGCATCACCCATGCCTGCCTGATGTAGTTATGAAGCAAAAGGGTTCTCAATCATATTTTGGTCTTCAGAGGAAACTTTAGAGCTAGTCAGATCAGGAAATGCATCAACAAAGGGGTGTGGATCTTCTTCTTCTTCTCTTGGTAGGTTCTGATTTTCAACTAGCTAGAATGGATTAGGATTATTAGGAAGGAATCTCCCATGAGCATCTCTCCTCCTTCCTTTATGCATACAATATCAACTCACTGTCAGCCATCTCACACAAAGAATTGGAAAAAGAATGGTGGATCATTACTTTCCTTAATGAGGGGTATACAAAGAACAAACTTCCAAAAATACTATAGCAATAAAAACTATGAATGACTCCAAAGGACTCCCTAGTTTGACACCATCCATGACAACGGTGCCAAAAAATGTTGGCCTCCTACAATGATCTAATAACTAAGCCCTTACAGCTGTGATTCAAAGATTGGACATCTAATCTAAATAGCTATCTCAATCATCATGAAGGTGCATTTAACTTGTCAACCCAAGGACGTGAACCTGAAATGGGTCAGCACAGTATGTACACTAAGGATCCAAAGTAGCCACATTCATTCTACAACTAAGAAAGACACAATAATGAAAGAAAATTGTTTGGAAAGAAATAACATAAGTTTTGAGCATCAACCAACAACTATACTAAGCTGAAATGCATGACAAAAATGAAAATCTGAGTGAACAAACAAGAAACTACTATGTTTGCTTTAGCTACAGGAATAGTCACAGAATAGAATTCTAGTGGTTGTAGGAACAGACCGCACTAGATTCTTAACTAATTACTAAGCATAAAGTAACAACTAAGCTAAAGGATGGAATTCTCACCAAGTGGGCCCCCTTGGATGAGTATTCCTTAAGACAAATGTAAACTTAGATGCACGAACTTATAACTTCATTTTATTCATTGGAAAATACAAGTACAATAGAGCAACATAACTATATTACAGAAAAACTAAGAATGTGAGTACATCCTCAGATTAAGCAACCTCCTTTGAAGGAGCATCTGAGTCTTATTTATAGGAAGAAAGGCTACTAACTAATAACCTAGCAAGGCAGTCAACTCCAACAGATTAGGAGGATGCCACTTTAGGGAAAGCATAGAAAGTGGAGAGGCGACTACGCATGCACGGAATCTGGTCAAGCATGTTTTCCTTAACATAGATTTAGCACAACAGTAGCACCTATATTCCCTCAACAGAAACTTAAGACCATTTACAAGGTGGTTACAATTTTGATTTGAATGAGGAATCTCCCGCCGTTGAGAGTCTTCCCTCCATTGACCTTCGAATGATCACCTTGTTGACCGTTATGGCGAATGACCAGTTGACAGAATCCCCTTCAATTTTGTAGGTGGCTAATTATATCTACATAACAATATTAGTATGCACAACAATTGCATATCCATAACTATCTTAAAGTAGCATTCATCAATCCACATGTAAAATCAACATAGATAGTTCATATAGAATGTCAATGTCATTAAAGATCACAAAAATAAGCTTATGCCCAATGTCTATGGTTTTGAGGAAATATTATAAAAAGGTTAGCATCCAAGTATCAAAGTCTATGACAACTACAACAAATAGACAATAAACTTCTATCAAAATTGAGTCATAAACTGGACTCATCACTTGGAATGAGCTATCTAACGAATATAATTTTAATATATTTTGGTTTTATTATGTATTTATTTTTTTAGTTTTATTAAACATAGGTTTTTCACCGAAAATAAAGTTCTTTGTTCTGCACATGAGGAAAAATAGCATATTAAAAAAAAAAATTGAAAAATGAGTGCACCAGATATTTAAGTCCTTGATGCAACAACAACAAAAAATTGAATTTCGATACATACAAAAAAATTTACGTGTTATACAGTCCGCCTATGTCTGAATTGTAATTAGTTTGACTTCAAAACTTGATTAAGGAAAAAATATTCAATAAAACACTATCAAACCAATTGGAAGCACTATATATTATAGTTACAAATCTAAATTCAAAAAAATTAGAATTTTATCCTTCATGGAAAAAAAGTTTTGTTATATAGTGAGCGTCACTCCTTAAAAATGGTGTTTACTGAAAAAAAACTAGTTTTCAAAAGGAGATGGAAAAAGAAGTGCAATCTGATTCCAAAATTTTTGAAAAAAATAAATTAGAATCTACAGACAAAATGTCACAAATCACTAGTTTGCAAATCATCTTCAAATTCCTCACCGTTTAGCCGCTATAGGTGCCCGAAAGTGAAGATTGAGTTAGAAAAAATTATTTCAATGTCTAGTTTGGCCAAAAATTGTAAACCAATATTGTGGGATCACCCAAACACTTGTTTCTTTGAAAAGATTTGTCATTCCTTATTGTTGGCTTTCTTTTTCCTTTTACTGCCTCAATGGTAATACTTTGAATATACTTTTCCCAAAGTTAGATTCATCATTTATTTCTATTCTTTAGATTCAATATTTTGGATCGTTTTAATAAGAAATATAATGAATAATCAACAACTTAGAAGTTAAGAGACACACTAATATTCCCAATTTATTTCCAATATCCTTTTTGGTGGAGGAATATCCAAACTCACAAGCCTCTTTTGTTGATGTACTTTTCAGCTTAGAATGTTGTTTTCCTTACAACTTCTATTGATTTGACACATAGTGCCTTATTGTATTCCATTTCCTTTTGGAAACCTCTAAACGAATGTTATTTTTCACAAACATGTTGGTGAGTTCATCTTATACTCCAACCAATCTATGTACTATCAAAACTTTTGGTCAAACCGACCTGATTTACCACTTTAGGTTTCTTTCTCATATTCACCTTTTCAAGTGACTTTGTCCACTTCTTGGTAATTTATTCTCTCGTAACCTTTTAGAGATACCAAAGTCAAGTTTGGTCTCTTTTCTCATTTTAATCAAAACTCCAAATTGATCTCATCAATTTTGGTTGGTGGAACCATGCCCAGATCATTGATTACTTCATTATGACCATTCTAGTCTTTTCCCTTTTCCTAGGTACTAACTCTTTCCTTGCAAGATCCTATCCTTACACAAGAATTAGATTTATGTCAAGAGTTCTCCAACCTTGTGGATACCTCCTTCGTTGACTCTTTACTTCGATATAATTTATGTTGACATTGCATACACATAGATTCATAGTGTTTTCACCAAATCCAAGAATTCTCGACTCTTCACAACTATAGGTTGCTACTAATAAGGGGTTATCTCATTTCTTCCCATCCCCTTAGAGTCATATAACTATTTTGTAGGATACATGTATATATTGGTCATTCTTCCTAACCTTCCTACATAACCTGATTGCATAATCTTCCGCAATCCCAGGTAATATCATATGTTATTAGTTTAGGAGTTCCTACTTTAGGGATGAATCTTAACTAGTCCCAAATTTATACAACTTTTCAGTAATTCACATCTTCCTTTTCACTTCCCTATGTTCTTTTCTCTTGTCGTTGTGGCACAAGAAATTTTTAACCATTATCTTCTAATAAAGTTTACACATTGTTCCGTAATGAGCTCACAGGTTTTAATGTTGAACCTGGTAGCTCTAATACCACATGTAACATGCCAACCCTTCAATGTCGTAAAAGTTTCTAAATTTACACATTGCAAGTAAATATATTAGGTAACAAGTCGTTGCAATAAAAAAAATTATTTCTTTTATTGAGAATATATGAGCAAGGTGCCATATCATATTACAATAAAGATTCCATTTCATTACAATAACTTCACAAGTTACAACAATACAAGAATACATACATTTACATACATAGCTCCAATGAGCTTTAAAACAAATAGTTGTAAGACAGTCTAGGATCCTTCCTTTCAAATCTTGGTTTTTTTGTCACCTGCTGTGGAGGAGAAGCATCACTCAAGCACTTTTTTTCCAACCACGGACTCACAATGTGATCCCCCACACATCTATCATTAGATAGATGGCCCTTCCCTTCGACAAAGAGATCAGTAGAGTAACTGATAACGACAACCAACTGAACATAGTGTTGTTTCCTACATAACTAGAACTTGTAATCCCACAATCTTTGTCTAGCATGTAATACTGGATCACGGTGAACTGATAGTGTAGTCTTTGTAGTCACAGAATCTAGAGTGGAGTCTCGAAAATTCAAACTACTTTGGTCAAAGAGTTCTCATTCAGTACTTCGAATGAAGTCATCTATCACATACACTACTCAACGTAGATTTGACTTAAGGCTATCTTAAGCTACACATATGTATTTCCTTCAATGGATAGTCCATCATCCCAGAGATAACCTATCACCATATTAATCTACTTGGAATAAACCTACTTAACTGGTAATTACACAAGTTAGGAATTTCCTTCAATGGATAGTCCTTCATCCCAGATAACCTATATACTTGGAGTAACCCTACTTACACATAAGTACTTAAACTCCCTCCCATACTGGATTATCTATCCTAGGAGTAAACACAAGCATTCCTAGTTAAATCAATAACTTAGCTAAATACACCATATGTGTTTTTCATGTTCAATCACACCTAGTATATAATACTTATGATAAACATCCATCTCCTACTATGGAGTATTTAAAAACTCATTATAAAAACAACATAATAGCTTCTATTTCCTTTTCAAGACACTCTATTATCTTAAAATGCACATACTGGAAAAGACATTTCAACCATGCATGCAAGACACATCATTCAAAAGTAAAATAACAAAGAAGAAGAGATCACCATGCCTATTATCCCTTATCCAATTAGAAGACAACAATGCAACCCTCTCTAACCACAAATAACTCTATAATCAGCTTCTCATGAATGTCACAAATAACTCTATCTCACAAGTTGATAGCTTACTTCTCTCAAACAACAATGTTTCCTCTTAACAAAATAGTACCCTCACTCTTTCTCACTCATAATATATAATAAGAATGGTTGGGAATAACACGTAATTATGGGATTGCAAAAGATGTGTAATCTCTTGGAAAAGAATGCATCCCTTCCAATGAAATGGCTCAACTATTTATAGAGCAATTTGGTCACCTCAAACCCTAAAATTTAGGTATGTTAATGGACAATAATCTCCATGCAAAGCAACACATGAAACATATCAGAAAGGTGGCGACTTCATAAACTAATCCTCAGCATAATCACCTACAGGTCAACTTATTTAGTGACAACAATCCAAAGACTAATTCAATCTGCATATGCTTAATTTGAATCGTCACAATGAAAAGACATCTACAACAACTTAGATTCAAAGGTCGCACCATTTCCATTATCTCACCCTCATATTTGGCATAGTTTAACTGCCAAAAGAATCAATCAACTTCCATTTTATGACAACAAGTATCCATCAAACTTCTTAGAGGATGAATCAACTTGAACAAATAAATAGGTTTGAAAAAGTCAAAGTTGGTCTTACTAATGGTGTCGACCAAGTCAAGCTTAACATAGACAGCAATACAATGTCATAAATTGCGTGTCTTTTTGAATGATAATCAGGTTTCTCAAACAGTCATAAGCTATTTAATCGGCTTCATTAAACATAGTCAATAATGACTATTATCGACCTTCATTATCATAGTCTCTATTGACTATAACAACCTTTATAAATCAGCTTCAATTGAATAAGAGATAGTCGAATTCTAATAACAAACACACACACACACACACACACACACACACACACACATATATATATATCTATATTTTTTATATGTAAGGCTATTTTTTATTTTATATTAGATTAAATAAAAAAATCTTACAAACATCTGCGAGGCAGGATTTTCTCTCACTTCCAACCATGCCCAAAAAACCAACCCATACATTTGACCAACACAGAACGAAGGGAAATATAATTTTGAGTTTAATAGAGCCCTTGACCATACCCCAAAAAAACTCCAGACATTAACTACCACCACCCAACTATCGCATTTAACAAACAAAATGGAAACCCACCCAACCACATATTACAAAAAATCGTTTAATTTTGCAAAGGAATCAAAGTCCTTTACCCACTTGACATCACCAGCTTTCATCAGACTGAGCAACATCTTGAGGTATTCCACAGCCATGGGCGTGATCATCTTGTGTCACACAAGAGCCATCCCACTCAAATCTAAAAGAAATTTCATAGCTTCATCCGTCTTTGACAAAAGCTCCAGGTCTGAAGACCACAAAATTCTAGTACCAATTATTGTCAACTTTAGTGCCACTTCCAAACCGCCTAACAGGTCCTTCCTGAACAAGTGAACCATCAACTCCTTCGCCACCCCCTTTGGGACTTGGTTATCAAGCAAGGAGGCTAAAAAATGCTAAGAGATATGTGCGTTGTCTCGAGCGTACTCATCTCGCTCAAGATGACCCCTACCCAGAATCATTTTAGCCACAACCACAGTGAGGGAATCATTATTGATAAAAAATATTTCTAGTCTTTGGTCCATTTCCTCCCTAAAGGCTGCTTGTCGCTCCATCGCAAACAAAGAAACCAGGGTGTCTGCACCAAACTAGACCAACCCCTCCACCGAGACCACAATAACAAACTTTGATCACCCAACCATTGATCGCTCAACCATTGGAGACCGCCGACAATTGTAGAAACCTTTCAAAGGAAGCCAACCAACCATAAACAAACCACAACCAAAATGAAATTTAAGATGCTTCATATCTTCCACCTCCTCTTTTTAATGATGACCAAAGGCTCCAGGCCTAATCGCCGCCACACGAATGAAGCATCCTTTCTTGGTTTATCAAGTTGTCCTTTTGCCATCGCTTTTGTCCTATAGCTACGACACCAAGTGTGAGGAAATCCTTAGAGGATGTGCATTAACTGTCCTCCATAAAACTCATACCTTAGCCATAACCCAAGCGCCAACCCCACATTGTTTCTTCCACCTCAACACCAAGGCTCCTTGCATGGATGCCATCCATCGTAGTCTATGCACTGCCCTACATCAGCTTGGAGGGCCACCCTCCCATCCACCCACTCTAATAACATATATATTATGTTGAATACATATTATTAATTATATATAATAGATATTATATACACATATATATATTTAAATACTATCATGTATTTATATATATATATATATGTATATATATATAACTATTAATATATATTTACATATATATATATTTATTTATTTATATCGTAAGCCTATAATGTAAGCATACATTTGATATAATATATATATATGAGTATAGGCAAGATAGTATATAAAAAACACATTATATTGAATGTACATATATATATATATGCCTCTATGTAATATTGAATATATCAATATTGATGCATCCGTATGAGGCGTGCCCATTCACCAATGTACATGTATCGATATACATAAACATATGGATACTTGTATATACTATATGTAATAATATATATATACATATATAATAATATACATATATATATACATATACATATATATCATATATATATATACACATATATATGTATGTATATGTATATGTATATGTATATACATATATGTTCACATCTGATTCACATAAAGCCACTCGCGATTACCATCATATTGATAAATGTTTACATGTGGTACATCTATACACGTGCATATACATGTTGTTAGATCCCATTGACATGAATGTGCATATATATACACATACTTCCACGTACATCCCACTTGTCAATATAATTGTAATAGTACAAGAAAGATCTCAAAAGCTCAAATAGATAAACATTACCCAATAATGCACTTAGTAATAAACAATACTCCCAAATGCAGACATTTCAAACTAGGGATGACTTACCAACTTCCCACTTCTATGTCTAGACTCAACTGAACTACTGTGGTGTGTGTGTATGCTCAGATAGTTTACGTTACTAGTTATTCGACCAAGATCTTCTCCTAAGTGATACTTCCTCTCCACCTAGAGGAATGGAACATATACCTACATCCACTAACACATGCACACGACAGTCAATTGTTCACAACATATGCAATATACATAAAAATCTCCAAAGTTAGAATAATAATTCAATAACCATCTATTCACATATATATAGTATTTCCCCATGAAATAACATCAATTGAGATAACATCAAATGAGATAACAATCACATTGATAACATGGTACGAACACAATTCATCTCCAGAATTCACATTACATTCACATTTTACCCTACATAGTAATAGTAAATAGTAATTACACAATTGGGGTGTAACATAAAGTTCGTGCACAAATACGAATTCTTCAGTGATCACATTCTCTACACAAATGAGATCAATTAATATCCCATTAGTAGGCTTATTATTGATTCTTCCAACTATGTAAAGAGGACCATCAAGAGCATGCTTGGTTATGTCATGTTGTGAGAAAGCAATGCCAAGCGACATCTTAGTTAGGCCCTTACGAGGTTGAATTTCGATAAGTCCAATCACATTATTTATTTTCTTTGCATATTAATAATTTGTGTCAACATTCATCGCATTATTATTTGTTTCAATAGCTTTGAAATAGGAAATGTTATGATTTGGCATAGGATTAGTAAAGATTTGTAGATTTTGATTAGGAGGGGCTACAAACTTATTACCTTAATCATTAACACCACCAATTTGAATATGATTAGAATCAATGAGGTCTTGCATAAGATGTTTAAGACGCTTGCAATGTTATGTATCATGTCCACTTTGTCAGTGAAAATGGCAATAGGAATTTTTTCTATAGTTAGAAGCTAAAGGCTTAGTAGGATCAAGATCTCTAACAGGAGGCAAGGAAATTATTTTTTAGCTTAAGAGCTACAACATGATATTATGAAGGGTGTCAGGTAGAGGTGTGAATTATTTATTTCCATCTGCAAATGTGTATAGATTTGTCATATTTATAACAACCACTTGGTTATCAATATGTTGAGGGGGATTAAGTTGTAAAAATCCCTTATTTTGTTTCTTGAATGGTTGATAGTTGTTACGAGACGTGGATTCAGATTTTTTAGGATGACTAGAGGGAGTTTTCACTTCATGACTACTAAGTGAATTTTGATAATCATGAAGGGCAGTACACAACTATGTGAAGGAGGAAAATTTCAACATCTTAAGCTTAGTTTGGACCTTTTTTTGTCAATTGGAAATAAGCATTCTTTGAAGGTCATCATCGAGAATCTTAATGTGTATTTATGAGTAAAGAATTTGGTCTCATGTTATAAAATCAATCACCTTTTCATCATCCTTTTGTTTACATGTCATTAAATCAGCCAAGGTCATCTTAGGACCCATATGTATTTGGAAGTGATTATAGAAGGCATCAATAAGTTTATTGAATGAATGTATTGAATTATTCGGTAAGGAGAAAAACCATTCCAAAGCAATAGCCCTCAAGGATATAGGGAAGATTTTAGCCAAGAGTTTATCCTCAAAAATTAAGCCACTACATAGGGTTGTATATGCAAAAACATGGATAACGTGATCTCCTTTCCCACCATATTTCTCAAATCTAGGGATCTTTATACCTTGTGGAATTTGTGTTCTCAATATCTCCAAGGACAAGGGATTTATTTTGACATATTGTGAAGGTGGGCCATTTTTATTTTAACCTAATGTAGCAATTTATTATTGGAGGGCTGAAACATTTTGCAAGATTGTGTTAAGGACAAGATCATTGTTAGTGTTGTGAAATGGTGTATAAGGTGAAGATGTATATGTATGCAGAGGACAAGTGACTTGTAAGTTTGTGATAGGAGATGGATTAGGAGATATGATATTTGAATGCACAAAGCTAAAGGGAATCCCAATGGAAATACCTGAGGAAGTGTTGGCATTGCTAGTAGGTTGTATAGTTGTTGTAATAGTTGGATTGGTGTATGTCAAAATAGAGGTTATGGTTGTGGAAGTAGGAATTGGATTTCCACCTTTACTTTGAGTATACCCCAAATCTTGAGCACAACTAGGTATGGTAGGGACATGCTTATTAATAAAGTGAGCCAAGCTATGAACAATCTCTATTCCTTGTTCATTTTCAATTATTATCCTCACTTTATCTATAATAGGAACCACATTAGGAGCATTGCATTCAGAACTCACAAAATATTGCAATTTATCAAGTTCTTCATCCATTCTTCTAAGATTCTCGAGAGGGACATTAGTAATCATTGCATCGACATCAGTCACATTAGGTGTAGGTAGGGAAGTCATGGGAAATGAAGAGTTAAGGGTATGATCCATAGTGGGTTGATTAGTGTCAACATTATTGAGTGAAAGAGTTAGAAAGCCCAAGATCCATCGTGAATGGTGTATCACGGGATGATATGAGTCTCGAACTATGTCTCAAGATAGTATTGGCAATAGGACACCAAGTTGTGAAGCGCATACAAGTTTCACAAACTCAAGGTGCACCCAAAATGGATAAGAGGTAAAATGTGATTTGAAATATCCTAGAATGTAAAGTGCAATATAAGCAATTTTCAGATTTAAAGAAAGATAATTTTTTTATTATGCTATGCAAAAACCTAAAAAATGATGTCTTTTAGATGCAATTTTAAATTCAAAAAATGCACCGATTTTGACCAATTATGCTTAATATGAACAATTTCAAATAACAAAAACTCAGAGAATTGAAACAACAAAATGAATACAGAAACTAAGAATGTAGAAATAATAATTTTAATGCTCAGAATTTTAGAAAAATCCCTAATCAGGGACTCATTCACCCATGGGAGAATGGGTCTCACTTCAGGATTTTGATAAATCAATTTGCATGTTTTCTGAGATGATTCATATGGTTTTTAGATTCTTGTTTTAGACAGTGAGTTATAGTTTCATTTTTTTGTAAATTGATGCACTACAACAAATCCCTGTGATTTGCTCCACTTTTTGCTTCGTTTTTTGCTTCCACCCACTGTTTTAATGTATTTTTTGGCAATTTTTTTAAAACATCGATGCTATTTATAGGGATGTCACAATTTTTGGCATTTATTGCACTGATCAGTATAAGTCGGTGCTAATTAGTGCTTGAAATAACGCCATCTTTAGTGCCAATATTAGCTTTGAGTGTAGCGCTGCTTTTAGCTCTGACTTTAGCTTTGAGTTTAGCTTCAGATTTAGCACCGGTTTAGACACCCTTATGTCAAAGAGACTTATTTATATGTCTCATCGATGATATAAAAAAATTTGAGAATTCCGGCAAGATATGGGCATGTGAGGAGAATCATGTCATCGACAAGGTATATCTACAAGTCCTTGGTGAAACACAACTCTTGGATATAACAAAGTAATGTCAATGAGACATTGAGATATCGATAAGACAAATAAGATTTTCTCATCAACACTCTTCAAGCAATGATCAAAAGCATACACCGCTATACTGTCAGGAAGGTGAGAAACACATGCGATAGAGTGGTATGATGCAACTAACAAGAAGCCTTGAACAAGGTAGTAGTCATTAAATGAAGGAAGGGAGAAAAGCTTACCGCTATACTGCTTGATAATCAAGTCTGGGCATGGAAGGTTCACATAGATATATAAAAGAAATACCACGAAGGAAAATATCGATGAGACCCGATTGGCATATCGACCAAGAGATATTAACTTGTCTCATTGACAAATAACAACATTAGAAGGAACATAAGATCTAATGTCGATGAGAGATTGAGATATCAGTAAGAAAAATAAGATTGTCTCATCGACACTCTTCAAGTAATGATCAAAAGCATACATCGTTATATCACTGAGAAGGTGAGCAACATATGCGGTAGAGCGGTATACACTACAACCCCGCAACAAGAATCCTTGAGCAAGGCGGTAGTGTAGTAAATGTGGCATCATTACAATTTACAACAATAAATACAAAAAATCACATTAGTTGCCAAAATTAAATGCTATTAAATTATTAAGGGTTTCCAAAACTAATATGACTGAATACCACACCATTCAAAGATAAGTGAGTTTTCCCAATATCGCACTCAATTGCAGTGCACTAGCTTGGAAGGAGCTAAGGATATGAGAAAAAGAAGTCCTGCAAGCGTGAAATACTTGGGTAAGTGCGAAAACTCTCTAAAAGATCTCTGTTAATATAAAAAATCTTTCAAAGGTTTGTCATCACAAAACCATAGTAGAGAGGGTGAAACATGCCTCCTAAAGAAACAATCGAGAGTAGAAAGTCAGCCTAAAATTAAAGATGAAGAACCTAAAGTAAAGAAGAGACCACTCCATCAGTCCATATTAGATATACTTCCAGGGTCTACTAAAGAGGGTAATAAGAAGTTTCTCGTGGACACCACACAAAATTGTAGGGATGCCCTCATTTCCAAATCTGGATGGGACCTATTTTGGTATTTTCTATAGTAAGAGAAATAAGGAGATTCCAGTGTCAAACACTTGGATGTTGGATATAGCAAGGTTGATTTTCCCAAATGTGTTTTTTGATGTAGAATTTATCAGACTGTTAGCCAAACACTATCACTCAACTACCAAAACAGTAAGGTTTCCAAACAACACAGTATTGGTAGAAGTAACCAAAAAAACCATCATTGAGTGTTTTGGCTTAAACAAGCAGGCTTTGACCAAGATAAACCTGCAGAAAAGTGAGGAGGATTATGTTAGGTTAAAAAATAATTATAGAAGTGATGAGGTACCCATATATATGAAAAGAGGCATTGGTAACAGAATACTCCCCATCTCTACTACCACTATTGAACCATTTAATGTGACATATTTTCAGTATTACTTTGTGAATACATATTTAGCTCTTTGCCAAGTGTTGGGGATAGATGCTCAAGATAAAATTCCAATAGGAATAATGATGATGGCCATGAGAATTCAAAACCCTAAAATTAATATTGAATATGACTTTGCTTCATACCTTGAGAAGGTGTTAGATGATGAATTCTCCCAAGTTATAGAGGATAGATCACCGATTACATTCAAACACTATTCCCTACTATGTCATTTGATATTGTACCAGAATAGGGACCATTGGACTAAAATAATGGACTTGGCTATAGTAGATGAGCAAGGGAATCCCACACGTATCCTGAAATGGTGCTATATTTGGGACAGTCGATGCAAGAATTCAAGCTTTATTGTATTCTATGAAGAATTTGTACACAAAATCCTTCAAGTTGTTGGGTATGCAATACCAAGATTGTCAACCAAAATGTTGCAACTAGTGAGACCTTTTGCTTTAAGATCAAAGAAGGGTCATACACACAATTTTGGAGACTGGTTCTTCCTCCCAGAAGTTACAATAATAAGAGTTTATGGATGCCCTATTGCTTCACACATACTACCAAGATTTATGCCCCTCATATTAGCATTTCTTGAATTTAAGTGAAAAATGATGTGGTTGGAGAAAGATGTAATGCACAAGCAGAAGAAAGGAACTTTCCTACCAAACTAAATCA
>VDFB02281492.1:180536716-180565672 GCA_007258455.2 Sequoia sempervirens | reverse complement strand
GAGGAAGAACTAATCTCCAAAATTGTGTGTATGACCCTGCTCTAGTCTTAAAGCCAAAGGTCTCACTAGTTGCAACATTTTGGTTGAAAATCTTGGTATTGCATACCCAAGAAATCGAAGGATTATATGTACAAATTCTTTGTAGAATACAACAAAGCTTGAATTCTTGCACCGATTGTCCCAAATACAGCACCATTTTTGGACTGGTGTGGGATTCCCTTGCTCATCTACTGTAGCCAAGTTCATTCTTTTAGTCCAATGGTCCCTATTTTGGTACAATATTAGATGACACAGTAGGGAATAGTGTCTGAATGTAATCGGTGCTCTATGCTCTATAACTTGGGAGAATTCATCATCTAATGCTTTTTCAATGTATGAAGCAAAGTCATATTCAATATTAGTTTCAAGGTTTTGAATTCTCATGGCCATCATCATTAGGCCTATTGGAATTTTATCTTGAGCATCTATCCCCAACACTTGGCAAAGAGCTAAATATGTATTCACAAAGTAATACTAAAAATTTGTCAGATTGAATAGTTCAATAGTGGTAGTAGAGATGGGGAATGTTTTGTTACCAATGCCTCTTTTCATATATAGGGGTGCCTCATCACTTCTATAAGTTTTTTTTAACCTAGCATAATCCTCCTCACTTTTTTGCAGGTTTATCTTGGTCAGAGCCTTCTTGTTTAAGCCAAAACACTCAATGATGGCTTTTCTGGTTACTTCTACCAATACTATGTCATTTTGAAACCTTATTGTTTTGGTAGTTGAGTGATAGTGTTTGGTTAGCATTCTAATAAATTCTACATCAACAAACACATTTGGGACAATCAACCTTGCTATATCCAACATCCAAGTGTTTGACACTGGAATCTTCTCATTTCCCTTACTGTAAAATTACCAAAATAGGTCCCATCCAAATTTGGAAATGAGGGCATCCTTACAAATTTGTGCAGTGTCCACAAGAAACTTCTTATTACCCTCTTTAGTAGACCCTAGAGGTATATTTAATATGGACCGATGGAGTGTTCTCTTCTTTACTTTAGGTTCTTCATCTTTAATTTTAGGCTGACTTTCTTTTACTTTTGATTGTTTTATTTTAGGAGGCATGTTTTAATTTTCTCTACTATGGCTTCAGATGACAAAACCTTGAAAGATCGTTTATATTAACAGAGCTCTTTTAGAGAGTTTTTGTGCACTTACCCAAGTATTTCACGCTTGCAGGACTTCTTTTTCTCATATCCTTAGCTCCTTCCAAGCTAGTGCACTGCAATTGAGTGCGATATTGGGAAAACTCACTTATCTTTGAATGGCGTGGTATTCAGTCATATTAGTTTTGGAAACCCTTAATAATTTAATAGCATTTAATTTTGCAATCATGATTTCTACATTTATTAAGTTGTAAATTAAATGATGTCATGCTTTTTATCGTGACTACCGCTTCGTCTGCTGGATCTTGTTGTGGGGTTGCGGTGTATACCGCTCTACCGCATATGTTGCTCACCTTCCCAGCAGTATAGCGGTGTATTCTTTTGATCATTACTTGAAGAGTGTCGATGAGATAATCTTATTTGTCTTACCGATATCTCAATGTATCATCGACATTAGAGCTTATGTTCCTCTAATGTTGGTTGCCAGTGTCGATGAGACAAGTTAATATCTCTTGCCGGTATGCCACTGTCTCATCAATATTTTCCTTCAGCGAGCATGTATTTATCAATGTAACTCTTCCATGTCGAGAGATTCTAGGATTATTGCTGCGTATACGTTTTTCCTATTGTTTTACCGCGACCTACCGCTTCGTGTTCATGCTTCCCGCTATATGGGTTGCGGTAGAGTACCGTTTATACCTGCTTACTGTGATATAAGTTGCTCACCCTTCTCAAATATATAGTGGTGCATGCTTTCATTTCAGAGGCTCACGGGGATGAATCTTATTTTGTCTTAATGATATCTCACCGTCTCATCGACATTACTTCGTTATATCGAAGAGTTGTGTTTCACCGAGCACTTGTAGATATACCTTGTCGATGTGACATAAATGATTCTCTCCTCGATATGCCCATATCTTGTTGACATTCACTATTTTACATTGTCGATGAGACATATAAATAAGTCTCTTCGACATATGGGTGTCTAAATCAGCGCTAAACCCAAAGTTAAACTCGAAGCTAAAGTCAAAGCTAAAAGTGGTGCTACACTTGAAGATAATATCAGCACTAAATATGGTGTGACTTTAGGCACTAATTAGCGCCTAAATTAGTGCCAACTTGTACTAATAGACACAATAAATGCCAAAAATTGTGTCATCCCGATAAATAGCACCAACGTTTTCAAAAAAAATCCAAAAAATACATTAAAACAATGGGTGGAAGCAAAAAACGAAGCAAAAAGTGGAGCAAATCATAGGGATTTGTTGTAGTGATAGGAGAGGAAAACATGTTAAGGATATAGGTGATGAGGAATAAGTAGAAGTTCAAGAGCTTGAAGTAGAAGACATGATGAATGAACCTGAAAGAAAATTTATAAAGGCACTTTCAAAGATGGGTAGTACCTCGAAATTGGATACCCCTTAGTATGAATGGATTTTAAGTTGTGAGGATCTTATAAACTATATTGTGGATATAGAGAAATACTTTGAATAAATTAATGGAGTATTTTAAGAGAATAAAGTTCACTTGCATTAGGCTAAGAGGTCATGTATCCTTGTTGTGGGATAACGTACAAACAAATAGAGAAAAGAGAGGTAAATAAAAATTAAAACTTGGGACATGATGGTTATAGATTTCAATGCCAAGTTCTTGCTAGAAAACTATTGAATGTATTTATCCAAGAAGTTGTAGAACCTTAATCAAAAGGAGATTCTTGATGTCGATTTTGACACACCAATAGATCGGAATGACAAAGGTTCCCCTACTTGGAAGGTGGCTAGCATCAAGAGTCTTCATTGATTACAATCAAATTTATTTACCAAAATTTTGTTGTTGGAGAGTTCTCTAGCTAGTTTGTTTAAGGGGATACATTGGAATACCAAGATTCATTCACATGAAAAAGTGGTTCACTTAGTGTAATTAATCACTATTAGCTAGCATAAGCCATCTAATTCATGTTTGATAACGTTCATGATTTTTGTTTCAACCCAATATAATTCTTGTAGTTTTTTCTAATGAAGACAAAAAAATGAACAAGGGAAACAACATAAATATTCAAAGAAATATGGAACCTTTTACCTTGTTTACTCCTTTCTCCTCCAATTGAGCTAGAAGAAGAGTTGCATCCAATACTCTCTTGATCTTATCCTTTGATGTATAGAATGTATTTTCTTATAAAATTAACAACATGATAGTAGGATAAAGATGATGAGAGATCAAATGGATAGCATGAAGCTAAGATAATGGAAGGTTAGATAGAAAATGGAGTAGCATAAGGTTGTGGAAGAATTGGAAATAAAATGCAATAGCATAATAGTATGTGAAATTGGATTGCCAAATGGGATGAGAGGCCTCTCATTTATAGAATTTACAAGAGGGAAATCAAGGGCCTAGATGTATTGATTTATGGATGGTTGAGATTGATTGAGGGTTAACGTTTGGATCGAAGTTGTAGTCATGTGACAAGTGTCATAAGAGGTCCGATAAAGGTGTAAAAGGTAGGTTTGACTTTTGCATCCTCTCACATGTGAGAGGATAAAGGTGGGGGGCATACTTGTCACATGATGGCAAGTTTAGATTGTGATCCATGTGAATGGATTTAACGATTATGATTAAATGGACAAGGATTGAAGGATAAAGTGGAATTAAATATTGGAGAAAAAAGGTGGTGGAGATTAATTATCCTAAATCAATTTATTAATTAATTAGGAGTTAATTAATTATTTTAGTTGAAGGATTTTGGGATAAGTTTGACTTAATTAAATAAATATAAATTTATTTAATTAAGGTGGAGGATAAAGGTAAAAGATAAATTAATTAAAAAATATATCTTATTTAATAAATGGCTAAATTAAGGTGGGATAAAAGGTGAATGATAAATTAATTAAATAAATAATAAATATTTATTTAATGAATGGCTAAGATAGGGTAAATTCAAGTGTGGTAGTTATGGACAGATTTAGATGTTTACATCTAATATTAATTTTGAATGAAAATATTTAAATCTTTAAAACAACAATGTCTCCTACAAAATCAAAATTATAAAGCATGGAATATGAAGTCATTCATGTTATATTGCCCATTTTTAAAGATAATAATGATTCTAATTTTAGGAAAACAAAATGTATGTAAAAACATAAATTTTCATCATCTGGAAGTGATAAAGTCATGACAATTTCTACCTCATGTGAATGGAAATTTATTATCAACCCCTAACACTAAACTAATCTAACATCAATATAAAAGAAAGATAAAAAAGAGTAGAACAAAGAGAAAAGAAAGATAATATAAGCCTATATTGAATTATTTCATACACCATTTAATGAATGGACAAATTTGATGAAAAATGATCCTTTCCTAACTCGTTACCCACAATCAAAATGTAGGATGGTGTGATTTTTAAAGGAATGAAAGTCACATGCATGATTAATGTCAAATTTATAATCACACAAATGTGTTTAGGTTCACCACGCATAACACCTCACCATTAGTGAGGCATTAGTGGTATATAACATATATTGAATTTGTCTAACACTCATTGAATTAAATACATGGGAAAATAGAAGAAAACATATTCATAGTTTGGATAACATCATAAAAATGAAAGCATGGAAAAGAAGAAATTTTTGGTATATTTTATTTTGAAGTAGGTTCCCAAGGGTTTCTAACCTTTACAATGAATTTGATTTACAAATTTATAAGACACCTTGGGTGTGGAATACTAAATTTCATTTCCTCTAGAAAAATAAAAAAGACAAAATAAGAATGGAACACAAAAGAAACTTGTCTTTTTGCACCCTTTTTCCTATTCCCATATTATATTTGAGTCAAAAATTTACTTGTAAATGAGTGCCACAAATTTTGTGCACACTCTTAGTTCTCTCCAATGCCCTTTTGTAACTAGTTTTGCTTATATGTTATGAATTTATCCATTACAATTTTTACCATATTGGGGTCTAGACCATTCAAATATATAAAGAAAACATTATTTTGAGAAAAGAAGTTTAATATTTATTTGTGCACCTATTGATATCCAACTTGTTGGCCCACACTTGTCGTTGTACCAAAAGATTGACCTGTTAATGCTCAATACAACTGCCAGAGTTAATGGATCCATAGGAGACGGTTAGTCCATGTCATGAATCTTGAGGGGAGTGTTGATCAGCTACCAAAAATCTCCCCCTCAACGTTACCCAAAGGGATTCAAAACTGACACCTTTGGCTCTAATACCAATTGTTGTCCCACACTTGTCGTTGCACCAAAAGATTGACCTGTTAATGCTCGATATAACTGCCAGAGTTAATGGATCCACGGGAGGCGATTAGTCCATGTCGCAAATCCTGAGGGGAGTGCTAACCAGTTTTCAACACAACCAACTTCTTTTCAAAGGTCTCAAAATCAATGTATACTCTCATAAGTCTAATAATGCAAGAAGAATCAAGATATCCCCTTTAGGGGACTCTCCCTTAATCACACTATCAAAGTAATCATTTAGAGCGTGTGTGAAGTTAAATGAATTCTTCTCATTATAAAAACTACATCTAATATAGAAGGTGGAAGATCCTTCAAATGTGCAAATGTTTACTACTATTGAATTAAGTGCCTTCTAGATGAATAGGAAGATGCACAATTTTCTTTAAGAAGTGTTTTAATCTTTCCTATATTTATAGGAGGTTCTCAATCCTTCCATGCATGACCTAGGTTGAATTAAACCTATGATTTGTAAGGTCAAATTGACCTATGTCATGTTACCCTTTGTAGTTAATCCAACCTTTATTATCAAGCAAGTATATTTGTTGATAGAAATGGGGCGTAAGATCAGTTTTACTTTCCTTTTTAAATATACCTCATGTGCTTCTACTAATTGGTGAAATAATTTTAAGAGTATTGATTTATCATTCACATGTCTCAATTTTTTTATGATGTCTCAAAACCACCAACCCTAATATACATAGATGTGGATAATTGAATAGATTGATTTCCCAATTTTTTAATCTTTGTCATTGCCTCTATAGAAATCATCTTAATGAAATGTCATTCGAACATCTTGATGATGTAGAATGTAAATGAAACATTGACTCTTTAACATGATTTTGCACCATCCCCAAATTCCAACCACATGTAATACCCATAGACCTTTTCTTGTCACATTCCCATTACACCTAAAGTTTGAAGTCTAATTTTTTTCTCTTCTAATCAATACATATACCAAATAAGAGATCATATAGAATATTTTTTGGGTGGAATTTGTTAATTTCTTGTGCAAATTATCACTTATTAGAGTAGCCCAGTAGATTAATTCATTCCTAACAAGTATCAAGTAGCAACATATTGATATGTCTAAGCTCAAAATTCCCCAACCATATCATATCCTTTAACTCTACTTAATGATGTGATTATATCATTGGTCTCCTCACAAAATTAACTCTTGAAAGGTTTCTTAGGGAGCCTAGTGGATGATGACTTAGGTTTAATAAGTCAATTTTTTTTCATAATTTCCAAGTGGTTTCTCACATGGTCATCGTAATACTTTTTGCTCAAGTCCATGGTGATCTTGGTATATGCTTCTCTAACAAGAAGATCCAGCATCTCTTATATATACTATAGTTTTATCAACAATAGTGCATTCCCGTATACATTTATAATTTCCCTTGTATCCTTATTGTGATATTGTGCATATATCATTACTAAATCAACAACTATTGGGAGTCCTACAGCTTGAACTAACCCACTTGACTTTAAATTTTGTGTCCTTTAATTGACCACGCTTTCTTGATTCATTTGTGTGTGGAATCCCTCCAACCCAACATGTCTCATGTCTATGTCAATTACACTTCACAAGTTAGACACTATCTTATATATTAGAATGATAGCCTTAAACTCTTTTTTCATCTTAGTAAATGAAGACATACTTTTGCGAGTAACTTGTCAAGATGAGACATAATTATATTGAAGGAATTCCCTATATGAAATGGATGACCTGCTTTCAATGATCGATAGTTGAGAATGCTCCTTAAACATGCAAGATGATAGAAGTAATCTTGTAGATTCATTTTTGTGGTTTTGTGTGTGCCTACATGCTTTTTTACTGTTTTTTTCCCATTTAAAATTTGCATTCTTCATTTTGTGTAACCCAAATTTTTTAGAGTCCCTACATTCTATAGTCTAGGTTTTACATCCTATAAAATAAATTTTACAATGGTTGTGTAGCTTGTATACAAACTGCCACCAATATTCACACCCCCTCCATGTCACATATTTGACACTTAATGACCCCAATTGTGAATTCCCCTCACATATTTTATCATGTATTAAGTGGAATAATGGTTCCTCCATCATGCAAAAGGGAATAATTTTTCATCACACAAACCCAAAAGTAATTCATTGAATAAAACCAAGGTTGTTCCATTTTAGAAACTATATCAATGCCTTTAGTTTTATAACTTTTATTAATACCTTTATTTAGGAAAAAGTTATTACTTGCTGGTAAGTTATTATATTTTATATAATTTAAGTCTTATTATAATAAAAGATATCATATGTAAATTTATTTGTTTAGTTTATTGTTTATTATATTAATATTTATTTAAAATATAAGTTAAATAAAGAAATTTAAATATAATATATGTTTAATCTTTATTTATGTTATTTAATTATATAATATATATCTTATATTTATTATAATACATTATATAATTAAATAAAATATAAAATTAATAAGTATAATATTTTTTTTACAAATACTATTATGTAAATTAGTTTATAAGAAATTTAACAATTTAATTGACTTTTTAGAGGGAGGAGGATAGATAAGGAGGGAGGGAGAGAAAAATATAGATATAGAGGGAGAGAGATATATAATGGCTGAAAGATAGAGAGATAGAGAGGGAGATAAAATATGTGAGAGAGAGAGAGAGAGGTGATAGAGAGAGGGGTAATAGAGAGATAGGGAAAACAAAGAATGATAAAAAAGTATATAGAAAGAGAGGGGATTGATATAGAGAGATAGAGATCAAGAGAGAGAGGTGGAGAAAGAAAGAAAAAGGAAGAAATAGAACTTGAGAAAGAGGGGATGGAAGAGAGAGAGTGAAACAAAGAGAGAAAGAGAGAGGTGGAGAGAGAATGGAAGAGAGAAATATAAGAAAGAGATAAAGAGATGGAGTATAAGAAGAAAATAAAATTAGGAGATGAGGAAGGCATGAAAAAGGAGGGACCAATGTAGAAAATAAAAAATATAAAAGGAAAGGGTTGTAGCTCAATTGGTTGAGTGCAATTGGTGAAAATGGTATGTTCCTTGATTACACCATCTAATAAGGTTCAAATCATCCATAGGTGTGATCAGGTCATGTTTGACCTCTAAGTGACTTTGGATTGGACCCCTTCATTGTGGTATCTTAGCCAAAGGATGACTTTGGTTCCCTTACAATGTTGTAATAGAATAAGAGAAAAGAATGGAGATAGAGAGAGAGAGATTGATAGAGAGAGAGGGAGAGATAGAGATATAAAGAAAGGGGATTGATAAACAAAGAGAGAGATGTAAATATGAGATATATATAAAAAAAAGAGATGAAGGGGAGAGAGAGAGAGAGAGGGAGTGAAAGATAAATACATAGAGAAAAGAAGATATTGCATAGGAGTTGGAGAGAGAGGGGTGGTATACTCATTGCACACTTAATCTTATAATTATGTGAAATTAAATTTTCTTTACAAGGATTTATAATTAAAGCATTTGTATTGTTATTAATTGTCAAACCAAATTACGGAACACAAGTGAAGATATCAACTAACACACAACTTCAACCATCTCTTAAATTTCTGATTAAAAAATATTGTTCTTCAAGTCTTTTTTTCTCTTGTAATGAGCTTCAAAATCTCTACAAATGAATTGATTCTTCTTACTACTATTATAGGCAAGATACTATTTAACATAAATGTATGTAACTAATGTAATTAAATTTTAAAGGATGCTACTATCTAAACTATTTTTTATGTTAAACATGTTTATCTCACTTGTATGGACTCTAAGCTTATTGATTGTATGTCACTTTTGTTCATCATATTAAATAAGATACTATTTAACATAAATTATTTGTTATTTAAATTTATACCCTATACTCAAATATACTTATTGTAGCTCAAATATGGATTTGTACATCTCCAATGCACCTACATTCCTAGTGAAAATAAATATACTATCAATTTTTTCTTCAATTAATTTATGCTTACATGAATGGTTGATTTTCTTCTACATTAGAATATTGTGTGTTTATTTTATGGAATTTTGTATTTAATGTTACAAATAGCATGTGAAATTTGTGAAAATAACTAACCTTCTTATATATATATATATATATATATATATATATATCTTAATCTAATTTTTAGGTGTAATGAGAATTTCAAGATTGATATTTCCAAATCAAATTTCCACAATACCAATAATTAAGACTAAATTTGTATGTGGCTTTTATTTTTGCAAAAAAAAAAAAATCAATCCCAATCTACAACTTATCAACATATAGGTTTATAAAAATTAAGAAGAGGAGAGACATAGATAGATATAAATCACAAAGAGAGAGTGAGATAGAGAGAGATAAAGAGAAATCTCCCTCACTCTCTCCCCTTTCCTTACCTCTCCTTGCATCTCTCTCTTCCCTATCTATCGTTCTCACTATATATATCTTCCCCATCTCTCTCTCTCTCTCCCTCTCTACTATCTCTCTCCCTCTCCCCCCTCTTCTATGTCCCTCATCTACCTATCTCTCTTCCTTTCTCTCCCTCCCCCTCTCTATCTCCCCCCTCTCTCTATCTCTCCCCATCTCTCCCTTCATCACTCCCTCACTATCCTATATCTATCTCCCTATCTCTACCTCTCTCTCCCTTTATCTTCCCATATATCTCTATCTCTCTCTTTCTCTTCCCATATATTATATTTCTCCCTCTTTCTCTCTTCCTCTCTATCTCCCCTATTTCTCTCTCCCTCTCCCTTTCCTCCATATCTCTCTATATCTTCCTCTTTATCTCTCCCTCTATCTCTACATCCCATCCATTTATCTCCATCCTCTCTCCCTCTCCCTCTCCCTCTCCCTCTCCCTCTTCCTAGACCTCTTCCTAGACCTCTATATCAATATCTATTTCCTCTCTATCTCTATATTTCCCTCTCTATATATTTATCTCTTCCATATCTATATATCCCTCTCTCCTCTCTCTTTATCTCCCCCTCTCCTTCTCCATCTCTATATTTATCCTCCTCTCTATTTGTATCTCCATACCCCTTTCTCTCGCTCTTACCCCCTATATCTCTCCCTCTCTTTGCCACTTTCCCTATTGTAGACATAACATGATCATTTTTTTAATCAAGCTTGATTATCTTCCTAAATCAGAGGTTATGCTTCAGTCATGTTTGGATCCATGTAAGTGGATGCATAGTTGATTTGAAGCTATCACTTATCCATTGAGAACTTTGTTGCACAAATAATATCATTTTTTAAATGGACTACCAATTGACCTCATGTACTGCACAAATTATGCAAAAGATTAAAAAATCCCTGACCTTCAACACCTCTTCGATGTACTCATTACACACCAAGGTGTGATTCCTAGTGTAAGTTGAAGTCCCTTTTATGTGGTTTTAATGTTTAATATTTAACTATTACAGAGGTTTGAGTGTTCATAGTATATTTGCATGATAAAAAGATCAAATTTGGAAGAATTTGGGCTTTACAAACCCAAGTGTAAAAAATTTGTAATTAAAGATCTCAAGGTTTATGTTTGAAAAATCTATTGTTGAAATCAATCCAATCAAGAGCACTTCTAATTTGCAAGTTAAGATTCCTTAAAAAGTCCATTTGAATTGGCTAGGGATTTTGAAGTGACAAATGTCTAAGCTTGAGTGAGTAAAATGGGTAAATATTATAATGGGTTTGGAGTTTTAGAGTCCTAAAGGCTAAACCATAGTCTTAAACAATGCTATTTCAACTAGCTTGATGTTTTGCAGTCCCAATATGCAAATCTAAAAGGTTTAAAGGAATAAAAAGAACTTAGCCTTCATCATCTCAAAGTTTCAAAGTCATGTGGCATATTGTGCAAAGTTAAGAATTTGAACTCTCGCTTTGCAAACCAAAGACCCCTAATCGGTTGTCAACACAAATCACCCAAGTTTCAAAGTTTGGATTCCACTTCCATTTTCAAAATTTAGACTCTAAATATGTTATAGTTTGGGAATTTGGGATATCATATGTAGATGGAGTCCATTTGGAAATTTAAGGTTTGAGTGAAGTTTTATGTTGTAATTTGAATCTCAAATTTAGTTGTTGCTTTTAAGGTTTGAACTCTAAGATTTTAAAAATTTAAAGCTACAATTTGAATCTTTATGTTTCAAAATTTGATTATAAAGGCTAAAACATGAACTCACAAAGTTTGAATAGGAAAAAACTAGGGCACAACCTTAGGTTTTAATATTTCAAAGTTTTAATATAAATTGTTCCTTAAATAGGGTTTATTTGGTAATCCAATGTTTACACATTAATAAAAACCATTATACTACACATAAAGCCTGATTAAGTTGACTAATTTTGAATTACTATAAAATGATATTATGTTAAAACCAAAAAAAATCTAACTTTTGTAGCAAAGATTTGGAGACCCTAACCCTAATGATCAAAACAAGGAAACAAGAAAACAAGAAAAGTGAGTCTAGAAGAGAAACTTGGAAAATATGAGGTGACTAAGCCAAATACAAGAAAATCTAACAAACATCTAAATCTAGATTGTCAATAGTTTTGAGAGGATCCAAAATATTGAATTTTGTTGAAGGCATACAAAAGAAACCAAATGAAAACAATTTGAAATAACTTTATGTAAATACCTTAACCCGCACATGAGCATTAATGGGAAACAAACTCAACCTTTGGGGTTACAAGGACACTTTACATACCCTAAACTCTTAGTGTTTGGAGCATCGAGGGCCTTTTACATATGAGTGTATATTGAAAATTTTATAATTTCAACTCAAAATGAGCCCAAGATTCAAACCCTTGAGAGTAACTTGCACATAACATCTAAAGTAACCTTAAACACGTGGCAGTTTAGGGTTCGAAACTCAAATGATACTCCAAAAATTTATAAAACTATAAAGAAAGTTTGAACTTTAGAAATATTAGTTAAATTCTCAAGACTAATGGGAGTTGAATTAATGCAAATTCATAGCTTATGAAAGACTCGTAAACATCAAAATATGCAAAAATTATTCAAACATCCCAATGCCACAACTCCTTGACTTAAAACAACAAAACCTAAATACAATGAAATAATGTTATTTGAACTCAACTTCAAGGATACAATATGGAATTTGGGACAAGGACCAAAATGAGGGTCCCTAACTTCAAAAAAGCAAGGGTGTGTTGTAGAAGCCACAATAGAGATGAGCGTGAAATACTATATGAGGAGTTCTACAAGCTCATCATTTAGGTTGATCATGTCTTTCAAGGTATGTCAACAAACTCCACATATCTATTCATTTGAATTGAGTTTGGTATGATTAGAGTGAGTTTAGTAGAAGGAAAATTATATGCTTTGAAGGTGAAAAAGTTGTTGGCAAGGAGGCAACAAAATAACTTGAGAGGAAAGGTTTTGGTTATCTAGAGGAAGAAGACAATAAAACAATAGTAGAAGAAATCTACATGAATGAGATTAAAGCACTACCCAAATCAAAAAAATCAAGAAAAACATGAGAAGTAGAGGTTATTATGAAAGAGAAATAGGTAGAGGATTCACTAGAATATGTTATAGGTGTGGAGAAACTGATGGTCAATGTGGCATTTGATTATCCAAAAGTACGACATAATAGTTGTAGAGGAAATGAGGCAATAAATCACATTGCTCGAGAAAATGAAGAGAGTGTTGCTTCACCTAAACACACAAAGGAACTAAAGCACATAAAATCTCTTGCAAAGAAGAGAGATGTTGAAACTAAGGAGTATGAGTTGATACAAAAAGAACTTATACAAAATCATATGTAAATCTAAAGATAAATATTGCAAGGTCATTGTTGATAGAAAAATTACAAATAACTTGATGTCTAATTCTTTGTCATTTGTTTTATTTTGGTTTGTTTATCTCTTTTATCTTAATTTTATTTTATTTATTTTTATTTTACTTGATTTATTTTTATTTTTATTTTGTTAGTTTCTTTCATTACTCTTTATTTTATTTTATTTATTGTATTTTATAATTATATCATTTTATTTTATTTTATTTTTATTTCTAATTTTCTTTGTATTTTGTTTTATTTTGCTTGGTTTATCTCTTTAATCTTAATTTTAGTTTTTCTTTATTTTATTTTTTTATTATTCTTTGTTTTATTTTATTTATTTTATTTTATGATTATATCATTTTATTTTATTTTATTTTATTTTTATTTTCAATTTTCTTTGTATTTTGTTTTATTTTGGTTTGTTATCTCTTTAATTTTAATTTTTCATTTTTCTTCATTTTATATTATTTATTTTATTTTATATTTATATCATTTTATTTTATTTTGTTTTTATTTTCAATTTTCTTTGTATTTTATTTTATTTTGGTTTGTTCATCTCTTTAATTTTGATTTTAGTTTTTCTTTTTTTCTTCTTTATCTTATTTTGTTTTAATCCTTATTTTAGTTTTTATTTATAATGTATTTTATTTTCAATTTTCTTTGTATGTCACTTATTTATTATGCTATTTATTACTCTTAGTTATTTATTTTATTTTATTTTAATCCTTGTTCCTATATCATTTTGTCTTTTATTTTTATTCATCTCTATTTATTTCTTTTATCGCTTTCATGTATTCCTCATCATTCTTATGTTTATTTTATTATTTTCTTTTCATCTCATTTTGGTTTGTTTATCTCTTATTTTTTAATTTTTCTTTTTCTTTTCTTTTTATTTTTTATCCTTGATTTATACCTATATCATTTATGTCTTTATTTATTTATTTCTTTTTCTATTTTATTTATTATTATCATCATATTTTAATAGAAACTATATATATTAATCAATAAACATCTGATAATATTTATAATTTTAATTTTTATAATAAATTTCTTTATATAATTCCTCATGTTTTAACTTCTTTATATAATTCCTCATATTATAATTTCTTTAAGAGATAATATTTTAATTTTAATTCCTCATCATTCTTATGTTTATCGCCATTCCTCTTCATGTTGCTATCTGGCTTTTTTTCTTCTTCTCCTTTACTCCTTTGTTTTTCTTCTATTTTAATCCACCCTTAACCTCAACCATGTGCCTCCCCTTCCTTGTGTCTCTCTCTTTTTAGCTTGCTTTGGTCTGCAACAATCATTTTCTTCCTCCAGCTCTCTTTCATCCTGATGATGGATCATGTAGTATGATTTGAAACGTCGATGTGAAAAACCAAAACACAATCAAATCCAGAAATTTATTGCATTACTTGATGGATTGTGGAAACTTGATATCTTTAATAACTTGATGTCTAATGAGATGGTAGAGAATCTTAGGTTAAAGAATCTTGAGCACAAAAAACCATACAAGGTTTTGTTACTATAGAAATGACTTCAAATCTTGGTAAGTGAGCAGCTTTTAGTAAAATTTTAGATTGTTATATACAAAGATGAGATTTTATCTAATATTATACACATGAATGCTTGCCACATTTTGTTGGGAAGGACTTGGAAATTTGATAGAAAGGTTGTAGTAGGATGAACACTTACTCTATTGTGAAGGTAGAAAGAAGTATACATTAAGTCCATTGAAGGACAAAGAGGAAGAAAAGGACAACAATCCTAAGGTGTGTTTAATCTCATGAAAATGGTTTTTAAGAGAGGTGAATAAAGAGAATGATTGTTTATTTTCATTCCTAAACCTACGAAGATTGGGAATATGAATAAAATGTAGAAAATTCCACATGAAGTGAAGGTTTTACTAGACGAGTGTGCAATTTTTTTTAAAAGAATTGTTGGATAGGTTGCCACCTATGAGAGATATTAACCACCATATAGATTTAAATCCTAAATTTTTCAAACAAGGAAACATATAGGATGACACTTATAAAGAGTGAAGGGGCAAAGAGACAAGTCCAAGAGCTATTGGACAAGGGTTTCATAAGAAAAAGTTGGAGCCCATGTGTAGTATTAATCGTTCTAACACCCTAGAAGGATGGATAATAGTGCATGTGAATAGATTCACGAGCAAATAACAAGATAAAATAAAATAAAGATTGGTGTTACCATGAATAGACAACTTGACCGATTGTTTGAGTGGAGCTAAGTACTTAAAAAAGATTGATTTAAAGAGTGAAGATTACCGAATCTAAATTAGAGAAGGCGTGAGTGAAAATTATATTCAAAATGAATGATGGGTTGTGTGAGTGGCTTGTTATGCCATTTGGATTGACAAATAGATAAAGCATATTCATGAGGTTAATGAATTAAGTGTTGAAACCATATCTTATCAATGCATGATAATTTATTTGGATGATGTCTTGATATTTAATAAAACTAAAGATGAACATGATTCATCTAAAGTTAGGTTTGCAAAAATTGAAATAAGAGAAGTTGTTGGTCAATGTAAAAATTTGTTGTTTTATGAAGAGGGAGTTAGTGTACTTGGGTCTTATAATTTCCTAATAATGTCTATGGATGGATCCTTAAAAAGTAAAGGTTATAGTGGAGTGACCATCACCGATTACATTTGAAACAAGAAATTTGCATAATTTGGCAAGTTTTTTATAGAAAATGTATAATAAAAAAATTGGTGCAAGCATATGTGCATCTACCACAAGGACAATGAATGGCGATAGGAATGAATTTAATTGGAAAATTGTATTAGAGAAGGTATTTCATCTTCTGAATTAGAAAAGAACTAAATAGCCAATTCTAGCATTGTTGGATTTTAACAAAGTGTTTCAAGTGGACTATGATACAAGTGGGTCATCAATAGATGTTGTTTTGATTCAAGAAGGTAAGCTCATTGCATACTTTGTGAGAAGTTAAATGAAGTTGAAATATTATTTGGTCTATGACCAAGTGTTTTAGACAATTGCTCAAGCATTGAAAAAGTGGAAACATTATTTGCTATCAAATGAATTTATTTTATTCATGGAGCATCATGCAATATAGTTTATTAATAACTAAGGTAAGTTGAACCAAAATCACATGAAGTAGGTTGAATTTATTTATAGTTGTTCACCTATTTTAAAGCATAGGAGTGGTTGTTCAAATAAATTAGTCAATGCATAAAGTAAAATGCGTCTTTTGTCAAATGAGAATATAGTAAAGATTGTTGGATTTGACTACATGAGATAATTGTATAAGGATTATGTGGATTTAATGGAAGGTTGGGCAACATGTAAGATCTTTTCCAACTAGCATGGATAAGACTCTAGTTAGATTATTCCATTCAAGAGGGTCTATTGTTCAAGGGGAAATTTTGTGCATATGTCATGGTTCAATGTGGGAGAACTTGGTGAGAGATCTAAGCATGGTGGAGGTCCAGGTGGACATTTTGGGGTCAAAAAAACATTGAGGAAGATGTGAGCTATTATTGGCCAATAATGCTTAATGCAAATGTGAAAAGTATTATGCAAGGCTATAGAGTTTGGCAACACACTAAGGGGAAGAGTTAAAATGCAAGTTTCTGTTAGCCATTGTCCATACTGAAGAGACCATGGGAAGATGTATGGGTTTTATTCTTTGGATGTCAAGAATTCAACCAAGCAATGACTATTTTTATTGTTGTAGATAGATTTTCAAACCTACAACACAATTTATACCTTGCAAAAAGTGAAGTTATGTTACTCATGTTGTTACATTATTCTTTAGAGAAGTAGTAAGATTACATAAGTTACCAAAGATTATTAGATACATATACCAAATTTGTAGGCCATTTTTAGTATACCTTATAAAAAAGTTGGATGCTAAGTTGAATTTTAATTCAAGTCATCACCCACAAATCAATGGGTAAATGGAGTTTGTCAATGGAAGCCTTGCAACTTTGTTGAGATGTTTAGTTGGGAGGACGCCAAGTATATGGGATACTACATCAGCACAAGTTGAGTTTGCTTGCAACAAGACAATTAATATAAGTATAAGAAAGAGTCATTTTCAAATTGTATATAGATACAAACTTGGGGAGGTATATGAGTTAAGAAGTACAACTAATTTGGGAAGATAAAATATTGTGGTAGAGGATTTACTAATTTGGGAAGATAAAATATTGTGGTAGAGGATTTTGTTGAGAACATGTATGAGTTACATAAATAAATGAAGGTAATTTTGGAAAAGTACAATAAGATACAAGCAATAGGTTGATCTCAAAAGGAGAAATAATTTCAAGGTAGAGAGTTGATTTGATCTCATTTGCAAAAGGAAAGGTTTCCTCAAGAAGCTTACAAGTTGAAATGGAACAAGGATTGGCCTTGTAAGCTCTTGAGAAATTGAAATGAGTGGATATCTCCACAATTTTCAATGTGGAAGATTTATACCCTTAATACGAGGGACCAACAACTAGAAAGGACATTATAGTTTTATATTATTCAACAAAAAAATGGGTACAATGATTAAGAAGAAAAGAGGAAAAGAATATAGTGAGTACTAGGTAAAAAGGAAGAATAAAATAGTTAGAGAAGCAACGTGAAAACACTATTTGCTACAAAAGGAATTTATTTGATCATGGATCATCAAGCAATATAGTGTATTAATAGCCAAGATAAGTTGAGCCAAAAACACATGAAGTGGGTTGAATTTCTATAGTTATTCACATTTTTAAATTATAGGAGTGTTAGATTGACTAGAATGCATCTAGTAGATGCCTTTTGTTCAATGAGATAATAATTGAGGTTGTTGGATTTGACTCCATGAGAGAATTGTATAAGGGTGATGTGGATTTTAAGCAAGGTTGGATATGTAAGAACCCAACTAGAATGGACAGGACTCCATTGTTAGATTATTTCATTCAAGAGGGTTTACAGTTCAAAGGGCAATTTTTGTGTATGCATCATAATTCAATGAGGGAGAACTTGGTGAGAGAAAAGCATGGTGGAGGTCTAGTTGAATATTTTGGGGTGGACAAAACATTGAGGCAAATGTGTGAGAGCTATTATTAGTCAAGGATGCTTAGTACAAACCTGAAAAATACTATGCAAAGTTGTAGAGTTTGCCAATACACAAGGGGAAGAGTCAAAATACATTATATTAACCATTTCCCATATTGGAGAGACCTCAAGAAGATGCATGGACTTTATTCTCTCAAGTTGCAAAGAACTCAACAAGGTAATGAATATTTTTGTTGTTGTAGATGGATTTTTGAAGATGACACATCTTATACCTTGCAAAAATTCAAGGCACTCGTGCTACTGCATTATTCTTTATAGAATAGTAATATTTCCAATGTTATCAAAGAGCATTGCCTTGGATAGGGATACCAAACTTGTATGCCATTTTTTGGTGTACTTTTTGGAAAAATTTGGATACTAAGTTTAGTTTTAATTTAGGTTATCATCAACAAATGGATGGGTAAACAAAGGTTGCTAATAGAAGCCTTAGAAAATTGTTGAGATCTTTAGTTGAAGGAAGCCAAGTGCATGTGATACTATATTCACACAAGTTGAGTTTGCTTACAATAACTCAATTAATAGGAGTGCATGAAATAGTGCATTTTCAAATTATCTATGGATACAAACCTAATGAGGTAGATGAGTTGAGAATTACATCTATTTTTGGAAGGCAAAGTATTTAGTAGAGGATTTTATTAAATACATGTACGAGTTAGATAAGAAAATGAATGGAAATTTGCAAAAGAGTATAATGAGATCCAAGTAACATGCTAATCTCTAGAGGAGAGAGCAAGAATTCTAAGTTGGAGAGTTGATTTGAGCTCATTTATAGAATGAAAGTTTCCTAAATGAACTTATGAGAAGTTAAATGGAAGAAGTTTGGACTTTGTAAGGTTTTGTGAAGTCGAAAGGAGTGGATATCTCCCCAATTTTCAATGTGGCAAATTTATACCCTTACTACAAGGGACCAACAAATGGAAAAGAAAGTATAGTTTCAGATTTTTCAACAAAAGAATGGGTACAATTGTTGTCTAAAGAATGAACAAAATGAGGTAAAAGTGGTGATAAACTCATGAGTGATTAACAAGACAAGAGGAAAAGAGTATAGTGAGTACTTGGTAAAAAGGAAGAATAAATAGTTGAAGAAGCAATGTGGAAGAACATATAAAGTTTCTAAACATGGTGTCTCAATTACAAATTTCACAAAATGTTCATAAGTTAGGACTTGTGCATTTCACTTACCTGACGTGTCCACTGCAAGAGCATCTAGGTTCATGAACAATCTCGCATCACACAAAAATAAAATAAAGACGGATAAAGAGATTTTGGTTTTGTGTGTGAATTTATGATACTATTTGGATGAATTATGAGATTCAAAAGAATGTTCCAACTAACTGTAGCAACAAAATAGAGCATAGTTGCACATCTTCGACAACATCAACTTGTGTGTGACTTTAGTAGTATCAATTTGAGTCACTTTGGTAGTAATTGGGAGGACCTTGACAATAAGGTATGAATGGTCTTTCACATAGATGATTTTGGTGATGTGGATCTCAAAGTACACCTAGCCTTGTCTTCTACCTAAATCTACTTCTTTCAAACCTCTAATTATTAGTAAGATCATGTGGTTTTCTTGGTTAGTATTATTCTCCTATAAATATTTGGTAATTGCTAAAGCTTCATCATTTTTGCATTTGGAATCAAGTAGAGTTGATGGAGAGTTTAAACAATAATATATCTTTGATATAGGTAGTTGAATTGTGTGTTACAATCGAATCATTCTTCCAAATCATCATGTGGTGTTTAGGGAAAATATATTGACTCCAATTCCTTGCATTCATGAGAATACGATTAGTGAAGCATGGATATGTTGCTCTTGATGAAAAAAAAAAGTGCCCAAAATCACTGATAGAAGAGAATATTGGAGTAGACAAGGAAAAAATGACACAACAAAGGTTGTGAGAAGAGATAGCCAACCATTTAAAGTGACAAGAATTGAGGAAAAAGAGACAAAACCAAAGAACAACCATATTTTCATTCATTTAGAAGGACAAAATAGTCTTTTTGCATTTTTATGTTTATGTGATAGTTAGGACATTCTTCTCACCATGGTATTTTAATGCAAGTAATTTTGTTGTTGTGATCAACTAATGTGTGACTATTATTTAAGAATCATTTAAACTACTAGATTAAGCTATCTTTCATTTGACTCCCTTAATTATACTACAACAATTTTAATGTTTTTAAATTATTAATAATATTATAATAACTACTTCAAAATAAATCCAAATAACATACTACTAATATGATAGCTCAAATTCAACTCGAACATATACTTTGCCATAGTGAAACAAAACTTTTAGAATGTAAAGACAACCTATAAAATATCTTGAAAACATTTCCTCACTCACTTAAATGCTATTGTTAATTTGATATGCGTCAATATCAATACAAATGAAGGAAGCTAAACCATTATAAAGACCAAAACCACCCTAAAAGAAGACACCCACTAACTAGCTTTCAGAAAATAAATAAAAACAAATGAAAACAACCTAAACAATCCTCCACATAAATAAATATAAAGGTCATACCCTACACAATCCAAATAAAAAATAAAAAAAATCAAAGCATGATATTAGGATAATGTTAAAATTAATTTAAGAGATTTAAAGTTAAAAAATAATAATAATAAAATAAAATATTATGAATGTCATAAAAGTCAAATAAATTATCCTTAATTTAGATAAAAATATGATTTTAGAGAAGTTTAATCATATATATCAAATAATTAATATTTAATAATAAACATAAAATTAATGATGTCTTATTAATTAATAAGTAAAACAATAAAATTAATAAATATCATTTAATAATAAACACCACAATATTAAAGATGTTATTTAAGCATTTTATAATTATTTACATGTGTTTATTAATAAAAAAAATGTTAAAATAAAAATTAAAAATAAATCTTGAATAAATATTTAAAATAATTTTAAAATCAAAATCAAAATAAACAAATTATTTTCATTTAACTTTTAAAATTTTCCATAGGACTTCTACAATTTATTATATTACTATTTTTTGAAAAATAACCTTCAATCAAAATAAATGCATTTGAGGTATGTATACTAGTTTAAATGGGTGGAGGACCCTCTAAAGTCCATTTTAACTTATACAACAGGAGCTATTGAAAACAAAATAAAAAATAACTAACATAAAGAGTAAGATTTGGTGGCAACAAGGGAAACACGAGAAGCCTGCAACGTTACAAGGATTCCTAATATTGTAATGTACACGAAGAAATGGTTTCTTACATGGAGTGGGTCTTCTTGCCAACGAGGATGCGGGAAATCTGGAGGCCGCGGCTGAAGGCCTCGTTGAAGAGGATTCGGGTCTGCATGGACTGAAAGCCAGGGAACCAAGAGAAGAGAGCGACAGGAGAGATGACAATGAGGGCGAATATGAGGTCATAGAAGCGGGCGAGAGTGATGACAGTGTCCCAGACGAGGGAGGGCACGAGGAGAGGGCGGAGGACTTGGGCAATACAGATCAGGCCCCATCCGGTCGGCATCAACGCCAGCACGCTCGTCGCCAAATCGATGGCTTCCAATCGCGTGCAACCCAGCAGCAGCCCGATCACCAGCGTGCTTAACCCCACCACCGCCGCCTGAATCATTCGGTAGTAGATATGTTTCGTTGCCCCGTACTTGTTCTGCGCGTATGTTATCACCAGATATATGGCCAGCACCACCACTACGTATATCCATGACAGGAAGTATACCAAAATGCTCTTGCTTCCATTTGCAATGGACAGCTGGTACACAATTCCATACTGGAAAACAAAAAACCTAAGGTCCAACAGTATTTCCAATACCTTTCCCCAAATGCCTGTGGTGCGCAGATGGTCCTGTTCTTCGTTCCACCACACCTCCCAGCTTTCGTCTGCCTTGGTTAAAAGTCCCCCTTTGTACCATAACCAGTTCATAAAATCTTCTAGGTCGTACACTGTTTTCAACCAATCGAACCCTGATGGGTTAAATATAAAGGGTGCCATGATCCATGACAACACCAGAAACCAACTGGAGAAGGTCAGTATGATATAAACAAATGTATTGGTGCTAAGAGCGCTGTATCTAGCAAACACTATCAACAGGACACCCAGCTCAATTGCCTTTACAAAATGGCTACGCGAGTAAAGCCTGTAGTTTTCTGCAAAACTCTTATGCTCTACAACGAAGCCTCGCCCTGTAGCCCTATACTTTGCGCCACCATGAAGTATTGTCCTGCCAAAGAAGTGGGTGCGAGTACCCATTGAAAAAGTGTAGAACACTGACGCTAACTGCAATTGCATGGTTAAAAAATCCCAAACGGATGAAAGGAATCCATGCTCTATTGTATTTTCTACAATCATTGGAAGAGCTGTGAAGATACCAAGCTGTATGAGAAATTGCTGGTTGATAGCTGCTCCAAGTGCCGCATTGTCTGTAGCATCTGCCACGTTTATAAGAGCTTGCTCTAATCCACTGAAAATCATATAAACGCGGCCCCAAAGAAATGCATAGACTGTTAGAACCACTAGCATGGTGTTAAAGTAGTATCCAATTGTTGAATAGTAGAAGGAGAGCATCCGGAAAAAATCAAGGCGGTGGCCAAGCCTGTACACATCCCTACTCAGCACTTGCTCACCGTTGCCACTTGCAACCTTAGCTTCAAACATGGAAATCTGGTTTAGACCAACATCACGTCCCTTGCCTACCTGAATGTATTCATGATGTGTCACATTACCTCCGCGCAGAGTGCAGTTAAAGCCTGCAAATATATCCTCGCTAATGTTTATGACCTTTGAAGCCTTGCTCATGCCTCCACGAGTTAAGAACCACAAGCGATCAAAAACATCCGGGTGGCCATAGTGCATCCTAATCTTCAAAGGATTTGCAAGTACACGCTGGCCAAGTGTAACAAAATTCGTCTCTTGAGACGACATGAACCAAGCAAGAGAAGAGACTGATCCTGTGAACACATTTTCTCTAACACCCAGTATAGAAGGCTTTCGGATGCCATAATAGTTTGTGAACTCCTGTAACAAGTTTCGCATTTTGAGGGCCTCTTCGAAATAGTTTTCTTGATTCATATCAATTGTCTGCAATGCATCACCCCTCGTAAAAATCAGAGCATGATTCTGATTTTCAGGTTTTCCTTCCCCAATTTTCAGTGGCCCAGGTAGCATCACCCTGTAGATCTCCACCTCCCGTTGCAGTGCTGAGTCATACTTGACCAAAACTGAATAATATTCCACAGTTTCTCTTGCAGTTTTGACCTCATCAAAATAAGCTATTCGAAGAGCTTCATGGTTCTTCATCAAATACAAGATATCTTTAGCACGATTATCTTGCCTTAGCTTTTGGGCACCATAAATCTGACAAGTAACAACATAAGTAAATTTCAAAAGGACGGAGCCATCTACACCACTCCTGCTTGGGTGCCATTGAAATGGCACATTCATATTCTCGTTCAAACCATCCATGGGCCTCGACGCTGTGGCAACAAGTTGTTGAAATCCTTTTTGAATAGCCATCTCTGATGCTGAATCAAGAAAAGCCAACATTTTGAGAGCCTTGTAATAGTACATCATCCCTCTCACAGTACGAGCCAATGTCTGTCCTCTATAAGAAGCCCATAACCGGAGTTCCATCACCTTAGCTTTCCAGATATCTTCAGGATCTTCCATTCCCTCACGATGCATCCTCTCCATGAAATTTGACCATTCATCAGGATATATCTTCTGGAGATAAAATATGATTGACACACCATCTTCATTATCTGTACGAAGTTGTTCTCTGCTGTACATAACATCCTCATCATAGTAGGGAGTCAAGACGCTGAATGATATCATCTTCTCAACCGGCACAGCACGGGGCATGTTCATGAAGAGAGAATTGCTGAAGAAAGCAATCCTACGCCTTGCCTCCAGATTTTTGGGAACATGAGGCATTGAATCCCTTGTAGTCAGGATTGTCTGGAGCCGTCTTAATTGTTGATAGAAATGCCCATCTTCTATATTGGGCAATTCTATAGTGTCCTCAAATAACAGCTTATTGTCAGTCCTTTTTGTAACCAGCCCATCTTGCCTAAGTTGTGAAATACTCCGCCTTTCTTTGGGAAAATCCCTTACAACAATATCATAGAGATTTTGCAAGGCATGAACTACCTTTTGTTGGTCCTTTTCAGATGGTTTTGTTAAAAGAACGTTAACAAGTGAGATTAATTTCAAGTGTATTTCAGGCAGTTCAGTCATTCTGTAATTCTCTGAAAATTTTCCCAGACTAAGTGATTTATCAATTTCTTGAAAAAGGTTGACAATGATGGAGTATTCTTCGCTATGTTCGTTGACAATTTTCTTGAGCAAATATTTGAAGCTGTCATATGTTTCTATCACTGCACAACGACGGTATTCATTGGTGCATATCTTTAACCATAATGCCTTGTCTTCACCCTCAAACGCACTAGCCTGACTTAAGGCATGCAATAGTTCATTACAGTGCAATAAACATGGCCACCGGATAACACTTACATCCCAAGAGCTTGGAGACACCTCCAATAATTCCACCTCTGAGTCGTTTACAATATCCTCTTCCCTAAGTGTCCTCACAATTTCATTCCATATAATGGCAAACCTGCCTGCTTCAACCTGGTTAGTAGACTCAATTTTCTTGTGAATACCAAATCCATATCTCAATTGAATACGTTTGATCAAATCCCTTACCTTAGCTATCAGACTTCCATGAAATTCAGGGAGTAGTACTTCTGGAATTAAATTAAACTGGATTGCACTGGCAAAGAATTCAAAGCGCAGCCTCAATTGCCTAATATTCCGTATCTCACCAAGATGGGAAAACAAACCCACCAAGGCTCCAACAAATGACGTGAAAATTGAATACCATATCTGGGTATCCATAAAGTACACTAGGATCACTGGCGCCCACAACACCACGACACAAAATTGATTTGTATTCCTAAATAACTCATGCCACTTGTATGGAATGTTCTCAAGTTTCAATATTACCTTTGTTGGCTTTACCATGGGTTTTATTTGAACAAAGTAGCTGAAAGAGAACTTTGCAAGCAACAATACTACCCAAAACAGACTATAAAAAAAGTTTTGAACAACACCCTCTCGAAGACCACGTGCTACAAATAGTCTGGTTTCAAACCACCAAGTTAATACATTAAAAATTCTCCAGTTGCTTTTCTCCACATAATTTCTGATCCAAGGAAGAATAAAAAGAAGCAATGCCAGAAGCTCAGGAGTTATGAATACCAGGGCAGCTTTTATAAACATTAACAACCTTCTATTTGCCTCACCTGACCATCTGAAATCATGATCCCTTTGATCCCACATGCGACTGTAAAATACAGAGAAGACAATGGTCCATACCAAAGCCGCAATGGTCTTTAGAACCATCCTTATTCCAATTAGTGGAGTTTCTTTCGACACTAAACTGTACTGCATGCCAGCATCAAGCAATGACTGCCAAAGCCGGAGGCTTGCCCATGTTATAAAGACACTCAAGACCTGCACTTGTATGTCTCTCTCTTTCAATTCTCTCCAAGGAATTCCTGACCCCTGATTTGCTACAATAATAGCAGCCTGGAGAAAAAGAATGTACATCACCCACATTCGATCAAAACTGCGGAAAATGTTCCAAAAAGAACGTTGCTCTACAAATCCTGTCTTTCCCACCTTCTGTTTCTGCCACATCCTCTTAAATTGCTGGAAATCCCAATCATGATACTTCTGAACCACATCAGGTGATGCAAAAAATTTACTATTCTCCTTGAGAGGCCATCCCAATTCCTTGAAGCACCTGTTGCTCCAAAAATACTCATTAAAGTCATCATAATTTCTCCAGGCCGAATGGGGAGCTTTACCCCCACGACTGGCCTCAGCTTCAGCTTTCACTCTAAGATACAGTGGTTTAACAACCTTATTTAGGAAGGCACCTTCCCCAATATAAGCAGGCAACTCTTTCTGTTCACCTTGGAGCCTATTCAGTTCCAAGGCCATCTGGTGGAAAATGTAGCACAAACACTCTGGTAAAAATCTTAAATTTGCAGCCTCACCCCAAATAAGAAGATACAGAGATATATAAAGCAATTCTTTCTGTTCTTTTATATCATGACTGATACGTTCTTTTATCTGAACATGAGGTTTTCGGCCCAGATATGCACACCAACTGTAATAGTTTTTGAGGATCTTCTTTCTCAGAGTTCGAATGATGCTCGGATCAAGCGTATCACTCATGACATTCGTGGTAGGCAGTTGTAGTTGTCTATTGGCCAAGAGAAGAATAATATGCTCTCGTTGATTTCGTACATTGTCTTGTTGGAAACCAAAGAAAGCACCCAGCCAATCAAGTATATCCATATTTTCATTCCATTGTGTATATGGAGGCCTTTCAAGGTCCCTTAAACATTTCAATGCAGTAATGGCTGCTCGAACCTCAGGTAGTTGCAACGCAGGATGATCTGCTAGCACATTGTTCACAGGAAGGATATTATAGACTTCATTAGCATTTATGTCATCCACCATTGAGAAATTAGCCTGGTTCAAATCTCCCTGTGTGAAACTCATCTAGAATCCGTAATTGAGATATGATGTCCAGGCTCTGCCTTCAAACATAACTTGAGGATAGTTTAATGTTCAATAATAACTCAAGCTGGCCTTCTGCCCATTGTTCAACCTGTCAAAGTAGAATTTACAAAAGATTAATTCTTCAAACTGGCACATCCTAGTTTGTCCCATTCAGGAAATTGATTTTTGCTTATAATTTGAAAGATATTATTTTGAAATGTTACTCCCTTGCTACGCTCATAAGAGATTTGAACACAAAAAATATGGAAAAGTATGGTGATTGCCACGCTCAAATATAGAGATTGATGTTAAAAAAAATAGCCTTGTACTGGTGCATGAGTGGTAGATGATCTTGAATAAGATTGGGATCTTCAAAATAAAAATAGAGAGGCCTTGATGTCCTTAAAACTTGGTGAGAAACAATATGTTGCCCTAGTTACAAGTCCAAAAAGTTGCATGTGTAGAGTAGGCTGAAAGAAAATACTGGACTTTGGATAGCTGTAGATCCTTGTATTTGAAGAACTTGTTGTTCTTTCTTGAATTGGAAGAGGATGATTCACTTCAGAAACATTTGCAAAATGTAAAAGATGCCAGAGGTCAATTGGACACCATTGATAAGATGATAGAAGAGGAGGATTTGATTGTGACCATTCTTAGAAGCCTGCCACTTCCATTTGAAAATTTGGTTGAAACCTTTAGTCAGGCTCCTGAAGATGCTAAATTAACCATTGATATGTTATGTAACCAAGTGCCTTAGAAAGACCGATGGATGACACAACTTGAAAGGCATGGTGAATCTTTACTAAGTGCCCTTGCTGTAAAGTTCAAAGGAAAAAGATGCAAATGTAGTCTTAAAAAATAATATGACCAACAAAGTCAAGAAATGTGGTCTAAAGAAAGATTATGGGAAGAGAATATGGATAATAAGAAATAATCTGTTCCACGGCATTTCTGGGATAATAGGGGAAAGAAGCCTTTTTAGTGGATGACAAGGAACAACTTTTAAAGTAGGGAAAATTTAAAAATATAGGAAATCTCAATTATTCATATATAAGCTATTCATCATGTGACATGTACATTATAGAACCATATTTTCATTTTTTATTTTTTTAAATAAATTAGTCGGGTTTTCTATTGGGGCCCAGCCCTTGGAGTAAATAGAAACTTACAATAATGCCATAAAAGGACAAGATAGCTACACAAACACATAGCAACTATAATAAATTCTAAAAACCTACATTTCTAACAAAGCCAGTTCCAGCCTCTTGTAAATTATGGCTATCTCTATACTAAATTATCTAAGCTTTACACGTGATCTCAAAATCTTTTGTTTCTTCATTTTCTTTTGATTCCTTATTGTAGTGCATTCAGCATTTTTCAAAGATACTTCATATTACGCTAATTCTCCTTCACTTTCTCATCTAGTTTCTAAGGGGAAACCCTCCTCAAATTAGAAGCGATCAACCTTCAATAAATGGAGTGGGTTTGAGCACTCCACCTGATCAGCTGACAATATTGCTAGCGATTTAAGGAGGTCAACCTTATCAAGCTCAAAACAACTTGTCTTAATCTTACATTCAAATTCTTATAGTACCAAAGAGTTACCATCTTTAGCACTCATCACCACATTCTATTCCACATACACTCAAATTTGCCTGCCATTCACTTCTTCTTCTAAAATACTTACATCCTTATCCTCACAGCATATTCCTTTATATTGCTCCTTTGTACTATTTGTCTTTAATATAGTGCTAACCATTGACTAATGATGCCAATTTACATTCTTCCACAAAGAAACCATACCAAAATGTCAATTTACTTTTTTGCATTCATCCACGAAATGAACCACACTAAAGCACTTTTAGCAATGAAAAGCTAGATTCTCATTCAATGGTTATTTCCACACCTCTTTCCCTACCTTCAGTTCTGTTTCTATAGGGAGACCAAGAGAGAAATCTAATTCTACCAATATAAATGTTGTAGAGGTTAAAGCATATTTGTGTGTTTCAAGAGAGATGGAAATACATTTCCCTAAAGAGTTTCCTATGCTTTTCAATGTTGAGACTTCCAAAAATGAATCATTGATGTAATAATCC
>VDFB02281492.1:180513523-180536616 GCA_007258455.2 Sequoia sempervirens | reverse complement strand
ACTTGATCCATGATGATTCAAAGTATAATTAAGACACTAAAAATTAGTCCAATAAGATCATTCAATGTAAACTAATCTAAGAAGCCATTAAAACTAACATATTAAAATATGAAAGCTTCATAAAAATCTATTCTAATCTATTGAAACTTATCCTATTGGGGGAGTGGTGTCGCATTGATGTGGAATGGTGACCATTTCCCAGTCCCTTGGATAATGAGCCTATTTCGATCAATTCTATTGAAGAGAATTTAAGAAACCGATGAAAGATGTATTGTAAAACATGATGAAAGCTATTTTAACATGATAAATGCTTATGATGATTGATGTGAGTGTATGCAATCTATTCTAAATGTTTGGAAGATTTGAAAGATTAAAACCCTAATTACCAAGTATGCTAAAATGGATGCACCTAAGTTACCATGGAAGCCATTAATGGATGCTCTAAGCTAATAATGCAAGTAAATTAACCTAACTTTTTCTTTTTAAAACATAAAACGTGAGTGCAATATGAGAGTGATTTTAACAACATAAGTTTACTATTAAAAGATGGATCCCTATTCAATAGATGCAATCTCTATTTATAGAATAGTTAAAATGAAATTGATGGCCAAGATCAAAAGGATCAATCAATAGTCAGAATGGAATGAAAATGGAGGCATGGATCATGGATTCCCATCAAGGGTTGAGGATGCAAGATGATATTTAGTCAAGGGCTTACATTTATCCAAATAAACACACATTCAAAACTTGCACAAGAAGCTTGTTGAAAGTTTGTTATAAAAAAGAATAAATTCCCTTTTTCAAATGAGTGAAGAAAGAGAATATTCTCAAATAATATTCTCATGGGTGAGGAAAATTAGATATTTAGCTAAAACCAAATTTAATGTGCAAAGGGGAAGGGATATTCCATGAGAATATTCCTTTTGGAGGAATGTGCAAAGGAGGAATATTTCCAAGGAACATTCCCTTGCAAGTGGGAGGATTAGATTTAATTAGTACTTTGATAATTAAACAAAGTTTCAATTATGAAAATTAGGGGAATTAGGATATTCATTAAATAATTAACTTATTTAATGAAAAGGGGGATGTGATATGATATTTAATTAAATAACTTAGGGTTATTTGATTAAATAAGAGGACTTAGGGATTTAAATTAGATAATTTGATCTATCCAATTAAACAGGATGAAGGGTTAGTGCGAGAGGGGGTGGAATTAACTTGATTAGGTCAATTAGATTAATAGATCTAAAAATGATGCGATTAATTAAGTAGCTAGGCTAATTTAATCAATTAAGCGAAAAGAGGATGGGTTTTAGGATGAAGTGATGTTAGTATATCAGATTTGAGTGCATGATATCATTTAGGACATTTTTAAGTGTCTACATTTTCCCCCTCTTTGAAGTGAGGTACCTACTACGTTAGTTCAAAGACTGACACTTTTTTTTAGATTAAAATTGTTGCTCAAATAAAAATTCAAAAAAAATCTATTTTTTTGGATGCCCCACTATTGCCCCAGCGGAAGGAATTAAGCTGGTACCCTGCCCCCTCAAGAGAGTAGGTGGAAATTTTGAATTTCGGGTTGATCTCTTGACAAAGGCTAAATATAGGTTCAGGTGCTAAAGTAGGCCCCAGGATGCCAAAAATGGCTCAAAATAGGTTGTGCAAGGTGGACAAGTAAAATAGGTCAAGACCCTAGCTTTTGGCTTAAATTAGGACAAAAAACCTTAATTTTTTGGCTAAAATAGGTGGGAAGGGTGACACTTCCAATTCATTTGTGCATTTAGCCCTTAGAGATTTGTGCATTTGGAGCTCTGACACCTATGCGAAATGGCTCACTGTGTGCTTCCTCTTCACCTTTCAGAGTGGGTTTGAGAGTACCAGCACCGAGCAGACACAGGACCTCGGGTATGTGATTTGAAACTTACCTCGATTTTTGCATTTAGGTGCATTTAATAGCACGTCAAATCTAGGTTTTTAGGAGCGTCGCTATATAGCAATGTGCAAAAGGTGTAAGAAGCGTCACTATTGATAGTTTAGCGATGCACTTATTGTTCAATGGCACACCACCATTTTTTGCTTGGGCAACACATTTGATTTAGGGGTAGAAAGTTTAATACGACACATAGGCCTTTTAGTTTTAGCATCGCTCACTTGTGGTGGGTGACACACTTTGCAAGTAGCGACACACCATGTTTTTAGCTATAGTGACACATAAGAATGTTGATTTGCTATGAGCATAGAAAAAAACATTGCCAAATTAGCAACACACCCTTGAAATTTATATAATGACACACCCTTAAAAGAGTGACACTATTGATTTTGAGTGACACAATTGAGGTTTTAGGATGCAAAGTCTCATATTTTGATCACTTTTTTTGAATTTTTGGAAAATTGACGTTGTGTGCACAATGCGTACAGGAGGATCCTCCACCATTGATGTCGCGAGAGCACCGTTCATACATTTTGGAAGTAGTGAGAGACTATAGTGACTGTGAGGTGGAGTGGCTCAAGATATTGGGGTTAGGTTTCATTGCGTTCCTTCCAGAGGTTTGAATGCATTTGGCTATGATGATTGTGTTGATTGAGATGTGGCATAGTGAGAATTCCTCTTTCCACTTGCCCACTGGTGAGGCCACCGTTACACTTGAGGATGTGTGGCGTATCTTGATATTTTTGATACATGGTGAGTATGTCATCTATTACATAGATGTTGGGAGAGATGCATGTTGTTCATTGTTACACATAGACAACACCATCTTGGTGAGATATCAAATTGATTTGGACCTATATAGGGCTCATATATTGATATTTAGATTGTTCATTGTTGCACTGATTTATAATGTTATTGCCCCAGATTGACGGGGTAGAGGCTTCAGTCCTAGCTAGGGGGTGACATGGGAGGCTATGATTAGGATGACTGTTATGTTTGCATGGGGTCTAGTTCTACTTGTTTCTTTGTACCATGACATGCATCGGGTGGTGTACTACGAGGGCAAGAGCATCAGGGTAGGTTTTACACTGCTCCACATTTGGGAATATGAGCATATTGTAGTTTTGAGGCCCTTGGTTATTCTAGCAGAAACTCATGAGGATGAGCCAATTCTGTTTAGATACAAGGTCCCGATGATATTGCAACATACAGGTTCAAAAGGGCTACCCTATTGGCATCGTGTCATAGATGACATGACTATGTTGAGATGGAGGCTTTGGCTACAAGCTCCTACATGGTATGACGACTAGCAGTAGTTGTACTTTGCTCGCAAGACTCACTATATGCAGGGGTGAGTTCATACTATGATAGAGTGATACCTTCCAGACCACATTGCTCAATAGTTTGGTGAGGTACATGATGTTCCCATTGATGATTATACAATAGTCTTTGCTAGATCCCAGAGGGAGGTACAGTGGGGAGCTCAGGTTGACCCTGTAGTAGTGGTCAATGACTTTAGATAGCTCATTCCATATCCATGGGCTTATGATCAGGGTATACCAGATGCGGGGACTACCCCAACTTATGATTCATGGTTCATACCACCCATCCGCCTAATAGATCTAGCGGGGGGATACCTTAGAGGTAGTGGGAGAGGTAGAGGTCGAGACAGGGGTAGAGATGGTAGTTGAGATGAGGTAGGGATAAAGGCCGAGGCCAAGGGCATAAAAAACTAGAGTAGGATAGGGCATAGGTTTCAGGGGATGGGCACCAATAGCAGTAGCTAGATTAGGGTCACCAGGACCTAGGGTAGCAGGATGGACAACACGACAAACAGGTTTCAGGGGTACCATTGCCTCCTCCACCCGTAAAACTAGATGCACAAGTACAAGCATAGATATAGGCCCTTACAATTGAGAGAGATTAGCTACAGGAAAAGAGGGATCAAATGCAACAACAACTATAGGATATGATTGCCCAGGGAGATCATGAGGTTTAGTTCTGGAAGCAACTAGAGTTACTGCTGGCTTGGGAGATTGGGCAGAGACAACAACTTGAGTTGGTGATGGTTGCATCGTAGGGATAGATAGTTTTTGCACAATTGTATAGAGAGGTATTCACTGAGGCTACATATTACTACATGCATTATCACAGAGATATCCCTCAGGCGATAAGACAACTTGATTTTTCATAGAGGAGCAAAGCACCTCCCCAGACTGAGGATCAATAATTAGTTAGAGGGGAGTTGAGCAACCACCAGGGCTAGCTATTTTGTAGACACTTTTTGATTATTTTCTTGATTATTTATATAGATATACATTCATGGGCTCATTTTTGATAGCCTTGTGGATATTATACTTTTGATTGATATACATACATTGATTCAGGTATTGTACCATGACATTCATTTTTTGATATATATACGAGATGATCTACATTCGATATGTGATGTTCTTTTATTTCACGCTTTATGAATGTATGGATGCATATGCTATGATGTGATGTTATGCTTATGCGTTATGATTATGTTTATGTTATGGATGCAATGTTGATGGATGTACTTATTTTATTTATGTGATATGTGATATACGATGATGTAATGATATGCAATGCAATGCAATGGATGTGTGACCTTCTTTTTCAGTATCGTTTGATGATATGTGATGGGATGGATGTTATGACACGTTTATGATATGTAGATGTAGATGATATGGATGTATTTCTTTTTATGTAATTTTCCATGCAATTTATGAAATAATGATGTATGACTATGGATGTATATATGGATAATGCAGATGTTCATGCTTATGATATAATAATGCGATGTATGCTTATGCCTAGGACATGTGTATGATATGTGATACAGATTAAGATGCTAAGAATAACAAATCTATGCTATCCAAAACAACTTAAATGATAATGATGATGCAATGGATTATGTTTTCTTTTATTATGATATGTGGTGATGATGTGAGATGTATGCATACTGAGCTGATGATTTTGTCGATGCAGGATGGATGCATGATGATGTTTTTGTTGATTATCATGATATCGGGTTACCATGGAAAGAAGATAGAAGAATAAGATGAAATTTTTGACCATTGATTTTGAAGATTGATTCAAAAGTCCAACAAGTCCATGATCCACCAAGACTTTATTAGATATGGTGATGAGAGATGATGATGATTTGCTCATATATTGGGATTGGTATTTTCCATCATTAATTATGTTTGATATAATACATAGACATGATGCATCAAGGTATTAATAACCAGGATGGCGTTGTATCTAGTGTAATGGACTTTGACTCTGGGAACAAATAGGATAATTCTTGTTCACACCTTGACATATGGAAACCTCATTGGAATGTATTTTAGAAGTTTATAATATATCGGACAAAGTATACACAATAGTCAACAATCTACTCCAAACAACCTCCCTACACACAACTAAGCAAGTATGCGCCAAGATTATTTTACAAGAATACCCATAAGCACAACAAACGAAAGATAATGATTGATGCCCCATTCCTTTCTCTCTAAATCATTGAGACATCCTTGAGAGGTCCTCAAAATGGGTCATTAAGATAAATCATAAGAAAAGATCAAAGAGAAACAATCAATATTATCTATATCTCTTGCCATTTTAGCTTAGCTAAGGTGATTTCTGATGTTGATGTCCATCGCAAGAAGGATGCATCCAAGGAAATGTTATCAGATGGGTTGATTGTGATTAGGTTTGTGATAGGCCGTTGATACAAACTTTGTTGACTCATTTACCTATGATCTAGAATTTAGATTTTGACACTTAGGCTCTCACTTTACGACTTGCGATACTTGTTTTCTATTTGTTTTACCAAAGTTTGAAGATGATGATTTGATTTATTATGGATGAAGGTTTATTGCGGGTGAAAGCGAGATGGGATGGATGGTTTTGGATTTTCTGGAATATCGAAATGTTTTGGTATTTTGAAAATATTTTGAGGTTGTTTTTGATCTTTTCAAAAGTTTATGTGAATGTTTTGGGGTTTTTGATTATTTGAGGTTGTTTAGGGTTTTTTTTCTTCTAATTTTCAAATGTTTGGGGTTTTTTTTGATATTTGAATGTTTAGGGGTTTTTTGAGCTTTTTGAGATTTCGACCAAGAACCTAACCTAAAAGACTATCCTAGGGGCCTCAAGGGCTTATCAAAGATGAGCCTTGCCTACGTTATACACACAAAGACCATGTCGTTCGACTGACTTGACTTGTTGATGATGAGAAATGAACAATTTTATGGATTGCTAGTTTATTATGATAGAATCCTGAAGGATTGACCTAGGGTGTCTTAGGGGCACATTAGTGATGCCCTTTCCTATGTTCAAGCTCAAAGACAACATAGTTTGACATGATACTGTTTATTGATTTTTGATGTTTTGACATGTTTAGGGATTTTTGATGTTTTGGATGTTTTGGATTTTTTGACTTTACAATATTTGTATTTTTTGGATTTTCGGCTATACAAGATTTGGATGTTTTGGATTTTCAGTTATACAAGATTTGGATGTTTTATATTTTTTGATGAACATTTTATGAATGTTTTTGGAATTTTTGATGAGATTTCCAATAATATTAAGATATACAAGAGCATGATCTAATCCAAAATAAATTTCCCCTAGTGTGTGGTTGTAGACTACCTCGACATAGGTAGGATAAGCTAACTTTAGGAATATGCCAAGTAGTACTAAAGGGGATACGATACTTCATGATATCAAGCCATAGGACAAAAATAGATAGGTGATGAAATAAATAGGATGAATGATGAGATGGATGGATGTGATGCAAATAATGATAGGATAAAGAGCCAAAGAATAGATGGAGGTGATTTATTTATGCAAGGCACTTGTTTCCCAGGTTTTCACCAAGGTACTTTCCCAAAGCACCATCGAAGTGGTTTTCACTAGAGGACGATTATTTTTCTTTACTTTTTTCAATCCTTTTTCTCTTTTTTTTGATGAATTTTTTTTTTGTATTTTCAAATTTACACCCTTCAAGGTAAGGCATAATTTTTTTTAAGATGTAGACTATTGGTTGGTTTTGCAAGGGTTCACCTTCAGGTATTGACAATTGATATGCTCCTGATCCATAGCTTGCTGTGACGCCAAAGGGATCTAACTAGTTAGGCTCAAAATTTCCTTTAATATCTTGATTTTTTTGATTTTTCTTTAGGACGAGATCCCCTACCTGGAAAGATTTACACTTGATCTTCTTGTTGTATATATTTTTTTAATTAGTTTTGATATACTTGCAAGTGATTAAGGGCATCAAGATGACACTCATCCAAGAATTCTAGCTCATTTAGCCGAGATACTTTGTATTCTTCATCAGTGATTAGATTCTGTAGTGACACTCATAGTGAAGGAAGCTCGACCTCAATAGGAAAGATGGCTTTTGATCCATAGAACAAGGAGAAAGGGGTTGCACCTATAGGTGTGCCGATACTGAATTGATAGGCCCAAAGGATAGGATTTAACTACAGATGCCAGTCATGACCAACTTCATTGGCCGTTTTCTTTAGGATTTATAGAATGGTCTTGTTTGTAGCCTTAAGTTGACCATTGCCTTGGGGGTAATACGAGGTAGAGAATTGATGTTGGATGTTAAATATTTGACATAGCTCTTTCACATCGTAATTCTTGAAGGGTGTTCGATTGTCGAAGATAAGGGATTGCAAAACACCATAATGGTAGATAAGGTAATTCAAGATAAATTTAGCAATTTGCATCCCTGTTATGTAGGTCATAGGAATGGATTTGACCTATTTAGTAAAGTATTCAGTGGCCTTTATGATGAACTTATGTCAATTAGATGAGGTTGGAGTAATATTTCCTATGAGGTCAAGCCCCCACTGTGAGAAAGGCCAAGGTGTGACCATTGGTTGTAACTACTGAGCTGGAGCATGAATAAGATCTCCATGCTATTGACACTAGACACACTTTTGCAAATATTTTTGGGCTTCTCTATCCATGGTTGGCTAGTAATACCCCATCCTCAATATTTTCTTAGCTAAAGTCATACCACTAGAATGGGAACCACATATTCCATCGTGTACTTATGTTAAGGTGATCAAAGCTTCCTCTTGGTTAAGACATTGTAGTAATGTCCTCTTGATGCTTTTGTGGTAAAGGGTATCACCTAGGATCACAAATTGAGATGCCCTCTTAACAAAGGTCTTTTTAAGGTTGGAGGTGATATCAAAGGGGAGGGTTGCTCTGCTAAGGTAGGTGAATATATCATGATACTAAGGGGATCGACGACCAACGATGACATATGCAAATTCAGATTCTGGGATTTCAAAAGTTGGTACGAGAAGTTGTTCTACCAAGAATTCATATTGAAGGACGTTGTGTGTCATGGCTAACAATGATCCAATTATTTCCATAACGTTTGCTACTCGGTTGTTTATGTGAGGAATCTACTTAAAATCTCTATCAATAAAAAAGGTCCTTAATACTTTCTACCATCTTCTTGTAAAGAGTGAGTTTATCATCATGTTGGGTGAAAATTATGTAATCCCTTTTAACGGATTACAAAACCTTGATTTCAGCCACAACTATGTGAGATATAATCTCTCCTCTTAGAAAGGGGAGGCACCCTTCTTATTGCTTATTGAAACTAAGGAAAACTAATTAAATATTTATAATAACGATATGGGGTGTGTCACATTCATGTTTCTCTATTTTTTCAGAGAATATGTTTTACCATATTTCACAATTTTAGGTTCCTAATGTAGTACAACTTCAACCTAAAATTAAGAAATAATCCCAATATTCCTATCTTGTCAAAGCAAATCCTAGGAATACCAACATGATAATGATAAACAATAAATAAGAAAAGCTCATAGAGGCACAAAGTCGTTCTGTAGCTTTTGATAAAGAATCCTTCAAGATAGTAACCAACATTGTATGAGAAGCACAAATTCTTCTATATAATTCAGAATAATCCTTTGAACAACATGAATAAATATAAGCACAAAGTCTTATAAAGAATTCACCAATAGTATTCAACAATATCACAAATTCAAGTAATGAGTGTAACTCAAAGTTCATAGATTTACTCAAAGCCCTTCCAATCCCAATTACTAATCACCACCAATTCGATCAAACCATAAGATAATTGTTCCCAAAACAAATTTTTGTATGCCACTTCACTTCTTTATTGATAAAAAAATAGATTCAGAAAATTGAACTCAAAGTTTCAATATTCGTTTCACAAGTGGGTAGCTCTTCATTGCAAAAGATAAAAGATAACCATTACAATAGAATCCTCTCTTATTTATAGATGGGAGAGCAGAGAAAATATAGGAAAATTAGAAGATAAAATATAGGAAAATCCTACCTAACAAGTTGAACTATTCAAAAACTTCATCCACAATTATAGGAAAACATCTTTGTTTACATGTAATTACATTTGTCAAAAGGACATGTAAAATATTAAAGCTTATTTTCAAAATGAATAGAAGAAAGCATATTAATTATCTACCTCTAAAGATAAGAAGTCTTTATGGTTCGTCACTCTTGGCTCAGAAGTCTTCATATTTCTTCTTTGTCTCTTGCATGAATACCTTATTTGGGCCAATTGTATAATCAACAATTGTATGAATCCTTATGATTGACCTTCTTTTAGATGAGCGAATTTTCTTGCATCTATATAGATATTTCTTGAGATTGTCGAGAGAAAGCCATACATCACATATGGAATTCATTGAAGTATTTTTAAAGCCTTCATCTTCCACCTGCTTCATGATAGATTCTTTGAAGATTTGAGCAATCTCGCTAACCAAGAAGAAAGTATGATCATCATCAAGGATTTTACCTGGTAACTCCTCAATTCCATTCAACATGACAACACAATGTCCTTCAAAATCTTCTTGTACTTGTTGTATGTCCTCGATGAGGGATTTGATCACTTGTATGCGATTCTTAAGAGATTCTTGCATCTATATAGATATTTCTTGAGATTGTCGAGAGAAAGCCATACATCACATATGGAATTCATTGAAGTATTTTTAAAGCCTTCATCTTCCACCTGCTTCATGATAGATTCTTTGAAGATTTGAGCAATCTCGCTAACCAAGAAGAAAGTATGATCATCATCAAGGATTTTACCTGGTAACTCCTCAATTCCATTCAACATGACAACACAATGTCCTTCAAAATCTTCTTGTACTTGTTGTATGTCCTTGATGAGGGATTTGATCACTTGTATGCGATTCTTAAGAGATTCTCTTATTTCTACATACTTCTCTTTGTCAGGAATTTCCCCAACTTCCACTAGCTTGCTTAGTTTTGTCTCTTTCATTTGTGACCAAAATGATACGTCGTTCCATTTCCTTCTACTCTTTGGAAAGTATGTTTTCTTCTTTTTCAAGCTCTAATTTCATCTTGGCTATTTGAGCAGTCTTTTCATCTTTGACAACTATGAGCTACGAGCCCTTTTTCTATTATCTCATCAATAAAATCATAAAACACCTTACCCTTGGAGACAAAATTCTCTACCTTTTGCACTACTAGTTCCTTGATATTCACCATGGCCATTGGTTTTAAATTTTCTGACGACCCTGCAATCTTCCTCAAAACTGACGCATATCGCTTAGCTTTATCCTTGTACATATCTCTAGCCTATTCCATTTTATAAAGTTTTCCTGCTAATGCAGTCAAGACTACTTGTGCATCTTCTTTTGCACTTGCATTTGTTACCTTACTAAGCTTAGCTCTTGTTAGAGTGTAATATTCCATGTTCACATCACCTTGTTCACATGGGGGTAAACCAATATCCACATATTTGTGACCTGATTTGTCTATATGAAGTCTTGAATGAATTTTAGCATTCTTCTTCCTCTTGGATTTTGGAGGAACTATCTCTTCAAGATCAAGCTCATCTAGGGAAATAATTTTTTTCTTGAGCTTTGATACTTGTGAGATTAGCCAAGGTGGGAGAGATGAAGTATATCCTTCTTGACTTACTGTCAATTCTTGTGTAGTAGGCACTTCTATAGGAATGGATGATATTGTAACAATTGGAGTAGTATCAGTCATGATAGCTCCAATAGACTGCAAACCAAGTGGATCTTGTAATGATTTGTTCATGAACCTATCAAACTTTGCATGAGAAGAGATATCAAATGATTGGGATGATAAACTCATAATGGATGATGAAGAACTTGAGGAAACATTAATAGTTTGTAAGTTGGAAACTTCAGGAGTGGTAAGAACCACTGATACTAAAGAGGGAATGGAAACATCCATTGCATGTATGGTTGTTGTAGGAGGAGGTGAGGTAGTAAGAGGAGGTGGAGGAGTAGTAGGATTTGAAGGGGTATAAGGGATATTTGAAGTAATAGGCAAAGATGTTTGGGTAAGATTTTCAATAACATTCTCATGGGGAGATAGTGATTGTTCATCATCATGCCTTGATTCCTCCTAATTACCTTCTTCAACTTCATCTTCTTCACATTCCTCCTTTCGTTACCTTCTTCTTCTTCAGATGATTGTTCCTTAGAGGCAAGCTCCTCTCCTTTTGTAGATGGTTGTTCTAATTCAGTAACTTCCTCTTCTTCAACTATTTGTGCAACACTTTTACCAAAAGTGAATTTTATCTTAGGACCTCTTTGAGAAGAAGAGGGAGTAGCCACATGCTTGTTTTTAGTTGGAGGTATTGTCATTGGATAGTTTCTCCTCTTGGTGTTTCTCCTTTTGATTCTGTCCTGAAAGATTTCATTTGAAAGCCATGCCTTTGCAACTATTCAGATGTGTTACGCAAAATAGGGGAAAGTATTTCTCTAATAGAAACACTTTCTTTCTTAGACCATTTTACAAGAGGTAAAGGCTTCCTAGCAATTTCATCCTCTTCACAAGCAAAATTCATGATGTCGCTAGGATCTTTGAAATCCTTTGGAATATCAGCTACACCAAGATCTCTAATTTGCTCCACTATCAACCTGCAAAAATCCATTCTCTAGATATCTTCTTCATCTCTACAATCTGCCCATATGTCTTCAAAGTGGTAGACATGTTCATGATCCTTTTTAAGTTTCCTATTCACATTTTGGTAGTCAAAGTCAAATCTATATTTATATGTCCTTATAGTCATAATTTTCATTTATGCATCTACTGACTTTGCTTTTTCTACACTATGAATAGTATATCTAGCAATGGTAAGTGGAAACTTGAAACTTGGCTTGTAAATTTTCATATGTTCTTTGTGAACTAAGATTAGTTGTCTGCACAATTCCATTAGTACCCACTTGTTTAAAGGATATCCGGAAAACATGTATGGAAACCCAATATAGCAACCTACTCTCAAATATGTGAAAGTAGGAAACTGTAGGAAGACACATTAAAACTTACAACCTTGTAGGATTTATTTAATACTCTCTTCTTCTCAAAAGTCGGATCAAAAGTGAAAAGTAGAGGTGCAAAGAAAGCATTTGTGACTCTCTAGAAATGTTTAAGAATTTTCATCAAATTTATCTGAGAATAAAATTTATACACAAGCACAACATTTCTATTACCTTCTATTAACAACTCTGGAAATTTCCTCATGACCGTAACGACATGTACCAAGTAGGAAGCCGTATAGAATTTCAAGGTAGTTGGAACTTTGATCAACTGTTCATGAAGCTTAGGAATGTAATGGGAAGATGGAGAAAGAATAACACGCAATAGTGAAAGGAAACGCTAGTAGACCAAAAGAAAAGCTCAATAAAACAAAGAAAACGACAAGTAAGAAGAATGAAAAAACCAAGGGCTAATGATAACATAAAAAGAAGATTTCAAAATTGAAATCATCAAAAACCCTATTGAAAGAGAGATAACATTGATGAAGGAGAATAACAAAAAACATACCTGGTGAAAGTAAAAGTTGAAGGTGCAAAAAACCCTAGTTCACAGTCGCTCGCAAAATCCATCCACAACTTTGCTTGGTAAGATCTCAGACGATTAGCGTGAAGGAGGAGGAAGAAAACAGATTAGGATGATAAATTAACCTAAAAAATGACTTTAATAAGCTATTTAAGTCGATCATTAATGAAATTGATATGCATTAATGATGCATGTACAAAAAGGGTGGGGGGAAGGTAGGAGTGGTGAAAATCACCGCTCCAACATTTTCAAAACGTTGGAGATGTACAAGCGTAAAAATCATTGCTACGACATGTTGACAAAAGGAAAGATGCGTGAAAATCACCGTTGGGACATGACAGGGTGAGTGTAAGTGTAGGAGTGGTGATTTTCACTGCTCCAACACTTGGAGAAAATTTCTAACACAAGGCTCATGTAGGAGCGTTGATTTTTAGTGCTCTTACATGAGTGAAAAATTAACTAACTCCCAAAGAGTGGGAATTAACAAAAATATTCGTTTTGAAGGTTTTTAAAAGACGAACAATGAGAAAATCTCAAACGGACTATTTGAGGTTTAAGCCTATGCATTAAGGCCAATTATAAATTTTCCTTGTTTTGCATGCTTGAAGTACACAAAACTGTGAAACAAACAAGTTTCGTAGGGGGTTATCCCATGAATTGAGAGCAAATTGATTCGAGGATAACAACTGGCTCCAGCTAGGGAGCTTCCTTTAGTCATTCTTATAAATGATTTAACGAAGAATAACTCCATATTCCAAGTGCCTTTATCCATCCATTGGGCATAGAGTTAGGTGACAAAAACAAAAGGACTAAAAAAGACTTAAAAAACAAAAAGAAGTAAGGACTACAAAATATTTACATTGAACACCTATCAAACTCATTGTGTGAAGAGCTTCAAATTTTTCCCACCATGAGGAAGAGAAAATGGTGTCCCATCTTTGTATGCCAAGAGAAAGCTATTTTCACCATGTAACTAATGAATTTTGAAAGGTCTCGTCTGTAGTGAATCAAACTTTCCATGCATACCTTTGGGCTCTCTTCGCTTGTCCCACAAGAGAACAAGATCGCCAACTTGAAATTCACGAGACTTTAATTTCTTGTCAAAAATATTTTTAATTTGTTCTTGATGCTTCATGATATAGTTGGCTACCTGAACTCGTTTTTCCTCCAATTGAGAGAGATACATTATCCACTTATCAACTGAACTGTCAAAAGTCTCATCTTCAATGGACTTAGCCAATTTTAGAGTGGGAAGTTCTAATGTGAATGGAATTTCAACATTCAACCCATACAAGAGTTGAAAAGGAGACATGCCAATCACATGCTTTGGAGTTATTCTATCTACCCACAAAACGTCATACAAAGCTTTGTGCCATAAACACTGATTCTCATCCACAAGCTTGTGGATTATAGTCATCAAGTTTTTATTGTTGGATTCAAACATTGCGGGTAATAGTCAGATGAATGAGAAAATATTATGCCATGCTAAAAACAAAACTCAGTTATCCAATTTGGCGAAAAGGAAAAAGCATTGTCAGTAACAATTTTGTTCGGCACACCGAACCTAGAAATGATATTTTCTTTCAAGAAACTACTCACAACTTCAGAAGTAGCATGCTTAACTGGTATTGCCTCTACCCATTTGGTGAAGTAGTCAGTTGTAGTTAGGACATAGGTGTGTCCCGCACTTGAAGGTAGATTTACTATGCTGATGAAACCAACTCCCCACTGCTGAAAGGGTTCTTCAATGACAACTGGTTTCAAAGGAAAAGCTGCCAACTTTGGTTTACCTACGAACTGCTGACATAGTTCACATTTATGCACCCAAGAGTACTCATCCTGAAAGAGTGTAGGCCAATAGTACTTTTCTCTCAAAATCTTATGAGCGGTAACTAGCGCTGAAAAGTGTCCTCCACATGCTAAGTCATGATATGACTTCAACAATTTTTTCTATTGTTCTTCATCAATCCAACACAAGAAAGTTCCATCCAAAACACACTTGTACAAACCATTGCCCCATAAGACAAAATTTGATGAATTTAATTTGATGGTTCTTTTCTCCTTTGAATTCAAGTGATCATGACATTCCCCATAAGTGAGAAAATGAGCAATATTGGAATACCATTCATCAGTAGTACTAATGAATAACACCATTAGAAATTCATTTGGATCTACCTCCCCAGTCTCTGAAATTTCTCCATAAGGATTATTTTCAGCAATGAGATGAAACAAACCTCCCACATATCAGCTTGGTAGGCTTGATGTCCATGTCATATTCTTGAATCTTGGCAATCCAATTGCCTCTTTTTGTCCCAAACTCTTGGCTGTGTCAAGATATACTTAATGATTGAATCCAAAACCAAGACTTTAACATGGCTATTAAGGATGTAAAACTAGAAATGCTTTACTACCTTAACCACAAAAAAACATGTTTTTCCATTTGGGAATATTTTAGTTCATAATTTTTTAGAGGACAACTCATGAATGCAATTAGGGATTCAAAACCATCACTATTCTCTTGTACTAGAATTGCTAAAAGCATATGCTTAGAAGCATAACTATACATGAACTCTTTTGTGTAGTCTTAGAAGACAAACACCGGCGCATGAGAAATAGCCTCTTTGATATCATTGAATACAATTTTTCCTTTCTTTCTTCCAATGAAAAGTGGTAGTTCCTTTCATCATATTAACAATATGAAGAGTCTTTTCTACAAAATCTGGAAGGAATCTTTATAGAAAATTCACCTTTCGAAAGAAAGAATGAACGAATTTCTTACTTGATGGAAAAGTAAGTGATTTGATACTTTTGATTCTTTCTGAGTCAATCTTGATACCTTTCTTGGACACCACGTGATCAAGAAGCTTACCTTTTGTAACCCCAAAAATTGACTTCTTGGGATTCAAGGAAATACCATGTTGTCGACATCTTTCCAAGATTTTCCTTAGATGATAAAAATGTTCATGATGTTTCTTGGAAAAGATAGTAAGATCATCAAGATATACCACAATGAACTTTCCTAGCACATCATGAAAAGCCAAGTCCATAGCTCATTGAAATGTGGTGCCAACATTGATAAGACCAAAAGGAATTTTACGATATGCAAAGGTACCCCATGGCATTGTAAAGGCCATCTTGTGCTAATCACTTGGATTGACTTCAATCTGGTTATAACTAGAAAAACCATCTAGCATGGAAAGCATTTCAGATCCAATCACAGTTTGAAGGACTTGATCCATTATTGGAAGAGGATAATTATCCTTGAGCGATAGCTGATTTAGATTTTGGGAATCCACACAAATATGAATCTCACCATTCTTTTTACGAACAAGAAAAATATTCGCTATCCATGTTGAATTATGGATAGGGAATATTATTCAAGTGTTAAGCATCTTTTGAACCTCTTCAAGGATGACTCCAAAAAAATTTGGATTATATTTCCTTTGCTTTTGTTTATAAGGAAATTCTCCAATCTTAAGTGGAATTTCATGCTACACCTCCTTTGGCTAGAAATATTTTAAATCTTCATATGAATATGCCAAGACATCCATATATTCTCATAACAACTTAGCAAATTACTTTCTTTCTTCAATTGTGCAACACTTACCAATGTTTACCATCTTAGCATCTGCTTCAATTCCCAAGTTAATCTGCTCAACCTCTTTAGATGAATCGAAATCTGATAGTTGTTTCTTGACATAGCGATCATGCTTATCAAAATTTTTCTCAAGGGATACCAACCACTTAGGAATTTTATTCCCTTTGAGTTGTAGGAAATTTTTTGCTTGTAACTAGATCCATATCAAAAATAGATTCTTGATGTGGAGAATCACTTCCTTCAAAGTATCTCATCAAAACTTTTTTCCTTCTCCAAAAAAGCAACAATTTGATTATCATCATTAAAAATCTGCCAGTTATCTGAATTGTCAGGAACACTTGGGCGGAAGACCAACTCAATGGTATAGGTAGAACCATGAAAATATTTGTGTGGTATCAGGAGTGTGGCTGAAACTGTTGAAGGTTTAGCTCTGTCATTGTATTCCCTTGGAACTACAGAAATATCAAAAGCATCAAATTCTTCAATGTAATCCCAAACAAGATTGCGACAATGACTTAGTTTGTCATTTTTTGTTTGATACAAATTCCTTACCTAAAAAACTATCAAATCGGCATCACCTTGTGCATGAAGATTCTTGATACCTTTCTTACGTGCAACTTGCATTCCTAATAACAAAGCTTCATATTCACCTGTGTTATTAGTATTATCAAACTGTAATTTGAAAGAGAAAGGAATTTTTTTTCCTTTGGGAGAAATAAAAACAATTCTAGCTCTAGAACCGGTGGAAGAACAACTTCCATCGAACTCAAATAGCCAAACACCATTTGGATCACCAAGACTGATAGTATCAAAATTTGCAGCTTCATCATTTGATGAAGCGTCATAATTTGAGATTGAAAAATTATTTGATGATGACTCATTTTCTGATGAAAAAACATCAACACTCTCCAACTCATGTCTTTTTGAAGATTTAGCAACTTCTTCTATTTGCAAATAATATGTCCCAACACCTGAAGAATCAAACATAATTTGAGCTCTTGGATCATTAGACTATGTTACTGAGAATTTTGACTCACTGTCAAGAATCAATTTTTGCATTACACCTTTCATAGGTATTCTGGCTTCAAACATGTCAGCGTTCATCTCACATCCAACATCTTTATAGAAATTACATCCAAGGAGAATTTCGTAAGATGCTGGCAAATCGGCTACTAGAATTGTCATCTTGATCTTCTTTTCAAGAAATGCAACAAATGCATACTGTGCATCTTTGATATGTCCAATCAAAGGTACTTGCTTGTTCTCTATGGAAAAATAATGACTAATTTTTTTTGTTCGATTCAAACCGAAGGCAGTAGCCACCTTGGCTGGCATCACATTGTTTGAGGCACCAAAATCTATTACACAATTACTTAACTTAAAGCCATTAACAAGGAAATAAAGTATGGATCAATACGTTTGAAGGCAGCTGGAGGAGTAGAAACAAGGTTATTTCGTGGCTTCTTAGGATTTGGTGTAGTAGGAATATCAAGAGATGAATCCTTACTTGGAGTAATTCCTTTATCCTTTACAAACTTGACAAGCCTGTCAAATTGGTGAAGATTTTCTTTAAGGTATTCAACTTCAAACATTTGGATTTTTTTTTCTTGGCATGATCAATGATGTCAAAAGCTTGAAAGTAACTTTGCAAAGTGGATGTGGTAACTTCACTAATGGGCTTAACAAAAGGTACACTAGTCTTAGGAACCCGGAGATTGGATTTTAGAGTAGCAGGAAATGAAGGAGGAGGACAAGGAGCACTTGTTTATTTGTTGTATTTTTTGGTTGCCAAGGAAAAGGAGACCTTCTTTTTGCAATGGTAACTGGTGGCTTATCCTTTGTTGGTGGAGTAGCAATTTGAGCTTGATCAAGCTTATTTTTTTGTGACCGTGTAAAGACAACATATGCATCCATCACTGAAACAAGATGAATTTGCACAACTAGATTATCTCATTACAACCAGATTATTCACCAATAGTATTCAACAATATCACAAATTCAGGTAATGAGTGTAACTCAAAGTTTACACATATTTACTCAAAGCCATTCCAATCCCAATTACTAATCACTACCAATTTGATCAAACCATAAGATAATTTTTCCCAATACAAAGTTTGTTATGCAACTTCACTTCTTTATTGATCAAAAAATAGATTCACAAAATTGAACTCAAAGTTTCGATATTCATTTCACAAGTGGGAAACACTTCATTGCAAAAGGTAAAAGGTAACCATTACAATATAATCCTTTCTTATTTATAGATGGGAGAGGAGAGAAAATATAGGAAAATCAGAAGAGAAAATCTAGGAAAATCCTACCTAACAAGTTGACTTATTCAAAAATCTCACCCACAATTATAAGAAAACATCTTTGTTTACATGTAATTACATTTGTCAAAATGACATGTAAAATGTCGAAGCTTATTTAGAAAGTGTATAGAAGAAAACATATAAACTATCTAACTTTTTAGATAAGAAGTCTTTATGGTTCCTCTCTCTTGGCTCAAAATTCTTCATATTTCTTCTCTATCTCTTGCATGAATACCTCATTTGGGCCAACAGTGTAATCAACAATGGTATGAATCCTTGTGGTTGACCTTCTTGCAGATGAGCAAATTTTCTTGCATCTATTTAGATGCATCTTGAGATTGTCGAGAGAAAGCCATACATCACATATGGTGTTCATTGAAGTCTTTGAAAAGCCTTCATCTTCCACTTGCTTCATGATAGATTCTTTGAAGATTTGAGTAATCTCGATGAACGGGCAGAAAGTATGATCATCATCAAGGAGTTTACCTGATAACTCCTTAATTCCATTCACCATGACAACACGATGTCCTTCAACATCTTCTTGTATTTGTTGTATGTCCTTGATGAGGGATTTGATCACTTGTATGTGATTCTTAAGAGATTCTCTTATTTCTACATACTTCTCTTTGTCAGGAATTACCCCAACTTCCACTAACTTGCTTAGTTTTGTCTCTTTCATTTGTGACCAAAATGAGAGACATCTTTCCATTTCCTTCTGCTCTTTGGAAAGTATTTTTTCTTCTTTTTCAAGCTCCAATTTCATCTTGGCTATTTGAGCAGTCTTTTCATCTGAGACAGCTATGAGTTGCGAGTCTTGTTCTATTATCTCATCAATGAAATCATAGAACACCTTACCCTTAGAGACAAACTTCTCTACCTTTTGCACTATCAGTTCCTCGATATTCACCATGGCCATTAGCTGCACATTTTTTGAGGATCCTACAATCTTCCTCAAAACTCATGCATATCACTCAGCTTTATCCTTGTACATATCTCTAGCCTATCCCATTTTATCAAGTCTTCCTCCTAGTGCATTCAAGACTACTTGTGCATCTTCTTTTGCACTTGTATTTGGTACCTTACCAAGCTTAACTCTTGTTAGAGTGTAATCTTCTATGTTCACATCACCTTGTTCACATGGGGGTAAACCAATATCTACATATTTGTGATCTGATTTGTCTATATGAAGTCTTGAATGAATTGTAGCCTTCTTCTTCCCCTTGGATTTTGGAGGAACTATCTCTTCAAGATCAATCTCATCTGGGGAAATCACTTGTTTCTTGCGCTTTGATACTTGTGAGATTAGCCAAGGGGGGAGAGATGAATTATATCCTTCTTGAATTACTATCATTTCCTGTGTAGCAAGAACTTTTGTAGGAATGGATGATATTGTAACAATTGGAGCAATATCAGTCATGATAGCTCCAATAGACTGCAAACCAAGTGGATCTTGAAATGATTCATTCATGAACCTGCCAAACTCTCCATGAGAAGAGATATTAAATGATAGGGATGATAAAATCAGAATGGATGGCAGAGAACTCGAGGAAACATCAACAATTTGTAAGTTGGAAACTTCAGGAGTAGTGGTAAGAACCGTTGATACTGAAGGGGTAATGGAAACATCCACTGCATCTATGGTTGTATTAGGAGGAGGTGGAGGAGTAGTAGGATTTGAAGGGGTATGAGGGATATTTGAAGTAATAAGCGATGATGTTTGCAGAATATTTTTGACAACATTCTCGTGGGGAGATAGTGGTTGTTCATCATCATGCCTTGGTTCCTCTCCATTACCTTCTTCTTCAACTTCATCTTCTTTGGATTCTTCCTCTTCCACAGATTCTTCTGATTCCTCAATTTCGTTCCCTTCTTCTTCTTTGGATGATTGTTCCTCAGAAGCAAGCTCCTTTCCTTCTGTAGATGGTTGTTCTGATTTAGTTACTTCCTCTTCTTCATCTATTTGTGCAACACTTTTACCAAAAGTGAATTTTATCTTAGGACCTCTTTGAGAAGAAGAGGGAGTAGTTGCATGCTTGTTTTTAGTGTGGAGTGCTTTCCATTGGCTAGTTTCTCCTCCTAGTGTTTCTTCTTCTGATTCTATCCTGAAAGATTTCATTTGAATGCCATGCCTTTGCAACCATTCAACCATGTTATGAAAAATAGGGGAAATTCTTTCTCTAATAGAAACATTTTCTTTCTTAGACCATTGTACAAGAGGTAAAGCCTTCCTAGCAATTTCATCCTCTTCATAAGCATAATTCATGATGTCACCAGGATCTTTGAAATCCTCTAGAATATCAACAACACCAAGATCTATGATCTGCTCCACTATCAATCTGTAAAAATCCATTCTTCGGATGTATTCTTCATCTCTATAGTTTTCCCATATGTCTTCAAAGTGGTAGACATGTTGATGATCTTTTTAAAGTTTCCTATTAACATTTCGGTAGTCAAAGTCAATATGTATTTATATGTCCTTATAGTCATAATTTTCATTTCTGCAACTACTGAATTTGCTTTTTGTACAATATAAATAGTATATCTCCCAATAGTAAGTGGAAACTTAAAACCTGGCTTGTGAATTTTGATTCGTTCTTTGCGAACTGAGATTAGTTGTCTGCACAATTCCATTAGTACCCACTTGTTTAAAGGATATCTAGGCAAAATGTATGTACACCTAAAATAGCAACCTACTCTCAAATATGTGAAAGTATGAAACTGTAGGAAGACACATTCAAACTTACAACCTTGTTGGCTTTATTTAATACTCTCTTCTTCTCAAGAGTCAGATCAAAAGTGAAAAGTAGAGGTACAAGAAAGCATCTGTGACTCTTCAGAAATGTTCAAGACTTTTCATCAAAGTTATATGAGAATAAAATTTATAAATAGGCACAACATTTCTATTACCTTTTGTTGACAACCCTAGAAATTACTTCATGACCGCAACAACATATACCATGTAGGAAGTCATATAAAATTTCAAGGTAGTTGGCACTTTGAGCAATTGTTCATGAATATCATCACTTATCTGAGTCCCCCAATCTATGTTTACTTTCCTCCTAATAATGCAAATATACTCGTACATCCAATCTTGAAAATGGAATGAAAGGGGCAAGCCTTTCACTCTACTCAGAAGTGTAATCATATCTCGAACATCCTTCTTGAAATCACTTCGAGGAAGTCCTTTGGGACATCTAGAGGTTGTGGGCCTTGGAGTTTTTAACCATTGATTATTAATCAATTGCTTAGCCATATTTGGATCTTTGTCAAAGACCTCTTGTGCTTGTTGAATAGAGATATTGGTATATTTTTCCATATGTGGAACCTGAAAAACTATATCAAAGAACTCTGGATCTGACTCATCATGATTTGTCCAGAAGAATCTCTCACAGTTCTATCTTCTTGGATGTAGTGGGATGCAACTTGGAAAACAAACTCTATTTTATGAGTAGCAACTAGAATTGTAGATACTAAGTGCAAGTTGCTATTAACGATAGATCAAAAATTTTCTTCTAATGGTTTCTTCTAAGTTCTTTTTACAAAATCTTTCATATCGTGATGACCAATCTCCGTGTCTTTGATTTCATCCACCTTTGAGAGCATAACAATAGGTGGAAAGACACCTTGATTTTGTACTTCATTTTATTTTCTTTCTTAGAAGATGATGGAGGATTTTATGATGTCATCTAAGAGTGTGGAAGATCAAGGAAGGTCACCTTCAAAGATCACCTGATAAGAGCTTGAAAGGAACTGCAAGAACAATGGATTAGGAGATGTTAGGAGAAAATGTGCTATGAGAGCGAGTTGGAATGCGTGAAGCAAGCAGGAAATTTGGAGCAAGTGAAAATGAGCTACAAGGCACAAAAAATGAAGCATTAGCAATGGAACAAGGTTCAAAGAGAAAATGGAATGATTTCTATGTGTTTAAATGAAAATATGTTTTTTTCTGTAGGAGCGTTAAAAATCAGTGCTCCTACATTTGGTGAAATCCATTTGCATGTATTGCTACTGAAAAATAGTGCTCCTACATGCCTTGAGCATTTGGATGGAAAGTTGTATTCAAGCACTAAAATTTTAGTGCTTGTGCATGTAGTGGAGAAGGTTAAGTTCATGCTCAAGTGCTTAAAATCACTGCTCGATCATGACCCTTTTTAGATGGAGTCAAGTGTATGGGAAAATTTTTTCACCACCTTCACATTGGAGAAAGAGACCACTTCGTGTAGGAGCGGTGATTTTGACTACTCCTACATTTGGAGTTGGCGAAAAGATAATCGATGCATGAGCGGTGAAAATCACCGCTCATGCATATGGAGCAAAACCTAAACATGTAAAAGCATCGAAAAAGCTTGCTTGAATA
>VDFB02281492.1:180477039-180506061 GCA_007258455.2 Sequoia sempervirens | reverse complement strand
TATGTTGTGTACCATCCTTTCCAACCAATATCATTTATTTCTATCAAATTATACATAGTAGATTAGGGAATATAGTTGATTTCACACTTGATTATATGATTATTAGAGACCTGGAGAGTATAGATATAATTTTATTGTTGGGATTATTGATCATTCACCTCAATTGTATAACTTTTCATATTTTTTCTTTTAGTGATGATCTAGTTATTTTGACTAGTATTCACACTCATGCATCTAGTGCGAAACATATTTCTAAGGAGAAGTTTAGTTAATTGAACCTTGGTTTTATTGAAACTTCTCTTGAGCTTCAATATAATCTACATCCTCCTTCAAATTCTAGCATTATAATGACTTCATATACTTAAAATTTTAACATGATTATCATAGTCTTTTAGGTTCAACTTTGTGTGATGATCACTTGATAGGTATTTCAATTTTTTTGTGAGATCATATTGTAGATCTAGAGGAAACACTTGAGGATATTCATTTCCTCTTTAATTAAAATTACAACATAATTTTTTTCTTTGGATATTTTTGTTCATGTGTATCCACATTATCTTGAACTATCATCTTCTTTTATTTTTGTAGCAAATGATTTTATTATATAATAATCTAGCATGAAGACAGTAAGGTAGTTTTCAAAGATACACATCATGATACTTCCTTCCTCATATTTGTTTTCCACCTAGGGATATGATATCATAATATATTTATGTGGATGGAGATTCTTACATGTGGCACACATCTCTTAATATAATTATATTGTGTCATGTGAATAAATTTCATAATTAATTATATCAAATAAGTTGAGTAGGCCTTCATTAGGATGTCATTTCCATCATATTATTAGGAGGAGGTCTATATAAAAGAGGTGATTATCATTGTAATATATGTTTAAAGTAGGATATTGTATTTGAGATATCCTTGAGATATATGATGGAGTGGGTTTTTCATAAGGATTATTATATATGTTGAGAGGTGTGAATCCTTGGTCTTCTTGTGTTGTGCAACATAGCGCTTGGGTTTTTGGCATAGGTTAACCACCTCCTATGGATTCATTAACTCTGGAAGTTTTATTGGGCATTAATAGGTTGATCTTTTGTTGCAATGGTAACTATATGTGCAACAATTGGTATTAGAGCCTAGGTCATAGGTTCAAAACCCTCGCTTGCACTGGGGGGATTGTTGCAAGGTGTACATGCTTGGTCTCCTTGTGTTGTGCAACACAACTCTTGGGTTCATGACATGGCTTAACCACCTCCCATGGATTCATTAACTCTAGTGGTTGCATTAGGAATTAAAAGTGTTGATTAATGATGGATTCAATGTGATGAATGATTTATTCTCTTTTTCAGTACCTTTCTATATGGCATTCTACGAGATGGATGCATTTCTCTTTTATGTATTTTCCATGCAATATGATGTTATGCTATGATGATGATTATGATTACGTAGGATGTATGTATGCTGATGGTTTGTGGATGCAGGATGGATGCACTATTATTTTTGTTGACTGTCATGATACCATGTTAGCGTGGATAGAAGATAGAAGAATAGAATGGACTGACCATTGATTTCAAGATTGATTCAAGAATCCAACAATCCTATGATTCTTTGAGACTTTATTAATGCAAAAAATAGCCAATAAATAACTTCACTACATGTAGAAACTTTAAAATGTCCTAAATGATATCATGTGTTTGAATCTGATATACTAACATCGCTTCATCCTAAAGCCCATCCTATTTTTTCTTAATTGATTAAATTATCCTAGCTACTTAATTAATCACATAATTTTCATCTATTAATCTAATTGACCTAATCAGGTTAATTCCACCCCCTCCTGCACTAACCCTTCATCCTGTTAAATTGGATAAATCAAATTATCTAATTTCAATCCCTAAGTCCTCTTATTTAATTAAATAACTCTAAGTTATTTAATTAAATATCATCACATCCCCCTTTTCATTAAATAAGTTAATTATTTAATGAATATCCTAATTCCCCTAATTTGCATATTTGAAACTTTGTTTAATTATCAAATTACTAATTAAATATAATCCTCCCACTTGTAAGGGAATATTCCTCCTTTGCACATTCCTCCAAAAGAATATTCTCATGGAATATTCCTTCCCCTTTTGCACATTAAATTTGGTTTTAATTAACTAAATATCTAATTTTTCACCCATGAGAATATTATCTTTCTTCACTCTTTGGAAAAGGGAATATTCCTTTTATAACAAACTTTCAACAAATCTTCTTGTGCAAGTTTTGAAAGTGTGTTTTTTTGGATGAATGTAACCCTTGATTAAATATCATCTTGCATCCTCAACCCTTGATGGGAATCCATGATCCATGCCTCCATTTTCCTTCCATTTTGACTGTTGATTGATCCTTTTGATCTTGGCCATCAATTTCATTTTTCCTATTCTATAAATAGAGCTTGCATTTATTGAATAGGGATCCATCTTTTATTAGTAAACTTATGTCATTAAAATCACTCTCATCTTGCACTCACATTTTATGTTTTAAAAATCAGTTTATTTTAATTTACTTGCATTATTAGCTTAGAGCATCCATTAATGGCTTCCATGGTAACTTAGGTGCATCCATTTTAGCATACTTGGTAATTGGGGTTTTAATTTTTCAAATCTTGCAAACATTTAGAATAGATTGCATACACTTGCATCAATCATCATAAGCATTTATCATGTTAAAATAGCTTTCATCATGTTTTACAATACATCTTTCATCAATTTCGTCGATTCTCCTCAATAAAATCGATCCAAACAAGCTCATTATCCAAGGGATTGGGAAAAGGTCACCATTCCACATCAATACGACACCACTCCCTCAATAGGATAAGTTTCAATGGATTATAATAGATGTTTATGAAGCTTTCATTTTTTAATATGTTAGTTTTAATGGCTTCTTAGCTTAGTTTACATTGAATGACCTTATTGGACTTATGTTTAGTGGATTAATTATACTTTGAATCCTCATGGATCAAGTGTAGTTAACCTATACTATGTTCATCGGTCACATTTTGGCACTACAAGGAGGGCATGAACTAATCAATCTTACAAATTTCTTGTTAATTTTTTTTTTTGCTTGTGTTTACAAGTCAACGACATTATTGAAAATTCATTGATGCACCTTGGATGTGCCGCTATGCAACGACACATTTGATCTTGAAAATAGCATCGCATGTTTAATTTAGTGACACAATTAATTTCGTCAATGTACATTTAAATAGTGACACTAAACCTATTTTTCATCACGCCATGATTTTTTATTTAGCAATGCATTTGATTTGGTGATGTTATTGATGTCACTATTTACTACATAGTGATGCCTTAAATTTTTCAATACAACAATGCACTTGCAATATGGCAACGCATTTGATGAAATTCAGTGACATAATTGATTTCAGCATCGTGATTTACCAGTAAACAAAACTGAACTTGAATTTTGGCATGTATTTTAATTTTTCACTTCATCTAATTGCTAACATGTCACTGATATCTCATTTTGGTTTTTTAGGCTAACTAATTTTTCAGGTTTGGACAATAACATTCAAAGTGAAGGAGCATATTGTAATTTGATTTTATAATTGTAACAAGTGTTTCAACACTTATGGGGAAATTATAACCCATTTATGATACTTTATTTCATGTTTTAGGACCACACTAGATTTCCTTTGGGTTTAAAATGAATGTTCAAATTGGTTAAAACTTAACCCTCACATCATTATGCTTGTTGGTTTAAAACTAAACAAAAAAATCTACACTTTATTTAGTGCTTACAATGAAATCATTATATTTGTCAAAGTTAAAATGAACATGTGTCTAATTTTCTTGTGTATGCTTGTTGTGTGTATCCTCTCCCCTTGCGCTTCATGCGATCTTGGGTGAAGAGAAACACACAAGTATACATTTTCTTGTTGGAAGTGCCTATCCTCTCCCCTTCCGCCTATTTGGCAATCTTGGGTGATGAAAAATATTTTAAGCTTCAAATATGTGTTACCTTTAGAGGGCCTTCCTCCCAACTTGTGAGAGGGAATGACCCAAGCGGTGCTTTCATTTTGGTCTACTATATAAATAATTGGTTCTAACTAAAGTCATTAACCAATAGGTTGTGGTGGTCCTATACTGACGAATGTCTCCCTTAGTATCCTTGTGATGTGTTAAAACCCTTAGATATTTCTAAGGGATGCGAGGTGTCTTAATTGAGTGAATTGTCATGTGTATAGCCACAATTTATCCCAAATATGGTCATTAAAATCCTTGTTTGTAGTGGCTAACCAACTCCAATTTTGAAACGTATTTTAAGGTAGTGCATTGAAATAGCACCGTTCCAAGAAGTTACTTACCATGTTTGGTTTTTTATTGAGGCAATAAAGAAAATAGTGAAGGGACTCTTTTGCTTAGTGTGTCAAGACATTACATTTCCTTGACATAGCCTATTTTTCCATTTCATCTTCATGGATTAATCATCTCTTAGGGGATGATGGTAAGCATACTCAGAAATATGTACCCGCTCTCCCTAGGATTGCAAATGCTTGTGAGTTAGTTTAATACTTGCTTGATTCCAAAATAATTTCAAACAAACATCAACAAGTCTTTTCAAAATTTCAAACCCTTTGGTCTAAGTATGGATACCCTTTGAAAAAATCCTTGATATTGATGCTTGTCCTAAGGATTTCTATCCTTAGAGACTTCTAAATATTTTGGTTTACATCTAAATCCATACTTCCCAAAGTCAACATAGGTAACTATGCCCCTAAATTCATCCTTTTCACAAAATGGACTTTGTGAAATGAATGATGTTTTTGACATAGACATTTAGTTTTGAAACTTAATCAAGACAAGTGTTTTTGGTAAAAAGAAACTCGTTAAGCAAGACAAATTGAAAAATTGAACCCCAAATGACCATTTGGCGTCTAATCTCTTTGGTTGAACAACCAAACCTTACGTCTGCTATCATTCAACCAAACTTTGAATTAATTGAAGGAGAACAAACAAATATAATTAGTAGTTTGAGGAGCTTCACTTTTGAAACAAAGGCAACACCAATCTAGTGGAGAAACATAGCATACATCTTAGATGAAAAAGAGGAACAAGCATATATTGTGGCTATAAGGCCCATATTACCACCTCCTGCATGGCAATAAATATCCTCTTTATCACAATCTTGTGCTTCTCTAAATGATATCTCACAAAATCAAAATCCCCAAGAGAAGTTCTTTATTTCATCACTTCAAACTTAGGCATCATAGTCAAAAGTCCGTCTAGAAACACCTTGTGAATCTCTAAAAAAAAAAGGAATTTTTGGTAAGGAATTTTTATAGAAACCTTTCGATGAATGATCCAGACTTGTATGTCCAATATGATCCCCTCATTTAAGTCAACATTGGTCTTTTGGACTAAGTTACTCCTAGGGTCTAGCATCTTTCTCACTACCTTGGTCTTGTAAAAAAAAAGGTTCACTCTAGGTCAACATTGGGTCAAACATTTCATCCACCCCTTATCATCTTTTATCCTTCACTTCACCAAAGTTTGCAAAATTTCAAACACACCAAAACTTTTTGTACTTAGACATCTATCAACCTGAACCCCTAAATTAACTACTTTGTATGTGAAATGAATCCTTTTCCATGTATTTAGTTAAGTTAGTTATCACCTTTGGACTAGTTTATCTTGAAGGTCACAAGTCTACCTTAAAGATTCACAAATCCCTTAACATCCTTTATCCAAACATCAAACAATCAAACCTTTAAGTCAAAAGTCTTGTCCCAAAACGTTTGTAAAGATCACTCCCCATATCATTCATCTTTTCATCTCCCATTATCACCATTGCTCCAAAACAACTTAGAGCATCCCTTTTACCAAGATTCGAGTCAACTAGAGAGCTCAAACATTACAAATATCAACACAACTCTCCCATAGGTGACCCATAATTTATGGAAAATACAAGATCACAACACAATAGAATCATGGAAAAAATCAAAGTCACATTCACCTCAAGTGATCCCAATCCTCAAGAATTTGATCCAAGAAGTCATGTTACCCCATCACAACAACCCTCATCTCCATCAAGGCCATATGAGATAGAAGATATCACGAACAACCCATTTGGACATGCTAAGGAAGAAATCATGGAGTACAAACAAGAACACCAAAACTTAGAAAATGTGGCTCCAGTTTCCCCATCTTTTGTTGTGTAATCATTGACCCAAGGCTTGACTTCATCCACCATTCAAATAACTCCATCCCTATGGTTAAGTCAAACACCAATTCCTATTCTTATAGCTAGTCTTTCTAAGGACTATGGCCACACTCTTCCATTTGAAAGTAACACACTTGTGGGTACCCTCAACACCAATCCTTCTCAAAAAGACACTTGGACACCAACATTTGGCACTCCCCTCATTCCCGAGAATCCTCTACACCAACATAAACCACTTACACTTCATCAATCCATGACAACCTGAACATATTGAGGGTACCCCTCTTCATCCATCCCCACAAGTACCACAAGTGTACCCAACATCATGCAAGGAAGTGTGGACCAAGTTTCTCAAATAGACCCAAAAGGGAAAGTCAGTCCCCTTACGTAAAATGAACCCTCAATGCAATATGGGACATCTTTATCAAATCCCCCAATGATTTCATCCATCCCATTAGTTGCCCAAAACACATTTGTCCCATCCATCACCAACCCAACTCAAAACAACCCCTTGGTCACAAACCCTATCAACCAAGGTAATACCTTGACTACTTCCCAAACACAAGGAAATCCCAAAAACATCAATCAAGGGAACCCTTTCAATCAATGGACTCAAGATCCCAATGTGCCATTTCCATTGCAATACCTAATGGCACCATCATCATCTTTCCCCTTCTGTCCCTCTCATCATGTAAAATCAAATGGGGCCTAAAAATTGCATTCCTCCATCCAAATCCACCATCTTACAAGGAATATTAAACCAAGGGAAACCCCAACATCTCATCAACAATCCACAACTCACACAAAACATCAACACCCAAAACCTATCGCAAATGTCCCAACAACCAACTGATCCTATATTGCAAGAACATGCCCTAGCCTTGCAACAAGCACAACACACATATCAACAATCCATACAACAACAATAATAATAGCAAGTAGCCCTAGAAGCATAGCAACAACAACAAGCAACCTTAGTATCATAACAATAAGCAGCCCTAGCAACACAAGAACAACAGCAACAGTAGCAAGCAGCCCTAGTAGCACAACAACAATGGTAAGTAGCCTTAGTAGCACAACAACAACAATAGTAACAAGTAGCCTTAATATCCCAACAAAAACAACAAAAATAGCAAGTGTCCTTAGCCGCACAACAAGCACAACAAGGATCCCTCGTGATCCAACAACAACGGGCCCAAAAACAAGCCCTGGTAGCACAACAACAACAATAACAACAAACAACCTTAGCAGCATAGCAACAACAACAATCCTTACTAGCCCAACAGTATACCCAACAAAAACAACAATAGGGTTTATACTATAACCCCCAATATAACATCATCAACCCAAACACCTTAGGAACATGTATGCATCCACCACCATTACCTTCACCATATCCTACACCACCATACACACCATACAACACCTCATCATATCATAGTCCTACATATAATTTTTTCGCCTTCCCATAATATGTTACTCCACCAAACCCACAAGATGATGTCACATCTTAACTTAAGGAATTAACACAAGAAATGTAGGATATCTGGATGGGAAAAATGAAGAAACCCTATACACAACAAAACCTATGCCCATATCCATTCGATCAAAACATCGTAATGGTGACATTCCCTCTCGGTTTTGAAGTCCCAAAATTTGATAAATACAAAGGGAGAGGAAGTCCTATGGCCCATGTCAAAGAGTTTATTCATGTGTATGGAGGTCACCTACAATGAGTCCTATTTGATGCGCCTCTTTCCATGAAGCTTGATAGGCCTAGCCATCAAATGGTTTTCTCAGTTGTCTCCAGGTATCAAAACCTTCCAAGAAATCATTGATAGATTCATAGATCATTTATCCTTTAATCTTGACATGGACATGAGCTTAGAAGAGTTATATACTCTAAAACAAAACAAATTAAGGAGAATCTTTCACCAATTTCTTACAACAATGGAGGCAAAGTGCTAGTAAAAGCAAATGGCCCATTCATGATGAAAAAGTGGGGATTATCATAACAAATCTAGATCTAGATCTATTCTTCCACTTTAAAATGCAGTGCATTACCTCTTATGATGAGCTTGTCCCTAGATCCCTTAACATCGAGAGAGCTCTAATCTCACAAGGAAATACTCAAGCCTACAAAGACAATCGCCCATCAACTAGTTCAAATGAAAAGCCTCGTGTTTGGGCTAAGAATAAGAATGTAACAAATGATGGCGTGGTAGATGCTAAGGTGGTCCTAAGTTCTCCTAGGCCAAACAAAAATCAAATAGCTAATGCCCAACCAACCATACAACATGCTACACCATCACAAAACAATCAGATAAATAACACCAAAACACAACAAAGATGAATCCCCAACAGGAATAACTATCTAAAACACAAGTACACATAGTTGCTAGTAACTATTGAGACTATCATGAAGAAATTGGTAAATTCAAACTTGATAATGACTCCAATTTTTGAAAACTACCAGGAATCACAGGATAAACCACCCTGGTACAATGAAAATATCTTTCTGAATTTCACAAAATTAAAGGACACAAAACATCGAATTGTATGAGACTCAAAAATGTTATCCAAGATCTTTTTGAAAATGATGACATATTTGTTGAGGTACCAGCCGACAATCAAGATCTCAAGATATACAAGAACCCTATATGCTAGATCATAGAAAAGGAAAGGACACTGGAAAAGGTAAGGAATACACAAACATGCAGCATGTCTACTCCAATGTAGTTGATTCTTGTGATAGCATCATCACTATTCTCACCATCAAATGGCCTAGTGCAAAGTGTGGAGTCACCACACTATGTGGCAAGGTCACCATCCAAGGAGTCTTATCTCAATCTAGGGCACAACGCAGTTTTCCAACATCAAATCCTAGCAAATACAGTCTCCTATATCAACTTAAGAAGACCCCCACATAGATTTCTTTCCTGGAACTATTGAGGCTATCCCCCACACATAGAGAAATCTTAAAGAAGTATTTTTCCTCATCATCCATCCCCGAGGATATGGATACAGAGTAGTTTCAAGCTATGGTAGGACATATCACTATCCCTCATTCACCTTCTCGAAACAAGACCTACCATCACAACCATATCATAACCATGCTTTACACCCTGAGGTGATTATTCATAAGAATAAGGTTAAAAGAGTTTTAGTAGATGGAGGTACTAATATGAACATTTACACACTTCATTTTATCAAGAACCTGGAATATTTAGAGGATACTATTGAGAAAGAAATGAGTACCACCATCAGAGCATATGACTATAAAGAGTGGGTATCGCAAGGCATCATTGCATTACCCATCCAAGTAGGACCCATCAATGTAGAGACTACATGCCAAGTTTTAGACCTTGATCTCCCCTACAACATCTTGCTTGGATGACCCTGGATTCATGCCCTAGAAGTTGTAGCTTCAACCTATCACTATTGTGTAAATTTTCCTTTTGAGGACAAAGAAGTTACCATCCATGGAGATCTTGAGTCTTTTTACTATTGCAAGAACCTTGAGTCCAAGTTTTAAAAAACACCCCAGATCCCTAAAAATGATGAAGGGCCTACACATTTTACCTCATTCATTGACCCATTTATCCTTGCATCTACCTCAGAAGAAAAAACACCCATTGTGTAAAACATTCCCGACATCAAAGCAGTGATCCAGGATGATGTTTGTGGAAATTATAAACTATAAAAGAACACTTTTTTGTTGGGAGAGTTACCTCTGTCTCCCAAATCTCATGGGAAACCCACACCTATCAACAAATCAGTCAAAATAGTAAGGATGGAAGCTACTACCTTCACCAAGTGGGGGGATTTGGACAAAGAAGATGTCAATGAGGAGGATGTCTCTAAATTGATATATCAAGATTTATGACCCATCCCCACTCTTCCTATGGAAGATAACAACAAAGTCTTGCAACTAATGAAGGGATAGGGGTACAACAAGAATGAGAAACTAGGTCAAAATGACAATGGTTTGCTATAACCCATTATTCCTAAGAAACTCCAAAGAATCTTGGCCTAGGATGTACTACTAGCAAGGTTACCCTTATTGGAAAAGGTACTTCTGCTAAACGAGTTGAGGCTTCCTCTTGGTTACCAACATTGTGTGATACTACCCTAGACAACTTTCCCCTTGATGTTCCTGAGCTATTTGAGGATAACTCTCTCTTCATGATATCCACAACATCCTTCGCCCCGAACGATGAACCCACTAAAATAAGCCTAGTATACCTACAACTCATTGACTGGGACCAACAAGGACCACCAATTCTAGATTTATTCAAAAATGATGAAGAAATCTCATAATTCATGGGACTTTGTGACAACTTACCATGGGCATATCACAAGGTTGGTTTTGATATAAAGCTATACACAGGGGCATACTACGGGGAGAGGATTGAATCCTTCAGTTGCAAAATAGATGATATGCAACTAGCATACAAATCTTTGAGTGAAAACCACATTGCAGCACTTTATAATCCTAAAATAGTAAAAATAAAGGACGTATCCAAGGGTGAAAACCTCTCTGAGACGCCCAAGGATGAGGGATTCAATCTCCCCCTTAGTGTAATGCATCTAGAAAAGTTAGCAGTGTTAGAAGAAAAGGAAAACCCAGTCAATGTGGGAATAGAAGAGGCACCAAAGATCACTTTCAATGTTGAATCCTTGTTGGATGAAGAACAGAAAAGCCTAGCAATGTTCCTAAAACAACAAAGAGCCAAATTTGCATGGTCGTAAAGAGATATGCCAGCCTTAATGCAGAAGTGGTTGTGCATCATTTAGTAGTCTATCATGAAGCTAAACCAATGAAGCAAAAATTGAGAAAGATGCATCCTTAGATAACACTCCTAGTGAAACTTGAGTTACAAAAGCTTCTTGACATTGGATTCATCTAACTGATAGATTATCCTGAGTAGGTTTCCAACTCGGTACCAGTCTCCAAACCCACTAGGGGCATTAGAATATGCATAGATTTCAGAGACTTAAATAAAGCATGTTTGAAGGATGATTTTCCTCTTCCTAACATTGACATCATCATTGATTTAATAGTTGGGTATGAAATGTTGTCACTCATGGACAGCTTTTCAGGCTATAATCAAATCATGATTGCCAAGGAGGAGCAACACAAAACTGCTTTCACTTTTCCATGGGGAACATATTGTTGGAACATGATGCCATTTGGGCTGAAGAATGCAAGAGTTACCTATAAAAGAGAAATGGCCCTCATCTTTCACGATATGATCCACAAAATAGTCGAAGACTATGTGGACGATATTTTGGAAAAGTCAAAGAAAATGAGTGAGCACATAGAAATCTTGGGACTCATCTCTAATAGACTCGAAGAGTACAAGGTACGGCTAAACTCAAAAAAGTGTTTCTTTAGAGTTACATTAGGGAAGCTTCTTGGCTACATCATGTCGCAAAAAGGGATAAAAATTGATCCAACAAAAGTGAAAGCCATCCTAGATATGGAACCATTGCAAACATTGAAGTAGATGAGAGGGTTAAAAGGAAGGTTGTGGTCCATTTGAAGGTTCACAGCGCAACTATCAGACAAGATCCATCCTTTTTCACATCTTCTCCATAAAGGAATAAATTATAAGTGGGTTGAGAAGTGTGATAAAGCTTTCCAACAAATCAAGCACTACTTATTGACACCTCCAATTCTCATGCCAACAATACCAATAAAACCATTAATCTTGTATATCTCAACAACATTAGCAACACTAGGTGCTCTTCTTGCACAACATGATGAAAATGGAAAGGAAAGAGTCATTTATTACATCATCAGGACCTTGGTGGGCTATGAAATGAACTACTCATCCATTAAGAAAGCATGCTTAGTGGTGGTTTTTGCTTTACAAAAGTTCAGACACTATATGCTGTCCCATCAAATCAAGCTTATTGCAAATATTGGCCCAATGAAATACCTGTTATCCAAAGTAACTCTCACTGGGAGAATGGCCAAATGGGTAATGATCTTGACTGAATTTGACATAGAATATGTGGAGTGTAAGGAAATAAAAGAACAAGTAATCAAAAACCAACTAGTAGAAGCACCTATCTATGCAGAGAATCCTTTAATATTTGAATTTCTTGATGAATCAATGTTCCTTGTCAATATAACCGATCATTGGAAAATGCACTTTAATGGATTGTTCAACTACATGGATCAGGGACAGGTATTCTCTTTATCACCCCTCAAGGTGATTGCATCCCAAAGTCATACAAACTATCATTTACATGTACTAACAACATTACGAAATAAGAAACTTTAATCACAGGTCTAAGGATAGCAGTTCAATGGCAGATACAAGAGTTTAAAGTCTATGGAGACACACAATCTATTATCAATCAATTCAATGATGACTACTAAACTAAGGATATGTTATCCTCGAATCTAGTTGTACTCAATTCACGAGATAACCCCCTACAAAACTTGTCTATTTCATAGTTTCATGTACTTTAAGCACACAAAATGAGGAAAATTTCTGATTGGCCTTGATGCGTAGTCCTAAACCTCAAATAGTCTATTTGAGCATTTCTCATTGTTCGTCTTTCGAAAACCTTCAAACAAATATTTTTGTTAATTCCCACTCTTTGGGAGTTAGTTAATTTTCCATTCATGTAAGAGCGTTGAAAATCAACATTCCTACATGAGCCTTGTGTTCAAAATTTTCTCCAAGTGTTGGAGCAGTGAAAATCACCGCTCCTACACTTTACACTCACCCTGTCATGTGACAACGATGATTTTCACTGCTTGTACATCTTTCCTTCTGTCGAGCCTTTCACATGTCCTAACGGTGATTTTTACCACTTGTACATCTCCAACATTTTGAAAATGTTGTAGCAATGATTTTCATCACTCCTACATTCCCCCCCCTTTTTGTACACACATCATTAATGCATATCGATTTCATTAATGATCAACTTTCATAGCTTATTAAAGTCATTTTTTAGGTTAATTTCTCATCCTAATTTGTTTTCTTACTCCTTCACGCTAATCGTCTGAAATATTACCAAGAAAATTTTTGGACAGACTTCATGGGCGACTATGAACTAGGGATTTTTGCAGCTTTACCTTTTACTTTTTCTAGGTATTTTTTGTGTTATTCTCCTTCATTGATGTTATCTCTCTTTCAATAGGGTTTTTGATGCTTTTAGTTTTGAAATATTCTTTTTTATTATCATTAGCTGTAGGTTTGTTCATTCTTCTTACTCATCATTTTTTTTGTTTTATTGAGTTTTTCTTTCGATCTACTAGTGTTTCCTTTAACTGTTGTGTGTCGTTCTTTCTTCATCTACCCATTAAATTTTTGTAAAGGTTTTCTCATACATATTCGAGTGATGAATGTTTTATTTTTTACAAATCGAAACATCCCTAAGCTTCATATGTGGAAGCAGTAGATTTCACCACTTTCACATAATCAAATTCTTAACTTGTCTGAGCAGGAAATTTTACAGCGTTTTCCAATGTTTTTTCCCAACCTCTATATGCAGGGGTAGTGAAAATCATTGCCCCTACATCTACAAACTTCCTAATCTCCAAAGATATTCAAGCAAGCTTTTTCGATGCTTTTACATGTTTAGGTTTTGCTCCATATGCATGAGCGGTGATTTTCACCGCTCATGCATCGATTATCTTTTCGCCAACTCCAAATGTAGGAGTAGTCAAAATCACCGCTCCTACACGAAGTGGTCTCTTTCTCCAATGTGAAGGTGGTGAAAAAATTTTCCCATACACTTGACTCCATCTAAAAAGGGTCATGATCGAGCAGTGATTTTAAGCACTTGAGCATGAACTTAACCTTCTCCACTACATGCACAAGCACTAAAATTTTAGTGCTTGAATACAACTTTCCATCCAAATGCTCAAGGCATGTAGGAGCACTATTTTTCAGTAGCAATACATGCAAATGGATTTCACCAAATGTAGGAGCACTGATTTTTAACGCTCCTACAGAAAAAAACATATTTTCATTTAAACACATAGAAATCATTCCATTTTCTCTTTGAACCTTGTTCCATTGCTAATGCTTCATTTTTTGTGCCTTGTAGCTCATTTTCACTTGCTCCAAATTTCCTGCTTGCTTCACGCATTCCAACTCGCTCTCATAGCACATTTTCTCCTAACATCTCCTAATCCATTGTTCTTGCAGTTCCTTTCAAGCTCTTATCAGGTGATCTTTGAAGGTGACCTTCCTTGATCTTCCACACTCTTAGATGACATCATAAAATCCTCCATCATCTTCTAAGAAAGAAAATAAAATGAAGTACAAAATCAAGGTGTCTTTCCACCTATTGTTATGCTCTCAAAGGTGGATGAAATCAAAGACACGGAGATTGGTCATCACGATATGAAAGATTTTGTAAAAAGAACTTAGAAGAAACCATTAGAAGAAAATTTTTGATCTATCGTTAATAGCAACTTGCACTTAGTATCTACAATTCTATCTGCTACTCATAAAATAGAGTTTGTTTTCCAAGTTGCATCCCACTACATCCAAGAAGATAGAACTATGAGAGATTCTTCTGGACAAATCATCATGAGTCAGATCCAGAGTTCTTTGATATAGTTTTTCAGGTTCCACATATGGAAAAATATACCAATATCTCTATTCAACAAGCACAAGAGGTCTTTGACAAAGATCCAAATATGGCTAAGCAATTGATTAATAATCAATGGTTAAAAACTCCAAGGCCCACAACCTCTAGATGTCCCAAAGGACTTCCTCGAAGTGATTTCAAGAAGGATGTTCGAGATATGATTACACTTCTGAGTAGAGTGAAAGGCTTGCCCCTTTCATTCCATTTTCAAGATTGGATGTACGAGTATATCCGCATTATTAGGAGGAAAGTAAACATAGATTGGGGGGCTCAGATAAGTGATGATATTCATAACAATTGCTCAAAGTGCCAACTACCTTGAAATTTTATATGACTTCCTACTTGGTATATGTTGTTGTGGTCATGAAGCAATTTCTAGGGTTGTCAACAAAAGGTAATAGAAATGTTGCGCCTATTTATAAATTTTATTCTCAGATAACTTTGATGAAAAGTCTTGAACATTTATGAAGAGTCACAGATGCTTTCTTTGTACCTCTACATTTCACTTTTGATCTAACTCTTGAGAAGAAGAGAGTATTAAATAAAGCCAACAAGGTTGTAAGTTTGAATGTGTCTTCCTACAGTTTCATACTTTCACATATTTGAGAGTAGGTTGCTATTTTAGGTGTACATACATTTTGCCTAGATATCCTTTAAACAAGTGGGTACTAATGGAATTGTGCAGACAACTAATCTCAGTTCGCAAAGAACGAATCAAAATTCACAAGCCAGGTTTTAATTTTCCACTTACTATTGGGAGATATACTATTTATAGTGTACAAAAAGCAAATTCAGTAGTTGCAGAAATGAAAATTATGACTATAAGGACATATAAATACATATTGACTTTGACTACCGAAATGTTAATAGGAAACTTTAAAAAGATCATCAACATGTCTACCACTTTGAAGACATATGGGAAAACTATAGAGATGAAGAATACATCCGAAGAATGGATTTTTACAGATTGATAGTGGAGCAGATCATAGATCTTGGTGTTGTTGATATTCTAGAGGATTTCAAAGATCCTGGTGACATCATGAATTATGCTTATGAAGAGGATGAAATTGCTAGGAAGGCTTTACCTCTTGTACAATGGTCTAAGAAAGAAAATGTTTCTATTAGAGAAAGAATTTCCCCTATTTTTCATAACATGGTTGAATGGTTGCAAAGGCATGGCATTCAAATGAAATCTTTCAGGATAGAATCAGAAGAAGAAACACTAGGAGGAGAAACTAGCCAATGGAAAGCACTCCACACTAAAAACAAGCATGCAACTACTCCCTCTTCTTCTCAAAGAGGTCCTAAGATAAAATTCACTTTTGGTAAAAGTGTTGCACAAATAGATGAAGAAGAGGAAGTAACTAAATCAGAACAACCATCTACAGAAGGAAAGGAGCTTGCTTCTGAGGAACAATCATCCAAAGAAGAAGAAGGGAACGAAATTGAGGAATCAGAAGAATCTGTGGAAGAGGAAGAATCCAAAGAAGATGAAGTTGAAGAAGAAGGTAATGGAGAGGAACCAAGGCATGATGATGAACAACCACTATCTCCCCACGAGAATGTTGTCAAAAATATTCTGCAAACATCATCGCTTATTACTTCAAATATCCCTCATACCCCTTCAAATCCTACTACTCCTCCACCTCCTCCTAATACAACCATAGATGCAGTGGATGTTTCCATTACCCCTTCAGTATCAACGGTTCTTACCACTACTCCTGAAGTTTCCAACTTACAAATTGTTGATGTTTCCTCGAGTTCTCTGCCATCCATTCTGATTTTATCATCCCTATCATTTAATATCTCTTCTCATGGAGAGTTTGGCAGGTTCATGAATGAATCATTTCAAGATCCACTTGGTTTGCAGTCTATTGGAGCTATCATGACTGATATTGCTCCAATTGTTACAATATCATCCATTCCTACAAAAGTTCTTGCTACACAGGAAATGATAGTAATTCAAGAAGGATATAATTCATCTCTCCCCCCTTGGCTAATCTCACAAGTATCAAAGCGCAAGAAACAAGTGATTTCCCCAGATGAGATTGATCTTGAAGAGATAGTTCCTCCAAAATCCAAGGGGAAGAAGAAGGCTACAATTCATTCAAGACTTCATATAGACAAATCAGATCACAAATATGTAGATATTGGTTTACCCCCATGTGAACAAGGTGATGTGAACATAGAAGATTACACTCTAACAAGAGTTAAGCTTGGTAAGGTACCAAATACAAGTGCAAAAGAAGATGCACAAGTAGTCTTGAATGCACTAGGAGGAAGACTTGATAAAATGGGATAGGCTAGAGATATGTACAAGGATAAAGCTGAGTGATATGCATGAGTTTTGAGGAAGATTGTAGGATCCTCAAAAAATGTGCAGCTAATGGCCATGGTGAATATCGAGGAACTGATAGTGCAAAAGGTAGAGAAGTTTGTCTCTAAGGGTAAGGTGTTCTATGATTTCATTGATGAGATAATAGAACAAGACTCGCAACTCATAGCTGTCTCAGATGAAAAGACTGCTCAAATAGCCAAGATGAAATTGGAGCTTGAAAAAGAAGAAAAAATACTTTCCAAAGAGCAGAAGGAAATGGAAAGATGTCTCTCATTTTGGTCACAAATGAAAGAGACGAAACTAAGCAAGTTAGTGGAAGTTGGGGTAATTCCTAACAAAGAGAAGTATGTAGAAATAAGAGAATCTCTTAAGAATCACATACAAGTGATCAAATCCCTCATCAAGGACATACAACAAATACAAGAAGATGTTGAAGGACATCGTGTTGTCATGGTGAATGGAATTAAGGAGTTATCAGGTAAACTCCTTGATGATGATCATACTTTCTGCCCGTTCATCGAGATTACTCAAATCTTCAAAGAATCTATCATGAAGCAAGTGGAAGATGAAGGCTTTTCAAAGACTTCAATGAACACCATATGTGATGTATGGCTTTCTCTCGACAATCTCAAGATGCATCTAAATAGATGCAAGAAAATTTGCTCATCTGCAAGAAGGTCAACCACAAGGATTCATACCATTGTTGATTACACTGTTGGCCCAAATGAGGTATTCATGCAAGAGATAGAGAAGAAATATGAAGAATTTTGAGCCAAGAGAGAGGAACCATAAAGACTTCTTATCTAAAAAGTTAGATAGTTTATATGTTTTCTTCTATACACTTTCTAAATAAGCTTCGACATTTTACATGTCATTTTGACAAATGTAATTACATGTAAACAAAGATGTTTTCTTATAATTGTGGGTGAGATTTTTGAATAAGTCAACTTGTTAGGTAGGATTTTCCTAGATTTTCTCTTCTGATTTTCCTATATTTTCTCTCCTCTCCCATCTATAAATAAGAAAGGATTATATTGTAATGGTTACCTTTTACCTTTTTCAATGAAGTGCTTCCCACTTGTGAAATGAATATCGAAACTTTGAGTTCAATTTTGTGAATCTATTTTTTGATCAATAAAGAAGTGAAGTTGCATAACAAACTTTGTATTGGGAAAAATTATCTTATGGTTTGATCAAATTGGTAGTGATTAGTAATTGGGATTGGAATGGCTTTGAGTAAATATGTGTAAACTTTGAGTTACACTCATTACCTGAATTTGTGATATTGTTGAATACTATTGGTGAATAATCTGGTTGTAATGAGATAATCTAGTTGTGCAAATTCATCTTGTTTCAGTGATGGATGCATATGTTGTCTTTACACGGTCACAAAAAAATAAGCTTGATCAAGCTCAAATTGCTACTCCACCAACAAAGGATAAGCCACCAGTTACCATTGCAAAAAGAAGGTCTCCTTTTCCTTGGCAACCAAAAAATACAACAAATAAACAAGTGCTCCTTGTCCTCCTCCTTCATTTCCTGCTACTCTAAAATCCAATCTCCGGGTTCCTAAGACTAGTGTACCTTTTGTTAAGCCCATTAGTGAAGTTACCACATCCACTTTGCAAAGTTACTTTCAAGCTTTTGACATCATTGATCATGCCAAGAAAAAAAAATCCAAATGTTTGAAGTTGAATACCTTAAAGAAAATCTTCACCAATTTGACAGGCTTGTCAAGTTTGTAAAGGATAAAGGAATTACTCCAAGTAAGGATTCATCTCTTGATATTCCTACTACACCAAATCCTAAGAAGCCACGAAATAACCTTGTTTCTACTCCTCCAGCTGCCTTCAAACGTATTGATCCATACTTTATTTCCTTGTTAATGGCTTTAAGTTAAGTAATTGTGTAATAGATTTTGGTGCCTCAAACAATGTGATGCCAGCCAAGGTGGCTACTGCCTTCGGTTTGAATCTAACAAAAAAAATTAGTCATTATTTTTCCATAGAGAACAAGCAAGTACCTTTGATTGGACATATCAAAGATGCACAGTATGCATTTGTTGCATTTCTTGAAAAGAAGATCAAGATGACAATTCTAGTAGCTGATGTGCCAGCATCTTACGAAATTCTCCTTGGATGTAATTTCTATAAAGATGTTGGATGTGAGATGAACGCTGACATGTTTGAAGCCAGAATACCTATGAAAGGTGTAATGCAAAAATTGATTCTTGACAGTGAGTCAAAATTCTCAGTAACATAGTCTAATGATCCAAGAGCTCAAATTATGTTTGATTCTTCAGGTGTTGGGACATATTATTTGCAAATAGAAGAAGTTGCTAAATCTTCAAAAAGACATGAGTTGGAGAGTGTTGATGTTTTTTCATCAGAAAATGAGTCATCATCAAATAATTTTTCAATCTCAAATTATGACGCTTCATCAAATGATGAAGCTGCAAATTTTGATACTATCAGTCTTGGTGATCCAAATGGTGTTTGGCTATTTGAGTTCGATGGAAGTTGTTCTTCCACCGGTTCTAGAGCTAGAATTGTTTTTATTTCTCCCAAAGGAAAAAAAATTCCTTTCTCTTTCAAATTACAGTTTGATAATACTAATAACACAGGTGAATATGAAGCTTTGTTATTAGGAATGCAAGTTGCACGTAAGAAAGGTATCAAGAATCTTCATGCACAAGGTGATGCCGATTTGATAGTTTTTTAGGTAAGGAATTTGTATCAAACAAAAAATGACAAACTAAGTCATTGTCGCAATCTTGTTTGGGATTACATTGAAGAATTTGATGCTTTTGATATTTCTGTAGTTCCAAGGGAATACAATGACAGAGCTAATCCTTCAACAGTTTCAGCCACACTCCTGATACCACACAAATATTTTCATGGTTCTACATATACCATTGAGTTGGTCTTCCGCCCAAGTGTTCCTGACAATTCAGATAACTGGCAGATTTTTAATGATGATAATCAAATTGTTGCTTTTTTGGAGAAGGAAAAAAGTTTTGATGAGATACTTTGAAGGAAGTGATTCTCCACATCAAGAATCTATTTTTGATATGGATCTAGTTACAAGCAAAAAATTTCCTACAACTCAAAGGGAATAAAATTCCTAAGTGGTTGGTATCCCTTGAGAAAAATTTTGATAAGCATGATCGCTATGTCAAGAAACAACTATCAGATTTCGATTCATCTAAAGAGGTTGAGCAGATTAACTTGGGAATTGAAGCAGATGCTAAGATGGTAAACATTGGTAAGTGTTGCACAATTGAAGAAAGAAAGTAATTTGCTAAGTTGTTATGAGAATATATGGATGTCTTGGCATATTCATATGAAGATTTAAAATATTTCTAGCCAAAGGAGGTGTAGCATGAAATTCCACTTAAGATTGGAGAATTTCCTTATAAACAAAAGCAAAGGAAATATAATCCAAATTTTTTTGGAGTCATCCTTGAAGAGGTTCAAAAGATGCTTAACACCTGAATAATATTCCCTATCCATAATTCAACATGGATAGCAAATATTTTTCTTGTTCGTAAAAAGAATGGTGAGATTCATATTTGTGTGGATTCCCAAAATCTAAATCAGCTATCGCTCAAGGATAATTATCCTCTTCCAATAATGGATCAAGTCCTTCAAACTGTGATTGGATCTGAAATGCTTTCCATGCTAGATGGTTTTTCTAGTTATAACCAGATTGAAGTCAATCCAAGTGATTAGCACAAGATGGCCTTTACAATGCCATGGGGTACCTTTGCATATCGTAAAATTCCTTTTGGTCTTATCAATGTTGGCACCACATTTCAATGAGCTATGGACTTGGCTTTTCATGATGTGCTAGGAAAGTTCATTGTGGTATATCTTGATGATCTTACTATCTTTTCCAAGAAACATCATGAACATTTTTATCATCTAAGGAAAATCTTGGAAAGATGTCGACAACATGGTATTTCCTTGAATCCCAAGAAGTCAATTTTTGGGGTTACAAAAGGTAAGCTTCTTGATCACGTGGTGTCCAAGAAAGGTATCAAGATTGACTCAGAAAGAATCAAAAGTATCAAATCACTTACTTTTCCATCAAGTAAGAAATTCGTTCATTCTTTCTTTCGAAAGGTGAATTTTCTATAAAGATTCCTTCCAGATTTTGTAGAAAAGACTCTTCATATTGTTAATATGATGAAAGGAACTACCACTTTTCATTGGAAGAAAGAAAGGAAAAATTGTATTCAATGATATCAAAGAGGCTATTTCTCATGCGCCGGTGTTTGTCTTCTAAGACTACACAAAAGAGTTCATGTATAGTTATGCTTCTAAGCATATGCTTTTAGCAATTCTAGTACAAGAGAATAGTGATGGTTTTGAATCCCTAATTGCATTCATGAGTTGTCCTCTAAAAAATTATGAACTAAAATATTCCCAAATGGAAAAACATGTTTTTTTGTGGTTAAGGTAGTAAAGCATTTCTAGTTTTACATCCTTAATAGCCATGTTAAAGTCTTGGTTTTGGATTCAATCATTAAGTATATCTTGACACAGCCAAGAGTTTGGGACAAAAAGAGGCAATTGGATTGCCAAGATTCAAGAATATGACATGGACATCAAGCCTACCAAGCTGATATGTGGGAGGTTTGTTTCATCTCATTGCTGAAAATAATCCTTATGGAGAAATTTCAGAGACTGGGGAGGTAGATCCAAATGAATTTCTAATGGTGTTATTCATTAGTACTACTGATGAATGGTATTCCAATATTGCTCATTTTCTCACTTATGGGGAATGTCATGATCACTTGAATTCAAAGGAGAAAAGAACCATCAAATTAAATTCATCAAATTTTGTCTTATGGGGCAATGGTTTGTACAAGTGTGTTTTGGATGGAACTTTCTTGTGTTGCATTGATGAAGAACAATAGAAAAAATTGTTGAAGTCATATCATGACTTAGCATGTGGAGGACACTTTTCAGCGCTAGTTACCGCTCATAAGATTTTGAGAGAAAAGTACTATTGGCCTACACTCTTTCAGGATGAGTACTCTTGGGTGCATAAATGTGAACTATGTCAGCAGTTCGTAGGTAAACCAAAGTTGGCAGCTTTTCCTTTGAAACCAGTTGTCATTGAAGAACCCTTTCAGCAGTGGGGAGTTGGTTTCATCAGCATAGTAAATCTACCTTCAAGTGCGGGACACACCTATGTCCTAACTACAACTGACTACTTCACCAAATGGGTAGAGGCAATACCAGTTAAGCATGCTACTTCTGAAGTTGTGAGTAGTTTCTTGAAAGAAAATATCATTTCTAGGTTCGGTGTGCCGAACAAAATTGTTACTGACAATGCTTTTTCCTTTTCGCCAAATTGGATAACTGAGTTTTGTTTTTAGCATGGCATAATATTTTCTCATTCATCTGACTATTACCCGCAATGTTTGAATCCAACAATAAAAACTTGATGACTATAATCCACAAGCTTGTGGATGAGAATCAGTGTTTATGGCACAAAGCTTTGTATGACGTTTTGTGGGTAGATAGAATAACTCCAAAGCATGTGATTGGCATGTCTCCTTTTCAACTCTTGTATGGGTTGAATGTTGAAATTCCATTCACATTAGAACTTCCCACTCTAAAATTGGCTAAGTCCATTGAAGATGAGACTTTTGACAGTTCAGTTGATAAGTGGATAATGTATCTCTCTCAATTGGAGGAAAAACGAGTTCAGGTAGCCAACTATATCATGAAGCATCAAGAACAAATTAAAAATATTTTTGACAAGAAATTAAAGTCTCGTGAATTTCAAGTTGGCGATCTTGTTCTCTTGTGGGACAAGCGAAGAGAGCCCAAAGGTATGCATGGAAAGTTTGATTCACTACAGACGAGACCTTTCAAAATTCATTAGTTACATGGTGAAAATAGCTTTCTCTTGGCATACAAAGATGGGACACCATTTTCTCTTCCTCATGGTGGGAAAAATTTGAAGCTCTTCACACAATGAGTTTGATAGGTGTTCAATGTAAATATTTTGTAGTCCTTACTTCTTTTTGTTTTTTAAGTCTTTTTTAGTCCTTTTGTTTTTGTCACCTAACTCTATGCCCAATGGATGGATAAAGGCACTTGGAATATGGAGTTATTCTTCGTTAAATCATTTATAAGAATGACTAAAGGAAGCTCCCTAGCTGGAGCCAGTTGTTATCCTCGAATCAATTTGCTCTCAATTCATGGGATAACCCCCTACGAAACTTGTTTGTTTCACAGTTTTGTGTACTTCAAGCATGCAAAACAAGGAAAATTTATAATTGGCCTTAATGCATAGGCTTAAACCTCAAATAGTCCGTTTGAGATTTTCTCATTGTTCGTCTTTTAAAAACCTTCAAAACGAATATTTTTGTTAATTCCCACTCTTTGGGAGTTAGTTAATTTTTCACTCATGTAAGAGCACTAAAAATCAACGCTCCTACATGAGCCTTGTGTTAGAAATTTTCTCCAAGTGTTGGAGCAGTGAAAATCACCACTCCTACACTTTACACTCACCCTGTCATGTCCCAACGGTGATTTTCACCGCTTGTGCATCTTTCCTTTTGTCAAGTCTTTCACATGTCGTAGCAATGATTTTTACCGCTTGTACATCTCCAACGTTTTGAAAATGTTGGAGCGGTGATTTTCACCACTCCTACCTTCCCCCCACCCTTTTTGTACATGCATCATTAATGCATATCAATTTCATTAATGATCGACTTAAATAGCTTATTAAAGTCATTTTTTAGGTTAATTTATCATCCTAATCTGTTTTCTTCCTCCTCCTTCACGCTAATCGTCTGAGATCTTACCAAGCAAAGTTGTGGATGGATTTTGCGAGCGACTGTGAACTAGGGTTTTTTGCACCTTCAACTTTTACTTTCACCAGGTATGTTTTTTGTTATTCTCCTTCATCAATGTTATCTCTCTTTCAATAGGGTTTTTGATGATTTCAATTTTGAAATCTTCTTTTTATGTTATCATTAGCCCTTGGTTTTTTCATTCTTCTTACTTGTCGTTTTCTTTGTTTTATTGAGCTTTTCTTTTGGTCTACTAGCGTTTCCTTTCACTATTGCGTGTTATTCTTTCTCCATCTTCCCATTACATTCTAAGCTTCATGAACAGTTGATCAAAGTTCCAACTACCTTGAAATTCTATACGGCTTCCTACTTGGTACATGTCGTTACGGTCATGAGGAAATTTCCAGAGTTGTTAATAGAAGGTAATAGAAATGTTGTGCTTGTGTATAAATTTTATTCTCAGATAAATTTGATGAAAATTCTTAAACATTTCTAGAGAGTCACAAATGCTTTCTTTGCACCTCTACTTTTCACTTTTGATCCGACTTTTGAGAAGAAGAGAGTATTAAATAAATCCTACAAGGTTGTAAGTTTTAATGTGTCTTCCTACAGTTTCCTACTTTCACATATTTGAGAGTAGGTTGCTATATTGGGTTTCCATACATGTTTTCCGGATATCCTTTAAACAAGTGGGTACTAATGGAATTGTGCAGACAACTAATCTTAGTTCACAAAGAACATATGAAAATTTACAAGCCAAGTTTCAAGTTTCCACTTACCATTGCTAGATATACTATTCATAGTGTAGAAAAAGCAAAGTCAGTAGATGCATAAATGAAAATTATGACTATAAGGACATATAAATATAGATTTGACTTTGACTACCAAAATGTGAATAGGAAACTTAAAAAGGATCATGAACATGTCTACCACTTTGAAGACATATGGGCAGATTGTAGAGATGAAGAAGATATCTAGAGAATGGATTTTTGCAGGTTGATAGTGGAGCAAATTAGAGATCTTGGTGTAGCTGATATTCCAAAGGATTTCAAAGATCCTAGCGACATCATGAATTTTGCTTGTGAAGAGGATGAAATTGCTAGGAAGCCTTTACCTCTTGTAAAATGGTCTAAGAAAGAAAGTGTTTCTATTAGAGAAATACTTTCCCCTATTTTGCGTAACACATCTGAATAGTTGCAAAGGCATGGCTTTCAAATGAAATCTTTCAGGACAGAATCAAAAGGAGAAACACCAAGAGGAGAAACTACCCAATGACAATACCTCCAACTAAAAAAAAGCATGTGGCTACTCCCTCTTCTTCTCAAAGAGGTCCTAAGATAAAATTCACTTTTGGTAAAAGTGTTGCACAAATAGTTGAAGAAGAGGAAGTTACTGAATTAGAACAACCATCTACAAAAGGAGAGGAGCTTGCCTCTAAGGAACAATCATCTGAAGAAGAAGAAGGTAACGAAAGGAGGAATGTGAAGAAGATGAAGTTGAAAAAGGTAATTAGGAGGAATCAAGGCATGATGATGAACAATCACTATCTCCCCATGAGAATGTTATTGAAAATCTTACCCAAACATCTTCGCCTATTACTTCAAATATCCCTTATACCCCTTCAAATCCTACTACTCCTCCACCTCCTCTTACTACCTCACCTCCTCCTACAATAACCATACATGCAATGGATGTTTCCATTCCCTCTTTAGTATCAGTGGTTCTTACCACTCCTGAAGTTTCCAACTTACAAACTATTAATGTTTCCTCAAGTTCTTCATCATCCATTATGAGTTTATCATCCCAATAATTTGATATCTCTTCTCATGCAAAGTTTGATAGGTTCATGAACAAATCATTACAAGATCCACTTGGTTTGCAGTCTATTGGAGCTATCATGACTGATACTACTCCAATTGTTACAATATCATCCATTCCTATAGAAGTGCCTACTACACAAGAATTGACAGTAAGTCAAGAAGGATATACTTCATCTCTCCCACCTTGGCTAATCTCACAAGTATCAAAGCTCAAGAAAAAAATTATTTCCCTAGATGAGCTTGATCTTGAAGAGATAGTTCCTCCAAAATCCAAGGGGAAGAAGAATGCTAAAATTCATTCAAGACTTCATATAGACAAATCAGGTCACAAATATGTGGATATTGGTTTACCCCCATGTGAACAAGGTGATGTGAACATGGAATATTACACTCTAACAAGAGCTAAGCTTAGTAAGGTAACAAATGCAAGTGCAAAAGAAGATGCACAAGTAGTCTTGAATGCATTAGCAGGAAAACTTTATAAAATGGAATAGGCTAGAGATATGTACAAGGATAAAGCTAAGCGATATGCGTCAGTTTTGAGGAAGATTGCAGGGTCGTTAGAAAATTTACAACCAATGGCCATGGTGAATATCAAGGAACTAGTAGTGCAAAAGGTAGAGAATTTTGTCTCCAAGGGTAAGGTGTTTTATGATTTTATTGATGAGATAATAGAAAAAGGGCTCGTAGCTCATAGTTGTCAAAGATGAAAAGACTGCTCAAATAGCCAAGATGAAATTAGAGCTTGAAAAAGAAGAAAACATACTTTCCAAAGAGTAGAAGGAAATGGAACGACGTATCATTTTGGTCACAAATGAAAGAGACAAAACTAAGCAAGCTAGTGGAAGTTGGGGAAATTCCTGACAAAGAGAAGTATGTAGAAATAAGAGAATCTCTTAAGAATCGCATACAAGTGATCAAATCCCTCATCAAGGACATACAACAAGTACAAGAAGATTTTGAAGGACATTGTGTTGTCATGTTGAATGGAATTGAGGAGTTACCAGGTAAAATCCTTGATGATGATCATACTTTCTTCTTGGTTAGCGAGATTGCTCAAATCTTCAAAGAATCTATCATGAACCAGGTGGAAGATGAAGGCTTTAAAAATACTTCAATGAATTCCATATGCTTGATGTACATCTTTCTCTCAACCCAATCTCAAGACATATCTATATAGATGCAAGAATCTCTTAAGAATCGCATACAAGTGATCAAATCCCTCATCAAGGACATACAACAAGTACAAGAAGATTTTGAAGGACATTGTGTTGTCATGTTGAATGGAATTGAGGAGTTACCAGGTAAAATCCTTGATGATGATCATACTTTCTTCTTGGTTAGCGAGATTGCTCAAATCTTCAAAGAATCTATCATGAAGCAGGTGGAAGATGAAGGCTTTAAAAATACTTCAATGAATTCCATATGTGATGTATGGCTTTCTCTCGACAATCTCAAGAAATATCTATATAGATGCAAGAAAATTCGCTCATCTAAAAGAAGGTCAATCATAAGGATTCATACAATTGTTGATTATACAATTGGCCCAAATAAGGTATTCATGCAAGAGACAAAGAAGAAATATGAAGACTTCTGAGCCAAGAGTGACGAACCATAAAGACTTCTTATCTTTAGAGGTAGATAATTAATATGCTTTCTTCTATTCATTTTGAAAATAAGCTTTAATATTTTACATGTCCTTTTGACAAATGTAATTACATGTAAACAAAGATGTTTTCCTATAATTGTGGATGAAGTTTTTGAATAGTTCAACTTGTTAGGTAGGATTTTCCTATATTTTATCTTCTAATTTTCCTATATTTTCTCTGCTCTCCCATCTATAAATAAGAGAGGATTCTATTGTAATGGTTATCTTTTATCTTTTGCAATGAAGAGCTACCCACTTGTGAAACGAATATTGAAACTTTGAGTTCAATTTTCTGAATCTATTTTTTTATCAATAAAGAAGTGAAGTGGCATACAAAAATTTGTTTTGGGAACAATTATCTTATGGTTTGATCGAATTGGTGGTGATTAGTAATTGGGATTGGAAGGGCTTTGAGTAAATCTATGAACTTTGAGTTACACTCATTACTTGAATTTGTGATATTGTTGAATACTATTGGTGAATTCTTTATAAGACTTTGTGCTTATATTTATTCATGTTGTTCAAAGGATTATTCTGAATTATATAGAAGAATTTGTGCTTCTCATACAATGTTGGTTACTATCTTGAAGGATTCTTTATCAAAAGCTACAGAACGACTTTGTGCCTCTATGAGCTTTTCTTATTTATTGTTTATCATTATCATGTTGGTATTCCTAGGATTTGCTTTGACAAGATAGGAATATTGGGATTATTTCTTAATTTTAGGTTGAAGTTGTACTACATTAGGAACCTAAAATTGTGAAATATGGTAAAACATATTCTCTGAAAAAATAGAGAAACATGAATGTGACACACCCCATATCGTTATTATAAATATTTAATTAGTTTTCCTTAGTTTCAATAAGCAATAAGAAGGGTGCCTCCCCTTTCTAAGAGGAGAGATTATATCTCACATAGTTGTGGCTGAAATCAAGGTTTTGTAATCCGTTAAAAGGGATTACATAATTTTCACCCAACATGATGATAAACTCACTCTTTACAAGAAGATGGTAGAAAGTATTAAGGACCTTTTTTATTGATAGAAATTTTAAGTAGATTCCTCACATAAACAACCGAGTAGCAAACGTTATGGAAATAATTGGATCATTGTTAGCCATGACACACAACGTCCTTCAATATGAATTCTTGGTAGAACAACTTCTCGTACCAACTTTTGAAATCCCAGAATCTGAATTTGCATATGTCATCGTTGGTCGTCGATCCCCTTAGTATCATGATATATTCACCTACCTTAGCAGAGCAACCCTCCCCTTTGATATCACCTCCAACTTTGTTAAGAGGGCATCTCAATTTGTGATCCTAGGTGATACCCTTTACCACAAAAGCATCAAGAGGACATTACTACAATGTCTTAACCAAGAGGAAGCTTTGATCACCTTAACATAAGTACACGATGGAATATGTGGTTCCCATTCTAGTGGTATGACTTTAGCTAAGAAAATATTGAGGATGGGGTATTACTAGCCAACCATGGATAGAGAAGCCCAAAAATATTTGCAAAAGTGTGTCTAGTGTCAATAGCATGGAGATC
>VDFB02281492.1:180413367-180476939 GCA_007258455.2 Sequoia sempervirens | reverse complement strand
TTTTTCTTCTGAGGTAGATGCAAGGATAAATGGGTCAATGAATGAGGTAAAATGTGTAGGCCCTTCATCATTTTTAGGGATCTGGGGTGTTTTTTAAAACTTGGACTCAAGGTTCTTGCAATAGTAAAAAGACTCAAGATCTCCATGGATGGTAACTTCTTTGTCCTCAAAAGGAAAATTTACACAATAGTGATAGGTTGAAGCTACAACTTCTAGGGCATGAATCCAGGGTCATCCAAGCAAGATGTTGTAGGGGAGATCAAGGTCTAAAACTTGGCATGTAGTCTCTACATTGATGGGTCCTACTTGGATGGGTAATGCAATGATGCCTTGCGATACCCACTCTTTATAGTCATATGCTCTGATGGTGGTACTCATTTCTTTCTCAATAGTATCCTCTAAATATTCCAGGTTCTTGATAAAATGAAGTGTGTAAATGTTCATATTAGTACCTCCATCTACTAAAACTCTTTTAACCTTATTCTTATGAATAATCACCTTAGGGTGTAAAGCATGGTTATGATATGGTTGTGATGGTAGGTCTTGTTTCGAGAAGGTGAATGAGGGATAGTGATATGTCCTACCATAGATTGAAACTACTCTGTATCCATATCCTTGGGGATGGATGATGAGGAAAAATACTTCTTTAAGATTTCTCTATGTGTGGGGGATAGCCTCAATAGTTCCAGGAAAGAAATCTATGTGGGGGTCTTCTTAAGTTGATATAGGAGACTATATTTGCTAGGATTTGATGTTGGAAAACTGCGTTGTGCCCTAGATTGAGATAAGACTCCTTGGATGGTGACCTTGCCACATAGTGTGGTGACTCCACACTTTGCACTAGGCCATTTGATGGTGAGAATAGTGATGATGCTATCACAAGAATCAACTACATTGGAGTAGACATGCTGCATGTTTGTGTATTCCTTACCTTTTCCAGTGTCCTTTCCTTTTCTATGATCTAGCATATAGGGTTCTTGTATATCTTGAGATCCTGATTGTCGGCTGGTACCTCAACAAATATGTCATCATTTTCAAAAAGATCTTGGATAACATTTTTGAGTCTCATACAATTCGATGTTTTGTGTCCTTTAATTTTGTGAAATTCAGAAAGATATTTTCATTGTACCAGGGTGGTTTATCCTGTGATTCCTGGTAGTTTTCAAAATTTGGAGTCATTATCAAGTTTGAATTTACCAATTTCTTCATGAAAGTCTCAATAGTTACTAGCAACTATGTGTACTTGTGTTTTAGATAGTTATTCCTGTTGGGGATTCATCTTTGTTGTGTTTTGGTGTTATTTATCTGATTGTTTTGTGATGGTGTAGCATGTTGTATGGTTGGTTGGGCATTAGCTATTTGATTTTTGTTTGGCCTAGGAGAACTTAGGACCACCTTAGCATCTACCACGCCATCATTTGTTACATTCTTATTCTTAGCCCAAACACGAGGCTTTTCATTTGAACTAGTTGATGGGCGATTGTCTTTGTAGGCTTGAGTATTTCCTTGTGAGATTAGAGCTCTCTCGATGTTAAGGGATCTAGGGACAAGCTCATCATAAGAGGTAATGCACTGCATTTTAAAGTGGAAGAATAGATCTAGATCTAGATTTGTTATGATAATCCCCACTTTTTCATCATGAATGGGCCATTTGCTTTTACTAGCACTTTGCCTCCATTGTTGTAAGAAATTGGTGAAAGATTCTCCTTAATTTGTTTTGTTTTAGAGTATATAACTCTTCTAAGCTCATGTCCATGTCAAGATTAAAGGATAAATGATCTATGAATCTATCAATGATTTCTTGGAAGGTTTTGATACCTGGAGACAACTGAGAAAACCATTTGATGGCTAGGCCTATCAAGCTTCATGGAAAGAGGCGCATCAAATAGGACTCATTGTAGGTGACCTCCATACACATGAATAAACTCTTTGACATGGGCCATAGGACTTCCTCTCCCTTTGTATTTATCAAATTTTGGGACTTCAAAACCGAGAGGGAATGTCACCATTACGATGTTTTGATCGAATGGATATGGGCATAGGTTTTGTTGTGTATAGGGTTTCTTCATTTTTCCCATCCAGATATCCTACATTTCTTGTGTTAATTCCTTAAGTTAAGATGTGACATCATCTTGTGGGTTTGGTGGAGTAACATATTATGGGAAGGCGAAAAAATTATATGTAGGACTATGATATGATGAGGTGTTGTATGGTGTGTATGGTGGTGTAGGATATGGTGAAGGTAATGGTGGTGGATGCATACATGTTCCTAAGGTGTTTGGGTTGATGATGTTATATTGGGGGTTATAGTATAAACCCTATTGTTGTTTTTGTTGGGTATACTGTTGGGCTAGTAAGGATTGTTGTTGTTGCTATGCTGCTAAGGTTGTTTGTTGTTATTGTTGTTGTTGTGCTACCAGGGCTTGTTTTTGGGCCCGTTGTTGTTGGATCACGAGGGATCCTTGTTGTGCTTGTTGTGCGGCTAAGGACACTTGCTATTTTTGTTGTTTTTGTTGGGATATTAAGGCTACTTGTTACTATTGTTGTTGTTGTGCTACTAAGGCTACTTACCATTGTTGTTGTGCTACTAGGGCTGCTTGCTACTGTTGCTGTTGTTCTTGTGTTGCTAGGGCTGCTTATTGTTATGATACTAAGGTTGCTTGTTGTTGTTGCTATGCTTCTAGGGCTACTTGCTATTATTATTGTTGTTGTATGGATTGTTGATATGTGTGTTGTGCTTGTTGCAAGGCTAGGGCATGTTCTTGCAATATAGGATCAGTTGGTTGTTGGGACATTTGCGATAGGTTTTGGGTGTTGATGTTTTGTGTGAGTTGTGGATTGTTGATGAGATGTTGGGGTTTCCCTTGGTTTAATATTCCTTGTAAGATGGTGGATTTGGATGGAGGAATGCAATTTTTAGGCCCCATTTGATTTTACATGATGAGAGGGACAGAAGGGGAAAGATGATGATGGTGCCATTAGGTATTGCAATGGCAATGGCACATTGGGATCTTGAGTCCATTGATTGAAAGGGTTCCCTTGATTGATGTTTTTTGGATTTCCTTGTGTTTGGGAAGTAGTCAAGGTATTACCTTGGTTGATAGGGTTTGTGACCAAGGGGTTGTTTTGAGTTGGGTTGGTGATGGATGGGACAAATGTGTTTTGGGCAACTAATGGGATGGATGAAATCATTGGGGGATTTGATAAAGATGTCCCATATTGCATTGAGGGTTCATTTTATGTAAGGGGATTGACTTTCCCTTTTGGGTCTATTTGAGAAACTTGGTCCACACTTCCTTGCATGATGTTGGGTACACTTGTGGTACTTGTGGGGATGGATGAAGAGGGGTACCCTCAATATGTTTAGGTTGTCATGGATTGATGAAGTGTAAGTGGTTTATGTTGGTGTAGAGGATTCTCGGGAATGAGGGGAGTGCCAAATGTTAGTGTCCAAGTGTCTTTTTGAGAAGGATTGGTGTTGAGGGTACCCACAAGTGTGTTACTTTCAAATGGAAGAGTGTGGCCATAGTCCTTAGAAAGACTAGCTATAAGAATAGGAATTGGTGTTTGACTTAACCATAGCGATGGAGTTATTTGAATGGTGGATGAAGTCAAGCCTTGGGTCAATGATTACACAACAAAAGATGGGGAAACTGGAGCCACATTTTCTAAGTTTTGGTGTTCTTGTTTGTACTCCATGATTTCTTCCTTAGCATGTCCAAATGGGTTGTTCGTGATATCTTCTATCTCATATGGCCTTGATGGAGATGAGGGTTGTTGTGATGGGGTAACATGACTTCTTGGATCAAATTCTTGAGGATTGGGATCACTTGAGGTGAATGTGACTTTGATTTTTTCCATGATTCTATTGTGTTGTGATCTTGTATTTTCCATAAATTATGGGTCACCTATGGGAGAGTTGTGTTGATATTTGTAATGTTTGAGCTCTCTAGTTGACTCGAATCTTGGTAAAAGGGATGCTCTAAGTTGTTTTGGAGCAATGGTGATAATGGGAGATGAAAAGATGAATGATATGGGGAGTGATCTTTACAAACGTTTTGGGACAAGACTTTTGACTTAAAGGTTTGATTGTTTGATGTTTGGATAAAGGATGTTAAGGGATTTGTGAATCTTTAAGGTAGACTTGTGACCTTCAAGATAAACTAGTCCAAAGGTGATAACTAACTTAACTAAATACATGGAAAAGGATTCATTTCACATACAAAGTAGTTAATTTAGGGGTTCAGGTTGATAGATGTCTAAGTACAAAAAGTTTTGGTGTGTTTGAAATTTTGCAAACTTTGGTGAAGTGAAGGATAAAAGATGATAAGGGGTGGATGAAATGTTTGACCCAATGTTGACCTAGAGTGAACCTTTTTTTTTACAAGACCAAGGTAGTGAGAAAGATGCTAGACCCTAGGAGTAACTTAGTCCAAAAGACCAATGTTGACTTAAATGAGGGGATCATATTGGACATACAAGTCTGGATCATTCATCGAAAGGTTTCTATAAAAATTCCTTACCAAAAATTCCTTTTTTTTGTAGAGATTCACAAGGTGTTTCTTGACGGACTTTTGACTATGATGCCTAAGTTTGAAGTGATGAAATAAAGAACTTCTCTTGGGGATTTTGATTTTGTGAGATATCATTTAGAGAAGCACAAGATTGTGATAAAGAGGATATTTATTGCCATGCAGGAGGTGGTAATATGGGCCTTATAGCCACAATATATGCTTGTTCCTCTTTTTCATCTAAGATGTATGCTATGTTTCTCCACTAGATTGGTGTTGCCTTTGTTTCAAAAGTGAAGCTCCTCAAACTACTAATTATATTTGTTTGTTCTCCTTCAATTAATTCAAAGTTTGGTTGAATGATAGCAGACGTAAGGTTTGGTTGTTCAACCAAAGAGATTAGACGCCAAATGGTCATTTGGGGTTCAATTTTTCAATTTGTCTTGCTTAACGAGTTTCTTTTTACCAAAAACACTTGTCTTGATTAAGTTTCAAAACTAAATGTCTATGTCAAAAACATCATTCATTTCACAAAGTCCATTTTGTGAAAAGGATGAATTTAGGGGCATAGTTACCTATGTTGACTTTGGGAAGTATGGATTTAGATGTAAACCAAAATATTTAGAAGTCTCTAAGGATAGAAATCCTTAGGACAAGCATCAATATCAAGGATTTTTTCAAAGGGTATCCATACTTAGACCAAAGGGTTTGAAATTTTGAAAAGACTTGTTGATGTTTGTTTGAAATTATTTTGGAATCAAGCAAGTATTAAACTAACTCACAAGCATTTGCAATCCTAGGGAGAGCGGGTACATATTTCTGAGTATGCTTACCATCATCCCCTAAGAGATGATTAATCCATGAAGATGAAATGGAAAAATAGGCTATGTCAAGGAAATGTAATGTCTTGACACACTAAGCAAAAGAGTCCCTTCACTATTTTCTTTATTGCCTCAATAAAAAACCAAACATGGTAAGTAACTTCTTGGAACGGTGCTATTTCAATGCACTACCTTAAAATACGTTTCAAAATTGGAGTTGGTTAGCCACTACAAACAAGGATTTTAATGACCATATTTGGGATAAATTGTGGCTATACACATGACGATTCACTCAATTAAGACACCTCGCATCCCTTAGAAATATCTAAGGGTTTTAACACATCACAAGGATACTAAGGGAGACATTCGTCAGTATAGGACGACCACAACCTATTGGTTAATGACTTTAGTTAGAACCAATTATTTATATAGCAGACCAAAATGAAAGCACCGCTTGGGTTATTCCCTCTCACAAGTTGGGAGGAAGGCCCTCTAAAGGTAACACATATTTGAAGCTTAAAATATTTTTCATCACCCAAGATTGCCAAATAGGCGGAAGGGGAGAGGATAGGCACTTCCAACAAGAAAATGTATACTTTTGTGTTTCTCTTCACCCAAGATCGCATGAAGCGCAAGGGGAGAGGATACACACAACAAGCATACACAAGAAAATTAGACACATGTTCATTTTAACTTTGACAAATATAATGATTTCATTGTAAGCACTAAATAAAGTGTAGATTTTTTTGTTTAGTTTTAAACCAACAAGCATAATGATGTGAGGGTTAAGTTTTAACCAATTTGAACATTCATTTTAAACCCAAAGGAAATCTAGTGTGGTCCTAAAACATGAAATAAAGTATCATAAATGGGTTATAATTTCCCCATAAGTGTTGAAACACTTGTTACAATTATAAAATCAAATTACAATATGCTCCTTCACTTTGAATGTTATTGTCCAAACCTGAAAAATTAGTTAGCCTAAAAAACCAAAATGAGATATCAGTGACATGTTAGCAATTAGATGAAGTGAAAAATTAAAATACATGCCAAAATTCAAGTTCAGTTTTGTTTACTGGTAAATCACGATGCTGAAATCAATTATGTCACTGAATTTCATCAAATGCGTTGCCATATTGCAAGTGCATTGTTGTATTGAAAAATTTAAGGCATCACTATGTAGTAAATAGTGACATCAATAGCATCACCAAATCAAATGCATTGCTAAATAAAAAATCATGGCGTGATGAAAAATAGGTTTAGTGTCACTATTTAAATGTACATTGACGAAATTAATTGTGTCACTAAATTAAACATGCGATGCTATTTTCAAGATCAAATGTGTCGTTGCATAGCGGCACATCCAAGGTGCATCAATGAATTTTCAATAATGTCGTTGACTTGTAAACACAAGCAAAAAAAAAAATTAACAAGAAATTTGTAAGATTGATTAGTTCATGCCCTCCTTGTAGTGCCAAAATGTGACCGATGAACATAGTATAGGTTAACTACACTTGATCCATGAGGATTCAAAGTATAATTAATCCACTAAACATAAGTCCAATAAGGTCATTCAATGTAAACTAAGCTAAGAAGCCATTAAAACTAACATATTAAAAAATGAAAGCTTCATAAACATCTATTATAATCCATTGAAACTTATCCTATTGAGGGAGTGGTGTCGTATTGATGTGGAATGGTGACCTTTTCCCAATCCCTTGGATAATGAGCTTGTTTGGATCGATTTTATTGAGGAGAATCGACGAAATTGATGAAAGATGTATTGTAAAACATGATGAAAGCTATTTTAACATGATAAATGCTTATGATGATTGATGCAAGTGTATGCAATCTATTCTAAATGTTTGCAAGATTTGAAAAATTAAAACCCCAATTACCAAGTATGCTAAAATGGATGCACCTAAGTTACCATGGAAGCCATTAATGGATGCTCTAAGCTAATAATGCAAGTAAATTAAAATAAACTGATTTTTAAAACATAAAATGTGAGTGCAAGATGAGAGTGATTTTAATGACATAAGTTTACTAATAAAAGATGGATCCCTATTCAATAAATGCAAGCTCTATTTATAGAATAGGAAAAATGAAATTGATGGCCAAGATCAAAAGGATCAATCAACAGTCAAAATGGAAGGAAAATGAGGCATGGATCATGGATTCCCATCAAGGGTTGAGGATGCAAGTTGATATTTAATCAAGGGCTTACATTCATCCAAAAAAACATACTTTCAAAACTTGCACAAGAAGATTTGTTGAAAGTTTGTTATAAAAAAAGGAATATTCCCTTTTCCAAATGAGTGAGAAAGATAATATTCTCATGGGTGAGGAAAATTAGATATTTAGTTAATTAAAACCAAATTTGTGCAAAGGGGAAGGAATATTCCATGAGAATATTCTTTAGAGAGGAATGTGCAAAGGAGGAATATTCCTTGCAAGTGGAGGATTATATTTAATTAGTAATTTGATAATTAAACAAAGTTTCAAATATGCAAATTAGGGGAATTAGGATATTCATTAAATAATTAACTTATTTAATGAAAAGGGGGATGTGATGATATTTAATTAAATAACTTAGAGTTATTTAATTAAATAAGAGGACTTAGGGATTGAAATTAGATAATTTGATTTATCCAATTTAACAGGATGAAGGGTTAGTGCAGGAGGGGGTGGAATTAACCTGATTAGGTCAATTAGATTAATAGATGAAAATTATGTGATTAATTAAGTAGCTAGGATAATTTAATCAATTAAGAAAAAATAGGATGGGCTTTAGGATGAAGCGATGTTAGTATATCAGATTCAAACACATGATATCATTTAGGACATTTTAAAGTTTCTACATGTAGTGAAGTTATTTATTGGCTATTTTTTGCATTAATAAAGTCTCAAAGAATCATAGGCTTGTTGGATTCTTGAATCAATCTTGAAATCAATGGTCAGTCCATTCTATTCTTCTATCTTCTATCCACACTAACATGGTATCATGACAGTCAACAAAAATAATAGTGCATCCATCCTGCATCCACAAACCATCAGCATACATACATCCTACGTAATCATAATCATCATCATAGCATAACATCATATTGCATGGAAAATACATAAAAGAGAAATGCATCCATCTCGTAGAATGCCATATAGAAAGGTACTGAAAAAGAGAATAAATCATTCATCACATTGAATCCATCATTAATCAACACTTTTAATTCCTAATGCAACCACTAGAGTTAATGAATCCATGGGAGGTGGTTAAGCCATGTCATGAACCCAAGAGTTGTGTTGCACAACACAAGGAGACCAAGCATGTACACCTTGCAACAATCCCCCCAGTGCAAGCGAGGGTTTTGAACCTATGACCTAGGCTCTAATACCAATTGTTGCACATATAGTTACCATTGCAACAAAAGATCAACCTATTAATGCCCAATAAAACTTCCAGAGTTAATGAATCCATAGGAGGTGGTTAACCTATGCCAAAAACCCAAGCGCTATGTTGCACAACACAAGAAGACCAAGGATTCACACCTCTCAACATATATAATAATCCTTATGAAAAACCCACTCCATCATATATCTCAAGGATATCTCAAATACAATATCCTACTTTAAACATATATTACAATGATAATCACCTCTTTTATATAGACCTCCTCCTAATAATATGATGGAAATGACATCCTAATGAAGGCCTACTCAACTTATTTGATATAATTAATTATGAAATTTATTCACATGACACAATATAATTATATTAAGAGATGTGTGCCACATGTAAGAATCTCCATCCACATAAATATATTATGATATCATATCCCTAGGTGGAAAACAAATATGAGGAAGGAAGTATCATGATGTGTATCTTTGAAAACTACCTTACTGTCTTCATGCTAGATTATTATATAATAAAATCATTTGCTACAAAAATAAAAGAAGATGATAGTTCAAGATAATGTGGATACACATGAACAAAAATATCCAAAGAAAAAAATTATGTTGTAATTTTAATTAAAGAGGAAATGAATATCCTCAAGTGTTTCTGGTGCAGGAGCACCTCGGTTACATTAGGTGGCACTAGGCAAATTTGGAAGCATAGCATGAAATCTTGAGAATTTAATACTTTTAGGTCATGTTGACCATTTAGTGTTGTGTTAGAGGTGTTAGAACAAGTTAGGAGGAAGGTTGAATAGTAGCTCATGGTTGAATGGATGATTTCCCAACTTGTTTTCACTAGGATCCACTAGGAGTTGGAAATAAAGCCAAAATGTTGCATTTGTGCAATTTTGGCCTATTGAGGTGGTTAAGTCCGACCAAAAGGAAAAGCAACCACTTTATGAACCTTTAAAAGGTGGACCTCGAATTGGAATTGAGGTTGGAATCATTGAAGTTTTTGTATTTAGCTTGAAAACAAGAAAGTAGTGATAGCTGAGTGTGCATTTTTCTATTTTTGTTCTTGGTTCTGAATCAGTAGGTACATGGATTGATCTTGGCATTTTGGATAGATTAGAATGTAGTGTATTTGTCTTTGAAACATTGTTTGGTATAGTAGTTAGTTGGTCATTCATTTTCAAGTGTTCTTGTAGATTCTTTGTTCTTCCTTAAGTTGCAGTTTTGACTGGTAAACTGTGAAAAATGGGGTTTTAGTTTACATTTCCACTATACCTAAAGTACGGGCTTGTTGGGAATGTGGCTAAGCTCCATGTTTGTACATAAGGTAGGGGTAGGAGTTTTTAGGAGTTAGAGAACCATGGGAAAAGACTGTTCCTAGGCGAGCTTGGCAGTGCCTGGTTAGGACAGTCAAAGTGTGTAGAGCACTAAGGTTATAGGGGTGCCAATCTCCTGGTGAACCACGGTGTGGAGAGAATGTTGATAGAATTGCAGAAGCTTGGCAGCAAGAAAGGAGGCTTAACACAGACCGGGAGGTGGCAAACATATAGTCTGATCCCAAGGAGGTCAGAAACTGGCTTAAAACAAGCCTAAATTTGTTGTGTTAAGGGTTGGAGCAGTGTACAGAAAAAGGAGGCTCCAAACCCAAAAAAATATTCAAGGTGTGGGAAAGGGTATCATGAATTCCAAGAAAAGATTCAGGGTCATTTGGAAACTTTGGGCACATTCTCCATCTTTCTCGGGTTAGGAGGCCTAATTGGGGCTCTAGGGCTTGTAGCCTTTTCTAACCCTAGGAGAGGGTTTGGTGGAAGCGATGGAAGGATGGAGCTTGGTGAATCTTCAGGAACCCTAGGAGGATGGTTTGAAGTTATTAAAGACATATCTACACCCCTGCAAGATCTAAATTGAGTGCTGAGGTATTGTTAGTCTTTAGGGCAGATTAAGGGCTAAGGAGAGGATAGCAGAGAGAGCACCAAGATTGGCTTGGTTGTTGCATGGTGATGGAAGTGGGGTTGTCCAAGAGAACCAGGGGTACCTAAATATGTGAAGGGGCCTATAGGTCAAGGAGGTGAAGAAGAACACCAAGAAGGTCTTGCAAGCAAGACCTAGAGCAGGAATCTGAGATTGATTTCTCCAACCCCTCTCCCTATCAGATTGGTATCAGAGCGAGTAAAAGATTTGGGAAGAATCTTGTATGTCTGAGGTTGAGTCTAGTGATTCTTCCATCATGGTGACAAAATGCAAGTTGGCTAAGATGGTTGAAGAACAGGAGGAAGAAAATAGGCTAATGAGGGAAAGAATAGCCCAACTTGAGCAAGTAATGAGGAGCGCGCAGTTAGAAGGAAGGATACCGAAGGAAGAAGAGGTTGTAGAGGAAGAAAATACCCCTAAACCTAACCTTGTTTTGAAAGAAGAGCCTTTCTTGAAGGCATTGAAGGCTTTGAGTGGAAAAGCACTTGAAGGCATACCACTATTTAGTGGAAAAATGGAAGTTGATCTAGTCATGGACTGGATAGAGGGAATGGAAAACCATTTTGAATGTGATGGAGTCACTAAAGCACATAAGGTAAAGGTGGCCAAATCAAGACTAAGAGGTTATGCCTTGACATGGTGGAATTCATTCAGACAGAGAAAGGAAGGCAAGCACCTATTTCAACTTGGAAAGGAATGGTTGCCAAAGTAAGAGAAGCATACATGCCAGATAATTATGAGATTCAGTTGCACAAGAAAAGACAAAGCTTGAGGAAAAGGGACCAAGATGTGAACACTTATACTGAAGAGTTTCAAAAACTTTGTATGAGGTCCAATGTGACAGAGGATGAAAGTCTTAAGGTAGCTAGATACCTTAACGGTTTGAAATGGAACATCCAAGAAGAGATGACTCTTCTAAGTCCCAAGACAGTACACCAATGCTATCAATTGGCTGTAAAGATTAAGGAAAGAAGCAAGAGGAAACAAGAACAGGCTTCTAAGGGCAGAGGCAAAGGCAGAGATCAAAGAGATCAAAGAGGGCAGTGAGGTGGCTACCAAGGTAGAGGCAATGACCAAAGAAACCAAGGAGAGTCTAAACTCACAGAGCATGGAGGAGAAACATCTTCTAGAGGAGGATATAACAGAGGTAGAGGACCTCAAGGAGGTTCAAATAGAGGAATAGGAGCAAGCAGGAGAAATTCATACTTTGCAAACATGAAATGCTACCATTGTGGTCAAGTTGGACATCCAGCTTATAGGTGCACGGAGAAAGCATCTTCATCAAGCAATGAGAAGAGAGTGGATTATGCACAAGAGGACACCATGAGTCCTAAGTCATCTGAGATCAGTCATATTGAATCTGAGGTAGGAGAGAATTTGATGTTCAATAGAGTTTTGATCAGCCAACCGGTCAAGGAAGAACAAAACAGAGGAGAGCCCTATTTAGAGTAAGGTGCAAGATACTTGGTAAAGTATGCAAGGTCATAGTAGATTTAGGTTCAACAAACAATATAATCTCAGAGGAGGCAGTAATGAAACTAAAATTGGAGAAGGTACCCCACACTAACCCCTACAAGGTCACATGGCTAAACAAAGGGCAAAGTGTTTTAGTGAATGAGCAAGTAACGGTGGAATTTTCCATTGGAGAGTACAAGGACAAGTTAGTTTGTGATGTGTTACCCATGGATGCATGCTATCTACTATTGGGCAGACCATGGCAGTATGACAAAAGTGTCATATATGATGGGAAAGAGAATACTATCTCATTCAAGAAGGATGGGAAGACTTTCAAGTTGCAGTCACTGTCAGAAGAAGAAGAGGGATAGTCAAAGACAACAAACAGCATGTTGAGTAGTGGGAAGGAGTTCCTTAACAACATACATCAAGGGAGTGAAGGATATGTGGTTATGTTACAACCTAAAGAAGAAGACAAGGCTGAAAAAACAGTCTTACCGAAAGTAGTCCAAAAGTTACTTGAAAAGTACAAGAGCATAGTTAGTGATGGTGCACCTGCAACTTTACCTCCAAAGAGAGCCATTAGTCATCAAATTGACTTCATACCAGGGGTTTCATTACCAAACAAAGCAGCTTATAAGCTAACACCAGATCAGAACCTAGAGGTAGCTAGGCAAGTGCAGGAGTTGTTGGATCAAGGATTGATTCAAAAGAGCATCAGCCCATGTGCAGTACCAGTGGTCTTAGCAACAAATAAAGGTGGTAAGTGGAGACTTTGCACTAACTCTAGAGCTATAAAAAAAATTACAATCAGATATAAATTCCCTATCCCTAGGATTGAAGATTTAATGGATTGTCTTGGAGGAGCTCAGTACTTCACCAAGTTGGATCTCAAGAGTGGATACCATCAAATCAGAGTCAAGGATGGAGATGAGTGGAAGACAGCTTTTAAGAAAAATGATGGGTTGTATGAGTGGAGAGTTATTCCGTTTGGCCTCTCTAATGCCCCTAGCACATTCATGAGGCTCATGAATGAAGTGCTCAAGGATTTTCAAGGGATATTTGTGGTGGTATACCTTGATGACATCCTCATATACAACAAGACAACATAAGAGCATTTGAAACATGTGGAGTTGGTTCTTAGAAGATTGCAAGAGGATAAGTTGGCAATCAATCTAGAGAAGTGTGAGTTCTTTAAGCAAGAGCTTGTATATTTGGGTTTTGTAGTGTCCAAAGGATCATTGAAGATGGATCCAAGCAAGGTGGAAGCCATCCTAAACTGGCCTACTCCAACCACAGGGACAGAGGTAAGAAGTTTTCATGGATTGGCCCAATTTTATAGAAAATTCATAAGGAACTTTAGTGGCATATGTGCACCAGTCCTAGATAACAATCAAAGGAGGTTTAAAAACTAAGTTTGTGTGGACTCAAGAAGCTGAGAAAGGGTTTGAGAAACTGAAACAAGAAGTGGCAACTCAACCTATTCTTTTGTTACCTAGTTTTGACAAATTGTTCACTGTTGAATGTGATGCAAGTGGAGTGGCAGTAGGAGGAGTGTTAAGTCAAGAGGGCAGGCCTATAGCCTTCTTTAGTGAGAATCTCAATGAAGTAAGAAGAAGTATTCAACCTATGACTTAGAACTTTATGCTTTGGTTCAGTCATTTAGGAAATGGAGGCATTACCTTCTACCCAAGGAGTTTGTAGTCTTTACTGACAATCAGGCACTTAGTTTTATCAACACTCAAGAGAAGTTGAGTAATAGGCATTTGAAATGGATGGAATACATCCAAGCTTTTACCTTCACCATCAAGCACAAGAAGGGATAGCTAAACAAAGTAGCAGATGCATTGAGCAGGAGATTGTTGACAGTGCAAGAGATATAGATCAAGAGAATTGGCATAGAGAGTTTCAAGGATCTCTATGGGGAAGATGAAGACTTTTCAGAGGTCTATAAGGTATGTTCTAACTTTGAGAACCATTTCCATAGCCAATACTCTAAGTATACATTGCAAAGTGGGTTATTGTTTAAGGGAAATCAGTTATGTGTTCCAAGAGGGTCAATGAGGGAAAATCTGATTCGGGAAAAGCATAATGGCACTCTTAGTGGACATTTTGGCATCAATAAGACTTTAGAACTAGTGCAAAGATTCTATTACTGGCCTAAGTTGGTAAGAGATGTTAGAAAGTATGTGGAAAAATGTGTTGTGTGTATGAAAGCTAAGGGAGGAGCTAGTAATGTTGGTTTATATCAACCCCTACCCATTCCTAACAGACCATGGGAGTGTGTGAGCATGGATTTTGTGGTAGGCCTTCCTAAGACCAAGATTGGTTTTGACAGTGTCTATGTAGTAGTGGACAGATTTAGCAAAATGAGTCATTTTATCCCTTGCAAAACTACTCATGATGCTAGTTACATAGCTCATCTCTTCTTCAAGGAAGTTGTAAGGATCCATGGATTGCCTTTGAGCATTGTTTCAGACAGAGATGTGAAGTTCATGAGTCACTTTTGGAAGACTCTATGGAGAAGATTAGGTACCAACCTGTCTTTTGGATCAGCTTACCATCCTCAGACTGATGGTCAAACAGAGGTGGTAATAGGGTGCTAGGTAACCTTCTAAGGTGCCTAACTAAGGAGTATGGATAGACATGGGGTGTGGTTATCTCACAAGATGAGTATGCATACAATGATAGTGTGAACTGAACCACAGGGAAGAGTCCTTTTGAAGTTGTCTATGAGATGCACCCAAGAGGCATATGTGAGCTAAGAGATCTTGGAGCTATGGAACAAAGAAGTGGACATGCAGAAGACTTCAGTCAGACCATGAAGGAGATTCAGGAGCAGGTAAAGAGGACAACCACTGAGGCTACACAAAAATTGAAGGAGAAGGCAGATTTATCAAGGAAGGATGTGCAATTTGCAGTAGGAGACTATGTCATGGTCCACCTTAACAAGACCAGGTTGCAGAAGGGAATGTCAACCAAATTGCAGATGAAGAGAGTGGGTCCATGCAAGGTATTGGCCAAATATGGCAAGAATGCATACAAGGTGGAGTTACCTACGGATCTAGGAATTTCACCAGTTTTCAACATAGCTGACTTGATCAAGTATAAGGGGACAGTCAATGATGTGGATCCGAACAGTAAGGATATCTTCAAAGACATGAGCAATATACCCTTACCTAATCAAGACAAGCCTCAGGCAGAGAAGATCTTGGAGTCAAGAGTACAAAAGTCTACAAGGCACAAGGTGTACATGGAGCACCTTATCAAGTGGAAGAACAAGCATGAATCAGAAGCCACGTGGGTCCAAGAAGATTAGTTCAAGAAGTTTGGTATTGACCTGTCCTTGTTCTCTCCTTCCTGTCCTTAATGTTTGGGCTGAGAGGGGGAGAATGGTGTAGGAGCACCTAGGTTACATTAGGTGGCACTAGGCAAATTTGGAAGCATAGCATGAAATCTTGAGAATTTAATACTTTTAGGTCATGTTGACCATTTAGTGTTGTGTTAGAGGTGTTAGAACAAGTTAGGAGGAAGGTTGAACAGTAGCTCATGGTTGAATGGATGATTTCCCAACTTGTTTTCACTAGGATCCACTAGGAGTTGGAAATAAAGCCAAAATGTTGCATTTGTGCAATTTTGGCCTATTGAGGTGGTTAAGTCCGACCAAAAGGAAAAGCAACCACTTTATGAACCTTTAAAAGGTGGACCTCGAATTGGAATTGAGGTTGGAATCATTGAAGTTTTTATTTAGCTTGAAAACAAGAAAGTAGTGATAGTTGAGTGTGCATTTTTCTATTTTTGTTCTTGGTTCTAAATCAGTAGGTACATGGATTGATCTTGGAATTTTGGATAGATTAGAATGTAGTGTATTTATCTTTGAAGCATTTTTTGGTACAGTAGTTAGTTGGTCATTCATTTTCAAGTGTTCTTGTAGATTCTTTGTTCTTCCTTAAGTTGCAGTTTTGACTGGTAAACTGTGAAAAATGGGGTTTTAGTTTACATTTCCACTATACCTAAAGTACGGGCTTGTTGGGAATGTGGCTAAGCTCCATGTTTGTACATAAGGTATGGGTAGGAGTTTCTAGGGGTCAGAGAACCATGGGAAAAGACTGTTCCTAGGCGAGCTTGGTAGTGCCCGGTTAGGACAGTCAAAGTGTGTAGAACACTAAGGTTATAGGGGTGCCAATCTCCTGGTGAACCACGGTGTGGAGAGAATGTGGATAGCCTTGCAGAGGCTTGGCAGCAAGAAAGGAGGCTTAACACAGACCGGGAGGTGGCAAACATACAGTCTGATCCCAAGGAGGTCAGAAACTGGCTTAAAACAAGCCTAAATTTGTTGTGTTAAGGGTTGGAGCAGCGTATAGACAGAGGAGGCTCCAAACCCAAAAAAATATTCAAGGTGTGGGCAAGGGTATCATGAATTCCAAGAAATGATTTAGGGTCATTTGGAAACTTTGGGCACATTCTCCATCTTTCTCGAGTTAGGAGGCCTAATTGGGGCTCTAGGGCTTGTAGCCTTTTCTAACCCTAGGAGAGCGTTTGGTGGAAGCGATGGAAGGATGGAGCTTGGTGAACCTTCAGGAACCCTAGGAGGATGGCTTGAAGTTATTAAAGACATATCTACGCCCCTGCAAGATCTAAATTGAGTGTTGAGGTATTGTTAGTCTTTAGGGCAGATTAAGGGCTAAGGAGAGGATAGCAGAGAGCACCAAGATTGGCTTGGTTGTTTGCATGGTGATGGAAGTAGGGTTGGCCAGGAGAACCAGGGGCACCTAAATATGTGAAGGGGTCTATAGGTCAAGGAGGTGAAGAAGAACACCAAGAAGGTCTTGCAAGCAAGACCTAGAGCAGGAATCTGAGATTGATTTCTCCAACCCCTCTCCCTATCAGTTTCCTCTAGATCTACAATATGATCTCACAAAAAAATTGAAATACCTATCAAGTGATCATCACACAAAGTTGAACCTAAAAGACTATGATAATCATGTTAAAATTTTAAGTGTATGAAGTCATTATAATGCTAGAATTTGAAGGAGGATGTAGATTATATTGAAGCTCAAGAGAAGTTTCAATAAAACCAAGGTTCAATTAACTAAACTTCTCCTTAGAAATATGTTTCGCACTAGATGCATGAGTGTGAATACTAGTCAAAATAACTAGATCATCACTAAAAGAAAAAATATGAAAAGTTATACAATTGAGGTGAATGATCAATAATCCCAACAATAAAATTATATCTATACTCTCCAGGTCTCTAATAATCATATAATCAAGTGTGAAATCAACTATATTCCCTAATCTACTATGTATAATTTGATAGAAATAAATGATATTGGTTGGAAAGGATGGTACACAACATATAGATTTGAATGTGACTTATCCCATGGTAATGTTTGATTTCCCACAAAAATTCATATATGTGCTCTTTGCCATTAAAATTTGTGCTAAAGTACAACGGTCAAAAACTGAGAAAATACCCTATGATGAAGACATATAATGTGAAGCTCTAGAATCAAGAAGTTATCTTCCTAACTTAGAACTTGTAGATACAATGAGTGAATTAACTTTCATGGTATCTATCCCATTATCTAATCCAACTATCCTTGATTGTTTAGATGTGATTTTTTACAAGTATAAGATGAATTAGAAGACATAATTGAATATATTATATTATTTTTTCTTCTTTAAAGAATATTCTTTAACTCATCTATCTATTATTTGTAACAACTATGTTTACCATGCACTTATTTTTATCATATGAACACTTGGGATTATTTTTATTAGGTTTACCCTCTTCAAAAGACATATGAGCCTGATTAGATTTTTTCTTAGGTTTTTCCTTCTTCTTTCCTTTTCCTTTGGGTTACATGAGATATCAATGACTGACTCTTGGAAAGTGTATCTAGCTATATAAGCTTAGAGTTTTTTAGTCAAATAGTCAAAAAATATCTCAAAATAAGGTATGGTAAATGCTTCACCTAAGGCATGTATAGTGGAATAAAAGCTAGATGAAAAGAGAATAAATTATCCTTTTAACTTAGATAAAATCAAGATTATAGAATCCTTATCATATTTATCTTTTCGAAAACCAACCAATTGAGATATTAAAGATTTGAACTTAAATAATTGATCCTTAATGAAAATAAATATATCGAAGAGATGATAATTCTATCTCTATTTTTAAATTATATAATTCACTAATTGTACCAAAAAACTTAATATTTATGCCTTACCTTCTTAGATTTTTTACACCCATCAATATGGAACAAGAAGTTATTATAAAATTGTAATAAAAGCAATACAATAGTCTCATAACATTTATTCATGTTATAAACCTACTAAAATTTAGTTTATGTTCACCCAAAGTATACCATAAACCCTAAAAAATGAGTAATCACTACATTTTGATCTTCCATGTATGTTAACTATGAGTGAGTAGCTCAAATAAATATAAAACTACCATAATATAAGCAAGAGCCAAGAGAGATAAATAGAAAATATACATTAAAAATGAAATGAAACCTCTTAGATCTAAATGAATACTAAATATCAATGCCCCTCAAAAATATAACATTTCTCTAAGTGTTAGTATGTCCAAGTAATCAATTACTAGAGTATATAATTTATACATTGAATAAAATATACTTGGGATTGAATATATAAAAAATAGATGTGTATATCTAAAGGAATCATCAATATCTTTCTAATACCACAATAATCACAAAAATAAGATAAAGAATAAAAAAACTATAAGATCAAAATTCAAGAAGGAATATGGACTTCAATTAGAAACATTACGTACCTATAATGAAATAGAAAAATAATGTATACCACAATGAAGTTCTCAAAACCATATTTCCAATAAATATAAAGTCAACAATACTTTGATGAAAATTTATGTCGCCTATAAGAAAATAACTAGCTTGAAAACATGAAAAGAGGGTAAAATTCCACTATAGCATGATTTGGATGGAACCACTAGCTTGACTAGGGGGTCTAGGTTACATAGCTCAAATGGATGAAGAAAATTTCTTAGTGACTAAAATGGTATTATAAATATGAACATAGGTGGATATGGTGATCTTGGTTTTGCATGAATTACTCTAGGGTAGAAATTCCTACAAACTGATTTGGAGGTGACAACCAATCATGTAATCTACCCACTTGATGCTAAGACCTACAGGCTTGGGAGAGGCTTTTTTTATCCTTTTAGGACCCAAGAATTAAATAATAATAATCTTAAGTAACAATTAACAAATAACCATACCTAATATAGTGGCATTAGCCCATATACTAGATTGCACAAAAGGAATATTTTGAAGGTTCTATAAGTTATAATCTACAAAGAGTCCAAAATAATAGTGTTGTATGGTATAAAAATGTATAGATCTCTCTCTCACACACAAATATATAAATTATGTAAAATTATAAGTAAATTTTTGTATAGCTTCCTTTTAATAATAAAAATTACGAATATTTTAACTCCAAAATACAAAGTGGGTTTACATATCTAAAGCTTTTATACAATATAAGACTTATACATGGAATCAAGCTTCAAGAATCATTTGAAAAACTAGAAATTGTTACATTGGTGGTTGTAGTTGCACCAAAAGATCAACCTTTTAATGCTTAATACAACCGATAGATTTATATAAGATCCACGAGAGGCATTTAAGCCATACTTAGCCATATTGTGATTGTAGGTAAACTAAAATCGATTCTTATGTATTTAGAGAAAAAAAATGAGTATTTATATTTATTTTTCTTGTTCCTATTTATTTTATGGAATAAATATTGGATCCATAGTATTCCCTTCTACCTCAAGGTTGTAAATTATCAAGCCATATTCTATATATTGAATTTAATTAGTATTATTCTAGTCTATTCCTAGCTTATTGAGTCTTGATTCCCTTCTATTCTTACCTATGTTTTAATGTCACATTATTGGAGCCACATGTGTAAAAAATTAGTTATTGTGTAGCCATATAGAGTTTTAGATTAATACTTGTTAGGTAGCCTACCATAGTCTTCAATAATAAGCAAAAAATATATATACTCAAATTAGGTTCTAATTATATGGGAATACATTCTAGCTCACCTAAAACAATAACCTCTATTTTTTCCAACTATACAACTTTCTTACTTGAATTTGTAGGTTTAAAACCTATGTAATGGTTTATATAATAATGCACGACATTGCCCATTGCACCTAAAAATATACAACTATTCTTTCTTACTTGAATTTGAAGGTTTTAATCCTATGTAATGGTTTATATAATAATGCATAACATTTCCCATTGCACCTAAAAATATACAACTATTATCTAATAATTTTTAATATCCTTGTTATCATTAACTATGGTGGAGTGTTATTATTTTCTTTATATAATGATACATCAACATTTTCAACCTCCTTTATTATCATGCAAAGATAAATATTACTAGATAGTTATTTGAATTATATCAACTATTATCTAATAATTTTTTAATATCCTTGTTATCATTAACTATGGTGGAGTGTTATTATTTTCTTTATATAATGATACATCAACATTTTTAACCTCCTACTTATTATTTGAATTATATCAAATAAATAAATGATAGCTTCAATTTTCTTGAGTTCTTTATCAATATTACACCCAAATTTGTTTTACTCTTGTATTTTTCTATATTTATAATAAATCCAAATTTATTTTGTGAAGTACATTTAATTTTCATTAAGAAACTTAGGTAGTTACTTTTAATGGAGATAGAATATTACTTTTCTTTGGGTCCAAGGGATTGTAGTTATTGTTTAGGGTTATTAAACTAGTAAGTAATTACTTCAATTTGTCTCTCAATTTCCCTTTACAAAATTTTGAACACCTTACACCCCATCTTTTATAGAATAGTGACATACTTTTTTGAACCATTGGTATATTTAATTAGTGATAAATAGTTGAGTTAAACTGATGGATTATGCAATTTGGATCTAATGAGGACCTTGTAGTGTACGTTTTTTTGATAACTAATTAATGTGTTAGTATGTGGCACTGATTTCTTTTGGGTACCACAAACTTATTTCTTGAGACTTCATCGTGTAGATTGACAATAAGATATGTAAGTTTTATTAGTATACCTTGTACCATCATTTTAATAATTTGAATGTGCATCACATTATTATAATACATAATATATTTCCATTATCAAGGGTGGTATATATCATGGATAAATATTGATCTAAGATAATTATTATTCCCCTATATGGTTTCTTACCCTATAATTAGGCTAGAAAGAAAGGTAGTCTTTATGTCATTATTTATTGTTTTTTAAAATTGGTGATTTTGTGATCATTATATATTGAAAATGAAAGGATAATCTTGTCATACCATTTTACTTATTATTGTGGTGTAAATTTATTGAACCTATCAAAGTAGTTATTTCGAATGTCACCTTTTATGCAATTGTGTTGTTATTTCTAGAGCTAGAATGTCTTGCATAGTTGACTAATTAGTTGTAATTTAAATAAGCATGGATGGGATATTTAACTTGAATCAATGTATATAGTTATGATACTATTGACCAAGTAATGATGATGTGAATTATCATTAGTATGTTGATAAATTTGATTTCATTCAAGATTGATAATAGGTGGCTCATTTCTTGAAGTAAAAGTGTAATTATATAGGGGGAATGCTAATTTGGAAATTTGAGTGAATTTTGAATTTGATGGCTAAGTCACTTAAACATATTAAATTAAAATAATTATGTGTACAAATTTTAAGAATTAGGATTGTGAATTGCTAATATTAAGTGATAATACTTATCTATTCAAGTGTTTGAGATTGGGATAAAATCATCATAGCAATACACAACAAGCATGATCAAGGTGAGTGAAATTAATTATTATCCATTTGATAATTTAATTTAAAATATTTTATTTCTATTGTGGAGTATTAAAAATAGAAGTAGTGTGCAATATTATAAATGGTTAATGGAGGATATGAGGATCATCATGACCCTAATTATCCCCACTTCACATTGTGAATATACGTGTTTTACTTGTGTGGGAATTGAGTTGCATATTTTTTTTATCTTGTGTGAACCAAATAGTCTTGGTGTTATAAGTTTACCTTTCTTAAATTTATGAGAAGGGGTTCAAATACTGTTTTCTTGAATGGGTGCAATTTTTTTAACCAATATTCAATATTGAAAGCCATGATTACGAGGTGTAAGTTTAGGAAAAGTGTGTAATTAGGTCAATTTTGAGATCCCATGATCTAATTTAGGATCTAGACTAATTGCATTTGAATGCTTAATGTTTACAATCTTTAAAATCCAAACTACATAAACAAAATTAACACATTAACATGGTTAATTAACTGGAAATAGTAAAGTGATGAAATCATAATAAGAGAGAGAAGCGAAATGCAAATGGAGTTGATAACAAAGTTCACCATTGAAAACAACTGTCTTTGGGTCCTCTCCAAAGAGCGATCGATCCGATTAATCTCCAGAAAATGATTACTAGATCTTCTACCTGATACAAGAATTCTGTCTCCTTAGATGATAATGAATATTACATAAGAAAATCCTTCTCACATGCAACAAGCTTCATTAAACTTCAAATGCATAAGGATAAAATTCACTATCAAAATTCCTACTTTCACTTGGAAATCTTCTCACAATTCTCCCAAGTACTAAACTTAGTTCACAAAAAAATCACTTAACTCCCCTCCTACACACTCCCCTTTAAATACAATTACATTTTCCGTATAGGGGTAAAACCATAAAATCTTAAAATCTCTTCAAAACAATATTATCCCCTTCAAAATTAATAAAATTTTGTTTTAAGCCCTTTTCAGGCTATAGTTGTTTTGGGGTTTTGTTATTTTGTTTTATTTAAAACTTAAAATATAACCATTTGAGGTTATTTAGTTAGGCCTTGGGCCTAACTAATCAATATAAGAATTCCACGCCTCTAATATATTAAAGCCATCAAATGGCTTATTGGTGGCTCACCATTTTAGCACCCCGGTGGTTTCGGGTTCAACTCCCTGTCCGGTTATTTTTAGCCACCAATTTCCAACGGTAACATAACAAAACAAACCATCCGCACTATATAGTAAGTGTAGTATGCACGTTGTGACGGTAAAGAAGTTGAGCAGCCCACAGAAGGTTGGGGGTTTGAGCCCCATCCGAGCCATTAACAACTTTTGCTAACAAATACATCATTTCCAACTGTCCATTGGAGGAGGGGTAACGACAGGGCCACATGTGACATTAGGAGGGTGCCACGTGGAAATATATCATTGGCTAATAACTCTGACATGTCCGTCGACTGGGATGCTAACATGGCCGCTTACTGGGACGCTAACGTGGCCGCTGACTGGGACGTTGATGTGTGTATGAATGACATGTGTCCTCATGTGATTGGTCCATACAGTGCTGACGTGGATGCCACGCATCAGATTTTGGGTGGTCCACTTCACTTTCTGTACCATATGAAATGCTGACATCAACATCCATACAGTCAAAGTCAACCTTCCCTGCATGATCTTTTACTACTTGTAACTCGAGCAAACGAACTTCGATTCGTGCAAAATGAATGTCATTGGAAAGCTCTCAAAGAGATCTTTGCGTTGAGACTAGTGTTTACCACTTTTGACAATGCCAATTTTTGACCCTTTTTTTCTCTGACCTGGCCCCAAGGTTGACCAAGGTTTGATCGAGCATATCTTGAGCTCTGCAGCTCTGTTTGAGTTGTGTTGGAGTTAAAATTTCGGCCACATCCTGATGATGCTGATTCTGGAGAGAAATGAGAAACTTTAATTTTTGGTGAAGATCCTTTGGATTAGTCCTCCCCACTGGAGAACTTTTGGACCTCCAAAGTGGCATTTATTCAAACACCAAGTGAGGACTTGGCCTCCCCACTTTTCCTATATCATTTGTACATTTGTATACTTGGCTAACAATCACAATGAAGTCTGCAACAACATTGTTGAACATAAACATCATTTTATCACTTCCATAAGCATCTACATCCACTGTTGTAGCCACTAACCAACAAACATTGACTAGCATCAAGCTAAACAATAATGCTGATATGAAAGAGAACAAATCAACAACATATCGATATTTCACAATAGAAATTTTTTTACCCAAGGGACCATCAATGCTTTCAATCACCATTCCCTCATGCTGTATTGTGGGTGCATCATGTGATATCTGACCCTGGTTAGCTACTCCAACTTCATGTCTGGAACCACCTGTACTGATAGACATAAGAGTTAAATCTTTACTTGCATTAATTACCCTCTTTAATTTCCCTGTGTTTGCAAAAGAATGATCAGTCTTAATCCTATGAGAATGTACAATATACTGAATGCCATCTTTAAACAAATGATAATGATTCTTTTCCCTGTAGAAAATAGTTTTTCGGTCATATAGATAAGGGCTACCCAACACTATCCCACAGATATCTAGTGAAACCACATCAAATTGTACTTCATCCACAAACTTACTAGTGATTGCAAATTTCAAAGTGCACTGTCTTGTTACTTGCAATTTATCATTCTCACAAATCCATCCTAGTGGATAAGGTTTCTTATCCAGTGTAGTTTTCAATCCCAAGTTCTTGAAAACACTTTCAGAAATCAAGTTAACTTGAGAACCACTATCTATGAGTGCATCAAGTTTCAAATTCTTAGCAACAACCCTTAAATGAAACAACTTGTTCCTTTTCTTATCTTCAAAGACATCATTAACTTTAGAAGTAGAAGCACAACTATCAAAGGAAACATTGGAAATAGGAGCTTTACCTTTCAAACCCATAGCTGTTATCTTAGTTTCATCATCAGAATCAAAACCAAGATCCATAACAACATTTGTGGCTTTCTCCTTACCTTTCTATTTCTGAGCCCACTTAGGCTTCAATTCTGGATGCAACTTCCAACAATGATCTTCATCATGACCCTTCATGTCACAATGAGAGCAAGAAAGCTTGTCATCCTTCTTGACTGTAGTTGTCTTCTTTCCTTTCCCTGTCTCTGCAACCTTAGATGATTTCTTTACAGAGTTATCATTATCAAACTTATCAATAAAAGAACCCTTTCCTCTTGACTCTAAGTGGGTAGCTTGGACACAAACTTTTTCTAGGTTATTGGGATTCAAAACCAAAATTGAATGTCTGAGATATGAGTGAATACCTCCTATGTACTTTAACAAAGTATCCTGGGTGTACAAAGGTACATTTAATGCAATAGCCTTCTTTCTAAGTTCATGGGTGTACTCTTGGACAGTTTGACCTTTCCCTTGTTTAAAAACTTGCCAATTCATCATTAATTGTTGCATGCGACCTAAGGGATAGAATTTCTTTTTAAGAGCACGAACAAATTCTGTCCAAGTTAAACTGACTCGACCATGCTGTGAAATTTCTGCTCTAGTCCTACTCTCCCACTAGGTAAGAGCTATACCTCCCAACCGAAGAGTAGCTAACTAGATCTTAGAAGCATCATGAAAGAGGCTTTGGACTCTACAATAAACTTCTACTTGCTAAATCTAGTCATCTAGTTTTTTAGCATCTAATTCACCACAATACTTATGTAGTTCAAATTTAACATCCAATTTAATCTTAGTCTTATTTACACCCTTAAAAGGATTAGCAGAAAGAGAATGTGTAGAAGAAGAAGGAGAAGAAGGGGGAGAAGGAGTAGACAAGGAGATTTTTGGGGGTCATCACCACCTCTTGGTTGCTTCTTCTTTCCTTTACGGTCTCCATGATCTTCTTGCTTCAATGCATTATCTTCAAGTTTCATGCGTTCTTCCCTTTCTTTGAGAAGCATCTCCAATGCAGCTCTCATTTTCTAGAAGGCTCTTCAAAACTCCTGCTCACTAAGTTCGTCGGGTAACTCCATTCCAGACATAGACATTTTTAGAAAAGTTCTTCATTTCTTGATCTCAGGATTATATTCCTCAAGCTTTCCTTCGCCCTTTTGAATCCTGGATCTTGTTAGCATTCACAAAAAGTCTGTAATACTAGTCACCAAATGCTTTGATACCAATTTGATCTGATTTAGGATCTAGACTAATTGCATTTGAATGCTTAATGTTTACAATCTTTAAAATCCAAATTACATAAACAAAATTAACACATTAACATGGTTAATTAACTGGAAATAGTAAAGTGATGAAATCAGAATAAGAGAGAGATGAGAAATGCAAATGGAGTTGATAACGGAGTTCGCCGTTGAAGATAATTACGTCTTTGGGTCCTCTCCAAAGATCGACTGATCCGATTAATCTCCAGAAAATGATTACAAGATCTTCTACTTGATACAAGATTTCCATCTCCTTGAACGATAATGAATAATTACATAATAAAATCCTTCTCACATGCAACAAGCTTCACTAAGCTTCAAATGCATAAGGATAAAATTCACTATCAAAAGTCCTACTTTCACTTGGAAATCTTCTCACAATTCTCCCAAGTACTAAACTTAGTTCACAAAAAATTCACTTAACTCCCCTTTAAATACAATTACATTTTTCGTATAGGGGTAAAACCATAAAATCTTAAAATCTCCTCAAAACAATATTATCCCCTTCAAAATTAATAAAATTTTGTTTTAAGCCCTCTTCGAGCTATAGTTGTTTTGGGGTTTTGTTATTTTGTTTTATTTAAAACTTAAAATATAACCGTTTGAGGTTATTTAGTTAGGCCTCGGGCCTAACTAATCAATATAACAATTCCATGCCTCTAATATATTAAAGCCATCGAATGGCTTATTGGTGGTTCACCATTTTAGCACCTTGATGGTTCTGGGTTCAACTCCCCGATTGGTTATTTTTAGCCACCAATTCCCAATGGTAACATAACAAAAAAAACCAGCCACAATATTGTGACAGTAAAGACGTTGAGCAGCTTGCAGAAGGTGGGGGGTTCGAGCCCCATCCAAGCCATTAACAACTTTTTCTAACAAATACAACATCGTTTCCAATTGTCCATCGAAGGAGGGGTAATGACAGGGCCACGTGTCACACCAGGAGGGTGCCATGTGGAAATCCTTCATTGGCCAATAACTCTGACGTGTCCATCGACCTAGATGGTGACGTGTCACTGAATGGGACACTGACGTGGCCATTGACTGGGACACTGACGTGTGTACGATTGACATGTGTCCTCATGTGATTGGTCCATACAGTGCTGACATGGATGCCACATGTCAGATTCTGGGTGGTCCACTTCACTGTCCGTACCATACGGAATGCTGACATCAACATCCGCAAGGTCAAAGTCAGCCTTCCCTGCACGATCTTTGATTGCCCGTAACTCGGGCAAACAGACTCCGATTCGTGCGAAACGAACGTCGTTGGAAAGCTCTCAAAGAGCTCTTCACATTGAGACTGGTGTTGACCACTTTTGATGACGTCAATTTTTGACCTTTTTTTCTCTGACCTGGCCCCAAGGTTGACCAAGGTTTGACCAAACATATCTTGAGCTCCGTAGCTCCGTTTGACTCCATTCAAGTTGCATTGGAGTCAGAATTTCAGCCACTTCTTGATGATGCTAATTCTGGAGAGAAATGATAAACTTCAATTTTTGGCAAAGATCCTCTAGATCATCTCAACTTAAGTTACCAGGGTTAGGGAAATTAAGCAGGAGGTTAAAATATGGCCAAGGTTTTGTTTTTTAGAACTTTTTGTTAGTTTTTTTTGGAGAAAGAAGAAGGAAGAGAACTTGAGGAATTCTTTGGCTACTATGTAAGTAAGAGGTAGGATTTATTTATCTTAAATCTATTGGTGTTCCTACAAGTTTAGGCTAAGGGAACACATGCTAAGAGTGTGTTTAAGTTTTAGTATATTTCTAGAATGAATATTTGTTAGAATACAGGGCTTCCTTGTGCAATGATAGGATCTTTCACCATGTGTGGGTTGTTCATTCTTGTGTTGATATTGAATATAAAATTCTTTTTTTTATGTGTGAAATTAATTGTTATGGATGATCATGTAATTCTTGTATGAGGTCCTTGGTGATTTCTCTTCAATTTGAGGGAATGGTGTTAACCTTTATGGTTTTATGACCCATTAATGTTGGTTGGAGAAAATTACTCTCCATTATTTTTTTGGCTATAAACCTCTGATATTAAGTTGGAATTTTCTCCTAATACTCTATTTAATATGTTGTAGCCTTAATATTTTTGTTACAACTAAAAAATTATCATCAAGTTCTCTAATAAGAAATTGTAGGTCTCATGAAGAAGCATAGATTGAAGGATAATATTTCTTAACTCGTATTTATAAATTCTAAGAAGTAAAATATTATGTTCACAAAGATGAATAGTGGGTTATCTTTCTTATAATTTTTAATTCTTGATATTTTACATGAACAATCAATTACGTACAAATGGTAGAGTCCTTTATTAGTAAATAACTCTATGATTTTGTGTTTTTTATGTGTGGTGTCATAACATTCAAACTCATAAAAGTATGGAAAAGAGATCCTCCTTGGATTTATTATAATTTTTGATGTAGGAATAAAATATTTAGGATCTAAATCACACCTTGTAGTACATCACAATGGGAAAAACCAAAATTGATTACAAATGCCACTTGGCTAGTAATCATTGTGGAAGAGCCAAAATGGTGGCTTAGGGTTTTGGTTTTTGTTTTGGGGGATTGATAAAATTTAAATATGTAAATTTATATATAGGTTAATTATGTTATTACAATAAACTACAATGATTAAAAAAATTATAGAAAAAAAACATAGAAATGAAGTATAGAATAGTAGAGTGTAGACATAGAGGAACATCACATAGAAATATGAGATTGACTTGGCTAGACAAGGGTAGTGGCACCATAGACCATAAAATACAAACCTTTGGAATTAGAATATATATATTAATTGGTCCTTTTTTGTAGGCTCTTCCTTACTATACCCAATTTTGGAACTCATTTATCACCGACTAATTCCTTTTTCCCTAATTCATTGAATTATGAGGATTGAATTCTTGTTTGAGTAATTAGGTCATTAGTCCTTTCCCAAATTTCCTTAGATCTATAACCTACACACAAGAGAGGAGGGAAAGGGTTTTCTTGTATAGGGCTTGCTTAATTCAAACCATATTTTTTTGTTTCCACCTCCACAATCGCTATGATGATGTAAAGGAGTGCTTACCCTAGGTTGGGTAGAGGTAAATGGATAAATGAATGGTAAATTGATTTTTTTTCAAATTAAAACTCAAATCTGCATTCCATGATGGACTAAATTCATTATATTGATCACCTTCAAGGATATTTTTATACTTTATTTGAATTTTTGCAAGTATTAGTGCTCAAAAAACAAATGGACATGGAACATGAATATAATCACATGAAAAATTGAGTCATTGCTAACATGATTCTTGATTGAAATAATGTTGCAATAATCCCCCTAATTCTTCTCTTGAATTCTTTTTTAGATGCTTAATTGTGATCTCAATTTCCTAATTATTCATTAGGATTTTAAATGGTGGCAAAGACTTGTATTTATATGCATGTATTTAATTTGTTGCAAGATCAATTACCTATAGATAATAAGTAAATTAAAATATCTAAATGTTAAAATGTCGAAAATGAAATGATTAAATTGGGGCTAAAATATGCTACACATGGGTGCTAGCTCCATATTCCAAACCTATATTGGGGTTTTTTATGCCTTCAAATAAACATTAACTTATTATTCCCAATTTAACTTCAATTTTCCAAATATGATCATAGAACAAAAAAATAAAAGAACAAATGGGTCCAAGCACATAAGGGGGAGGTAAACATAAAGTGAAATTGTCAAGGGTGACAATTTACAATACTATATTTATTCCCCACTTTAGTGAGAGTATGAAATTATTCTCAAGATCACCCTAAAGAAAGGATAAGCCAAGAAAGATTCTTTTGTCTGAACATTGAAGATATAGGATGGCATCAAATCTATGGGATGTGCTAGACCCTAGGGTCAAGATCTTAAGGCACATAAAATGTAAAGATAAAGTAACACACACATTAAGTGAAATGTATCATGACAAACACAAAAAATACACAATGAAGACTCACCAATTGACATATTATGAAAACATAATGTAAACATTACACAATGCAAATACAAATGCAAACACAATACAAGCACAATGCAAACACAATGTAAACATGATGAAAACATGCAAAGGGTGTATACAAATCATAGACTAGAAAGCTCTATAGAATTAATACTAGGATCCATACCTAAGATATTCATAAATCATAGGATGATTTTTTATATTTTCTAGGTGACCCATGATAAAAAGAATCATGGGTTAGTGAAGTCTCATATTCACTAGGTGGGATTTGATAGGAAACAACACATGCTAGTGAATTTTAATATTCACTAGGCGAGTTTTTGAAATAGTAGCAAATGAAAACACACAAGGGATAGTGACGTATGATATTCACTAGGTGAGTTATCATGTCAACCATACCAACAATTATAGTCCTAGTAATTATGAAAAGGTGCTACAAAATATGATCAATATGCCAAAAATGCATCAAAAAAGTTCAATATGTGTGAACAAAGTGAATCAAATAATCCAATATACACCCACTATTAAAGTAATTGGTAACAACAACTGAAAGAAACTTCCTTTAAGGTAGAATAAATTGATATTTTATAAGACATGAGAGCTTGTTAAGAAACCCTGTGCCAAATGATATGTTCCCAAAAAAGGTGACTCATGGGAAGGGGTATCCCCCAAGACAAAGCCACACTAAATTTACATAATTCCCCAAATACATGTGGAACTATGAACACAAGAGAGGAATAAAACATGAAGTCAATAGTAAATTTTTTTATGAACATGGAAAAGACCTAAATGTCTAAACATTTTGCATCATTCCCAAAAGAAAAAAAACCAATACATTCACATAATAGAGAAGAATGAAGATACAAATAGATGAATGCCATAATAGGTTCATTTTCTTTGTATCCTTGTTTTGAGAAGATCAACAAGGGTCATACAAAGAAAAATAATAATAAAAATATATGCCAAGTAGCACATCATAGGAAATCACATTACTTGCAAGAGAACGCACATAGATACACAAGTGGTACTACACATGTGAGTCTATCTATAGAAAATAGTTTGTATCCCAATCTTTCTCATCATAAATGGAAGGTGAATAATATGTTAAAGGAAATATGAAAAGTGCAGTACAAGAAAAAGTATTAGGTTCAACACATGATGGGTCACTCTCATTAGTAGGATAATCTTAGGAGTAAACTTATGACTAAGATAAGTTCATCCTAAAGATGGTGACCAATCCAAATAGATGTCTAAAAAGAGATATGTTTCCAAATATATAGCTAAATTAGTTGATGTTGATGGAAACTTAGTCTAAGGGATTTGTTTGCCAAAATTTTAAGTTGTTTATGAAATGGAATGTTTGGATGGTTTGATGTTTGATGTTTGATTTGATCCTAATTTGGAACCTAAGAGGAACTTTTAAAAAAACCAAGGTGTTGAGAAACATGCATTTCCTTTGAGTGTTTGAATGTTTTATGAATTCTATAAATGAGCCAATATCAATTTTGTTTCAGTTTTGAATCAATGTCAGATTAGTGTGATGTTTTGGAACTGAAATACAATTAGTTTTGTTTGAAAATTGTTTGTTGTTTGTCAACTTAGGAAAAAACATTAGACTATCACTGCAAATGTGCTACTTTTTTTTACTACAAATGCGCTAGTATTTGAACAAAAGCGTTGATGTTTGAACATAAGCATCAGAATATCCAACAAAAGTGTCATTGTTCAATTTTTTTCCCCCTAAAAAATGCATCGATATGTGTCAAATCATTGATGTTTAAATAGAAGCATCATTTTGATAAAAATGGAAGTATCAGTTTGATCAAAAGCATCAGATTGTTAAGAAAATACATTGGTCTACTCAAGGGATTTGTAAAATGTTAAGTTTACCTAATTTGTTTATTTTGCAAGTTGACAAACAAAAAATACATGTAAATTGACTCAATGGGGTGATTAGATGATGGCATGTGTTATTCTTCCACAAGAAATCACTAAAATGGTGTGGCTTGGTATCCACTGTGGGATGTATCTCAAGGAAGGCCTCCTACTTAAAAAAAGAAGGAATATTATTTCTTATCTCCCAAGATCACACAAAGTGCAAGGGGAGAGGATACATAACAAAGCCTTGGGGAACACATGAACAAATATACAAGTCCAAGATGTTTCTTGTCACCAAAGATCGCATTAGGCATGAGGGGAGAGGATACACATCTAACTTTCCAAAAACATTTAAAAAAGCAAAAAATTCATTTTAATTGCACCAAAAGTAGATGTACTTGTGTGTTCATTTTATGCCCAAACAAGATGTGTTATTTTTGAGCCAAAGACAAATGTCTGTTCATTGATTAAGCCCAAATTGAAATGTGAGATTGTGGGGTTCTTTTATTAAACACCAATATGAAATGTGATTTAAACTAAACCATGAAAATAAAATTCATTAAGTCATCCTTCACATAAGTGTTTAAAACTACTTTGGAATTTTGACAAAATAATTCATGATGAGTGTTGTTAAACACTTGCTTCACTCCATGCTTTTGATTCTCAATATAGTCCTACAATAATGTTAGTCTAAACCATAAAGGAATAAACAAGAAACAATTCGGGTTAGAAAACAAATTGTCTTGAAAATTTGGACTAAACCCTAAATTTTACCTCTCTGGTTTACCTGCAAAAGCATTGGACTTTAAAAAAAGGAATTGGACTGTATCATTGTAGAAGCACCACTATTTATAGATATGTTGGACTATTGAGCTAGAAATGCATCACTATTTGCAAAAGCATGGCTCTGTACTTGCAATCAGAAAACAAATGTTAGTTAGCAAAAGTGTCGCTATTTTCAATGGCACATACCTTTGAAAAATAAAGGCATTTCCATTTGCAAAAGTGCGGGTCTAGTTAGTTGCATATGCTCAACTCTACTTTAGGTCCTGTGAATTCTAGAAAACTCACAAAAAAATTAGAAAATTAGGGGGAATAGTCCCATTGAGCATGCCAAAATATGAACATGAAATATTATCAGGTTAATAATGCTAATGATCAACTAAGAAACCAAACAATTAATCTAATTAGATCATATTCCCAATGGAATTCTTGAAAATGCTAACTAGGAAGCTATTAAAACATGAAATATCAAGCAATTATGAAATGCAAACCTAATTAACACATGCAAACCTCATCCCATTGGGGGATTAGTATTGGTTTGATGTGGAATGCTCGACTCTTTCCTAATCCCATTTTTTAATTTGCAAAGCTTCAATGGTGTGATGCTAAAATGGGGTTGATTCACAAGATGTAGGATGAAAAGGTCTCAAATGGCTCAAGATTTCTACAACATAAGGTTGCTTAGATGTTTGTGAATGATTTACTCATAAAAATGAGGATTATTGATACATGAGCATCCACGATTGATTGGAAATCTTGCATCAACCAAAAATATTTAATTTTAATTTTTTGCTTTAGTTTGGTCTTTAAATATTGTAGGTGGATATTTTTTTTGTAATAAGACCTAAAATATTTGGTCACAGTTTTATGGTGTTTTGGACTCATTTTTGTGGCATTTTCGAGGAAAAATCTTCAAATATGCCTTCTTGGGCATGGGATTTGGGGAGTTACAAGTTATGACAACTAATTTATTGTTCCTAAAAATTTTCATGAAGAATTTGGACGCCCAAGAGCAAGTGGATTGGATTTTTCTATTACGGGTCTCCTATTTGTGAGGAAGTGGCTGTTTTTTCTTGGCCAATCATGGATGGAGGTTACAAAAAGAAGCCTTTTCAACATTTAATAATTTTAAATTCCTTTTTGAAAGCATATTTTCCATTTTTAGGCATATAAAATTGGGAGTTATAGGAAAGGTATGGAGTTAATTTATATGCTTTAGTTTGGTCATTTTCAGGGCTTGTTGCTGCCTAATTGAAGCTAGTGCTTCCTAGGCATGGTTTTATGAAGTAAGAATGTAGAAGCCATGATTTTTTAGGTCTGAGAGAGTTTTGATACAAAAAATGGAAGATTAATTCCATGGTTGAAGGTGGATTCATCCATAGATTGAAGGTTGCAAGTGCATATTTTTAATGTTTGAAGTTTGTAGTGAAGGAAGAGAAATTACAACTATGTTTTCTTAGTACTTTCATATTTAAAATCTGATTATAATTTGTTTGTGCTATAGTATATCAGTCCTATTGACTATAATATCTGAGATAATTAGATATATGGATTTTTGTAAGTCATTTGTGCAAGTTTGAATTCATGGAAATTACTTCATAATTGTTATTTTGTATTAAAATATTTATTATTTATTGAATGGTTTTTGAGAGAGGATTTGATAGTGAGATATAGAGAGACTTCTCTCTTCATCAGTGGTATTAGATCTAATGTTCCTAAGTGTGTAGACAAAAGCGTTGATGTGAGCCAGTTTGCACCGAGACTTGGGGGTGGAATGTGTGTGGTGTGTAGACCGATCACCAAATGTGAGGCCGTCTATACCTGAGAGGTTGAATATTGAGAGTGTGTAGCAAGTGTTTGATGAAATTCCAAAGAAGAAAGACAATTTTTTTTTCATATTTGTGTATGCAGGTGAACATGAGGGAGAGAATACTACTAAAGTATGCTTTAAGGGTAGCGTGAAGAAAGATGGTGAGATTGTAGCAGAGGATGAGAAGAAAAAAGAAAGCGTAGCAATCAAAGAGGAAAATATTGTTGCAACAACAAATGAGTGTCCTTTGGAGGACTTGAAAATATTAGAAAATGAAAGTGCATCTAGAAGTGAAGGTGAAAAAGATATGGCAACCAATAGTGGTGAGAAAAAGGTTGTAGAGAAAGAGGTAATACACAATATTTTTCATTTTTATGATGAAGATGAGAGTGTGTTTTGTGTAGATGAAAGAATTGCAACAGGGGATAAAATTAATTCATGTTTTATTAAATTTGATAAAAATGATGATTTTCATATTTTGGATAAGTTGGTTTAAAATAGAGTTTGCTAGTGGTGTTTGGTATGCAAAATATTTGTTTGGTGTTGTAAATTTTAGTGCAGGTGCATTTTGGTGGAGGTCGTCAGACTATGGTGGGTTGAGTACCACAATATTGGAAGAGACTGTGAGTTGCATTTGGTGGAGGTGGTTGGTTCATGGTGGAGTTGATTCCACATTGAAGATGTTGAGCATAGAGAAGAATTGCCAGAGGAGAAGGATACTTGTTTTGGCTAGCTGCTAGAAGAGGAGAAAGAACTCATTGGTGGTACCAAATTCAATAATGGATTTTGTTGAAGGTTGTTTACAACCTATAATGATTGTCCTATGATTCAACTCCATTTTGTGAGGCCAAGCTTACAAAGTTTTTCTACCTTGGGTGTCTGATGCAAGAGCATCCATAGTTGATTGACAATCTTGCATCAACCAAAAATATTTAATTTTAATTTTTTCCTTTAGTTTGGTCTTTAAGTATTTTAGATGAATAATTTTTTTGTAATAAGGCCTAAAATATTTCACAAATATTTGACCAAGTTGTTATGTTGCAGTTTTATGGTGTTTTGGACTCATTTTTGTGGCATTTTCAAGGCAAAATCTTCAAATATGCCTTCTTGGGCATGGGATTTGGGGAGTTACAAGTTATGACAGCTAATTTATTGTTCCTAAACTTTTTCATGAAGAATTTGGACGCCGAAGAGCAAGTGGTTTGAATTTTCCTATTACAGGGCTCTTATTTGTGAGGAAGTGGCTACTTTTTCTTGGCCAATCATGGATGGGGGTTACAAAAAGAATATTTTTCAACATTTAATGATTTTAATTTTTTTTTTAAAGAATATTGTCCATTTCCAAGCATATAAAATTTGGAGTTACAAGAAAGGTGTGAAGGAGTTAATTTATATGCTTTATTTTGGTCATTTTTGGGGGTTGTTGCTGCCAAATTGAAGCTGGTGCTTCCTAGGAATGGATTTATGAAGCAAGAAGGTAGAAGCCATGATTTTGTAGGTCCGAGAGAGTGTTGATAGAAAAAAATTAAGATTAATTCCATGGTTGAAGGTGGATTCATCCACAAATTGAAGGTTGTAAGTGCAGATTTTTATTGCTTGAAGTTAGCAGTGAAGGAAGAGAAATTGCAACTATGTTTCCTTAGTAGTTTCATATTTAAAATCTGATTATAATTTGTTTGTGATTTTGCATATTAGTCCTATTGACAATAATATCTGACATAATAAGATATATGGATGTTTGTAAGTCATTTGTGTAAATTTGAATTCATGGAAATTGCTTCATAATTATTGTTTAGCATTAAAATATCTATTATTTGTTGAATGGTTTTTGAGAGAGGATTTGACATTGGGATATAGAGTCTTATCTCTTCATCAATTATTTATAGGAAAATTAGTTGAATCAAGGGCTAAGATTAAATTTCTTAATCAATGGATAGAAATGAATATGAGAGGATGGCATGGATTGAAGATCAAATCCATGGATGAGATTGAAGGATGACATGGATTGATGAAATTAATCAAGGGTTGTAATTGAATTCAACAAACACAAATCCTTAATTTTAGGAGCATGTGCAAGATATTTCCATGTGAAGGGAAATGTTTGAATTTTAATTGAAAGAATATTCTACAAGAATATTCCTTCGAGGAGTGGGAAATTAGTCAATTAAATAATTAGAAAATTATTTAATTGTGCAAGATAGGGGAATTAATTAGGATTTTAATTAAACAATTAGATTATTTTATCAAAGGGGGGAATTAATGACATTTAATTAAACAATTAAGATTATTTAATCAATTGAGGGGAATTAAATGATTTAATTAAATAATTTGTATTATTTAATCAAATAGGAAGAAAATTAGTGTGAAAGGGGTGAATTAATAGCATGTAGTTTTCACAGTCCATGATAATATAAATGCTGAGATTTATGGCATAAAACTATGTGTTATTTTTAGTATCGATGTTTTAGATCAAACTCCATGATCCATCATCAAGATAATGCAAGAAGAGAAAAAGAGTCAATAGAGGAAAAATGAAGAATTTAATTTAACAATTTGCATTATTTAAATAAATAGATGAAAATGCTCGAATCATGGTAGAAATAGTGTTATTAAATCAAAATCAAATGTGTGATACTAATCAAGGCAATTTAAGTGTCTACACATTCGATGCTTTTTGTCTTCTTATTTTTGTCCATAAGTTGTGTGCCACTAAATTTCTTGCTTCATCTAGTTTATCCAGTTCTTCTAGGAAGTGTTTGATGGATTCATCATCAATAAGTCTTAAGGCCAATGCTATATAGAGGTTATGGACCATGAAGTTTATAAGTATATTAGCTTTCATGGCATACCATTGGTCAAACAAAGTGTGTTTGGTGGCTCATTTGTATGTGTGTGGTATTCCCAATGCACCACAAGAATTTAAATGTCATAGTTGGTCCTATTTGCTTCACATCTTGGTCAAAGTAGTGCCTATTATCTTATTTAGTGCTTGACATTTTCCATTTTCTTGTGGATGGTATGGTGTGTTGCGGTTATGGGTGATAATAAAATTAGCTAATAATTTTGTTATTATTTTTTAACTAAGTGTTTTACCTGATCACTTTTATATTGAGGGGATACCCAAATATGGTAATTATGTTAAGGTAAAGGAATCTAGTAAGGTATATGTAGTGCAATCCTTGATTGGTTCAACATTGGCCCATTTAGTAATGTAGTCTACATTGGTGATAATGAATCAATCTTTGGAAAATTATCTATAGCCCAAAGTTGATAAGTCCTTTCTGCCTCAATCCACCACAATTGAAAAAGTGTGTTTATTTCCTAGCCAAACTAATGCTTGATGTGTGTTGTGGTGATTAAATATGTATTTATTTACATATTTAATCACCGCAACACACATCAAGCATTAGGTTGGCCAAGAAATAAGCCTAATCACAAAATATGCTAATTGATCAACACCAACGATCAATTTGACCACATAATCATGCACCATTTGGAATATACGTGTTGACACCTATAAGCAATCTCTAAAATTTGCAAACACTAATTCTTATCACCAGAGGAACACATACCAGTTTACGCACACCCACTTAAACTGTTCATAGCTAAAAACCTATATACCAAACTACCGTCACTTATATCTTTCAAACTATACATCCAAACCAATTGAAATTTTGAACTCACATGCAAATTATAGTTAGAAATAACATACTAGCACCGTATAACTAGATCTTATCATATGAGAGAGTGCAAACCAAAATACCAGATCAGGGTATCTCCATTACCAAATCAACTCTGTTTGCTAGATTAATGTAGATATCAACAACCAATGTTGACATCAATGACAAAACATTAAGGGGCTCCTTCATTCTTTTAACAATCTCTCCCTTTGTCATTAATGGCAACATGTACCAAAAAAGAATCTTCAAAAAGAACTCTAAACTTCTCCAAAAACTCTAAACATATCCCCCTTTGACATCAAGGAAAAAGGGTGTGTTGGTAACAAACATGTGAATTCTCCCTTAGATGCATAGGTACAAGGAAATAACTAAATTGAATATATTGACTCCCCTTTAGGGAGTTAACCCAAAATTTTGATCCATCCACATGTACAATGGAAAAAAATGAAACAATAAAAGAATATACAAGTAGAAATATGTTTAACCGGAGGAGGAGGGTCCTTCAAGTTCCTTGAGAATAGCTTTCCAAGCATACTTTCCTTCATCCCAACATTTCTTGGCTGCTGCAAGTGATCTATACAATGATTCTAGTTCGACTATACTCTCCTCTCCCTCTTCTGGAGTATTGGGTTTAGATTTATCAGTGCAAGATTTCTAGTTTTAGCTAGGGCGCATGAAACCAATATATAACCAATTTAGGTTGGAATGGACCTAAAATAGATCTTACTAACATTTTCAATACATATTTAATCACTGCAACATCCAACAAGCATTAGGTTGACTAGGAAATAAACCTAATAAAAAATATGCTAATTGATCAACACTAGTGATCAATTTGACCACATAATCATGCAACATTTGGAATATACAATGTGTTGATACCTATAAGTAATCTTCCAAATTTTCAAGCAATTAATCTTATCACCAGAGGAACATGAACCAATTTACTCATACCCACTTGAATTGTTCATAGCCAAAAAATTCTATGTCAAACTACTGTCACTTATATCTCTCAAACTATACATCCAAACCAACTAAAATCTTGAACTGAGATGTAAATTATAGTTAGAAACAACATAATAGCACTACATAAGTAGATCTTATCATATGAGAGAGTGTGGACCAAAAAATTGGATTAGGGTATCTCCATTACCAAATCAGCTCTGTTCACTAGAATAATGTAGATATCAAAAACCAATGGTGACATGTCAATGACAACACATTGAGGGGATCCTTCTTCATTGTTTCAAAATATTGTTGTTTTTTGTGTTTTAGGATCTATGGGGACAAATATACCTTGCTCTTTTACAATACATCCTTTTCCATTATAGCTAAATTATTTCAAAATTTGATATCCTATCCCATAAAGTTCTTTCATTTATGTAGACATGTAAAATTGACTTACAACCTATCACAACTTAGAATGTCTTGAAACAACTCGAAATCAACCCGAAACATCTCAGAACATCTCAGAATCAACTTGAAATGTCTTAGAACATCTAAGAATCAACCTAAAACATCTCAAAACATCTTAGAATCAACTCGAAACTTCTCAGAACATCTCAGAATCAACCCAAAATGTCTCAGAACATCTCAAAATCAACTTGAAATGTCTTGAAACAACTCAGAATCAACCTAGAATGTCTCAGAACAACTCAGAATCAACCCAAAATGTCTCATAACATCTCAAAATCAACTTGGAATGTCTTTGAGCAACTCAGAATCAACCTAAAACATCTCGAAACATCTCAAAATCAACTCAGAACATCTCAAAACATCTCAGAATCAACTCAGAACATCTTCGAAACATCTCAGAACATCTTTGAAACATCTCAAATTGTCTTGGAATCATCCCACGATCAATCCAAAAACATCAAACAACATCAAACAACATCCAAAACCCTAATTCTACTATTAATTGAATAATACAACATTATTTGATTAATTCACGTTTTATCATTTCGACCAATTAAATAAATTATAATTATTTAATAAAGTCCTAATCTAATCTTATTTCATCCTGATTAGTCAAAACAAAGCCAATTATTTGATTATGTCACTAAATCACCTTATTCCCCTAATTTGATTAAACTATTAAATCATAATAATTTAATTATGACACTTTCCCTCCAAAATTTGAATAATTAAATCAAACTATTCAAATCATTTTATCAAAAATCAAATCTAAATAATGCAAATTTATTTGCAAAAGTCAAACTTGATTTGCACGTTCAACTCCAAAAAGGAATTAATTGATTAAATCAATTAATTTATATTCTTGACCCACTTTTTGATTTAGAAAATAATGGGTTGCTGACTAAGCAATCTAATTTACTAACTCAACCATCTAATTTGGTAACTCAATCATCTAATTTTGCTAACTCAACCATCAATTTCCTAACTAAACCCTGACTGATCAATCAAATATTGACTGATCAATCTAAACCCTGACTGTCCAATCTATTCTTCAATCACCCAAATTGTGCAATCAACTTTGCACAATCTTCTCATGTCTAAATCCTCTCAACACCTTTTGACCATTGATTTGGATATTCTCCCACGTAATCCTGATTGTCGATTCAAAATCTCATTTCTTATATAACAAACCTCTCTCCTCACAAATAAGGATAAGAGAATCAACATACTTTTGAAACAAAGTGCTGTCACAATCACCATTGATAGAGCTTCAACCTTTTTGGATCGACCAAGCATCATTCATCCAAAATTTTCACATGAACTTTGGAGGCTTCACGGTGACAAGAACAATCCAACATCAAGCAAATACACTCCGCTACATGATGGTAAAGTTGTGCTTATTGCTTGCATTCATTTTGGTAATCATAGGTTTCTTAATGTGTGTTCAATTGGCTTAGTTTCATTTCATATGTGTAGGATTGGATTTTAGATTTTCTGTGTTTGATATTAGCTTAGATCCTAATTTCAATTGTAGTTTAATCTTGTTCTCATCTATCATCTTCCCACTCACACATTTTGGCACACCCAGTGGGACCTAGGTCCTCCTTACTAATGTTTTTATGAGCCAAATTGAAGTTACAGAGTTCCAAGAGCTTTCGGAAGAAGTTTCACGCACTACCTAGCAAAAGCTCTCTTTTGACTGACAAGATTTATAAGCATCTGCAACAATAAGCTTTCTTTTTCCATGGGAAGCTCTATTTTTCAACAAGAATCTCTCTTTTGCATCAAAACCCTTGCATTTTCTTCTTTCTGGGTTAGCATTTGCATAAGGATTTGAGCATTTGATTCTGGAACTAAGCATTTGCAATTTTTTCTAAGTAGTTGCATTTCTTTCTAAGCATTTTCTCTAGAAAACAAGTGCACAAATCCTATACTATTGTAATGAACCTCCTTTCTAACGTTTTCTTATTTTTGATGTACTAATAGGTTTTTTATGCAGTATTTGAAACATGTTAACTCGTTTTGTGCAAGGAAGATGATCGGTCCAAGATTTTCAGATCCACAAACTTTTTTTTTTATTAACTTAGGAAAAATTTCATTTGGTGCACTAAAATGAACAACACAAACTCACATTTGATTTTGGTGGTGTTAAAATGAACCAATTTTAAGCTTTCTAAGTTAGGAACTTTCATTTGGTGCTCTAAAATGAACAAACAACAAACTCACATTTAGTTTTGGTGCTATTAAAAATTGAACAAATTTTAAGCTTTTCTAAGTTAGGAACTTTCATTTGGTGCACTAAAATGAACAAAACAAACTCACATTTGATTTTGGTGTTGTTAAAATGAACCAATTTTAAGCTTTCTAAGTTAGGAACTTTCATTTGGTGCTCATAAAAAGAACAAAAACACTTCAATTTTGGGTTCTAAAAATGAACACATTTCATGTTTTCATAATTAGGAACTTTAATTTTGGTGTATAAAAAGAATGCAAAACGGTTTCTATTTTGTTGACGCATGCCTGATTCACTTTTTGTTGACCAAAGTTAGGACCATGCCCGATTTCTTAGAAACACTTCAATTTTGGGACATAAAAATGAACAAACTATTCTTGTTGTTTTTACACCATTGCTATCTTAATTGTCTTGATGTCCTGAACACTTCAATTTGGTGCAAAGATAAAAAGAACAAGTTGTTTATATTATTCACATATTTTAGGGGATAATACCACTCGAGGTGTTTAAAATGAATCAATTTTCTATGAAGACTATGTCGTGTATTCATTGATTGGCAAAGCTAAATGTTTGTCTTCTCCCCTCGCACCTTTTGGTGATCTTGGGTGATTGAAATTTTTTTGAGCTTCATACCTTACTTTTCAAGCATACCTTTTTAGAGGGCCTGCCTACTTGAGGAAACTCTTGCATTAAAGAACTCATGAGTGACCCAAATGGTACTTTCATTCTGGACCACTATATAAATATTTTGTGAGTGTGAGGAAAGTTCATCACTAGGCGAGTGTAGATGTCCTATATTGACATATTCTCCCTCAATATCCTTGTGATGTGTAAAAACCCATAAGGGTTGGGAGATTGTTAATTAAACAAAACGCCACATGTATAGGTGCCCGAAAATAGTATCCCCAGAACATGACTAAGAGCCAAATGTTTTAGAAGCCACCCTATTATCCAAAACATTGTTTGAAAGTGGTGCATTAGAATTTACTTGCCAAGTCCGACCACAGGCCCGCGCCATAAGTCACATGTAAAATAATCTCTTTGGAGCATGAGGTAGGCCCACCTAAGAGGATGGTTTCTCTCCACTAGGGTTGTAATTGCTTGTTAATGTTAAACTTTCCCAATTACATTAAAAAACAATTATGACATAAAATTCTGTGTTTGATTTAAAGAAAAAGAACACGCAAATCAAACATTGAACAAGATGGTCAAATAAAAAACCCTTTGATTTAGTGTATACTTGTGAAAGAAGCCTTATGTTTTGCACTCCTTGAAAGGATTTATCCTTAAAGGTTTCTGAATATTTCAACTTTTATTTTAGGTTACATTGATCAAGGTAAACATTTGGTAAACTATGGTTTGGGTGTTGTGATTTCACAACTTAAGCTATAGACATTCAGGTCACATAAAGTCCATGCTTTTGAGTCAGTCCATTGCTATTCTATCATTTTCCATACTCATGAAAATAGAGGAAACAAACACACAGAGGTTACAAACTACCATTCTAGCTCACAATCTTTTTGCTAACACTTAGGGGAAAATAAACTGAATTTGTTTATAAGGTCATTGTTCGAACAAAACATTTGGAAAATTAGATTGGTCACAAAGTCTCTCATCCATTATTCCCATACTACTTATTTGAAATAAAAACAAAACAAAACACTAGGATCATTCCTTCACTCAAAAATTTCTATGATATCAACAGTTACTTGGAACTCACAAATAGTTCAAGTATCTTTCCCACAACATATCCTCTAGACAAGGAAGTGGAATATAAATCCTAGTTCTTCAAAATTTTGATTTCCAAAAAGTAGCCACATTGCAAAACAACACTCAAACCTTAGGGTCTTGAGCTTCACAACAACCATCCTAAAACACCATCACACCTTATGACCCATTTGGTGACCTACTGCTCCAGTTCAACAACCAGACCTTGTAGCACCAATCTTTCAACCGGGTAACACATATATTGAAGGTGCCCAAATTGACATCATAAGTAGTTTGAGAATCTTCATATTTGAGAAGAATGAAACACCTCACCAATTTCTTACCACATCAATCATCTTAGACATAGATGAAGAAAAGGGAGACCTAGCAGCCATAAGACCTATATTACCACCACCTGCATGGAAATAAATACCATCTTCATGATCTCACACAAAATTAGAATCCCCAATAGAAGGTCTACTAGTCATCACTTCAAACTTTGACATCTAAGTCCAAAAGCTATCCAAAACTGCATCTCAACACTCTACCTAAACATAAACAAGTTGTTAGTAAACTTTTATGAATGAAAATTGAGGCAACATCATGATATGTGCATGTTATTTATGAATCAAAACCTAAGTCTCTTTCAGGATTGTAAGAACTTATGAAAAGCAACAACAGGATCTAGAGACTAAACATAGCACGAGAGAGAGAGAGAGAGAGAGAGAGAGAGAGAGAGAGAGAGAGAGAGAGAGAGAGAGAGAGAGAGAGAGAGAGAGAGAGAGAGAGAGAGAGAGAGAGAGAGAGAGAGAGAGAGAGAGAGAGAGAGAGAGAGAGAGAGAGAGAGAGAGAGAGAGAGAGAGAGAGAGAGAGAATATGATGACTATATTCTCAATATGCATGAAGATGCTCATGAAGATAGAAAATTACAAGCATGTACAAGGCTTGATTATAAAGGAAAGCTAGGACACAATGAAGGGACATGAATGAGACAAGTGTCCCAATCATATGTGTGGTAGGTAGAAAGAAATAATAGATAATTCCATGAAAGGTGGATCACCCACCTAAAGTGGAATTATCATGCCACGAAAGGTGGAGATAAAAAGGTGATAACTAGATCACACCACAAAGAGTGGAATTTATCCTACACACACTTCCCTAAGTGTCCAACTCATATATCTCAATGTATGCACAAACCTAGATGCAAGATGCAAATAACTAGGTGTCACAAGTGCAACCTATCATGATATGCATTCCCTAAGTAAGCTTAAGTAAAGTGTAATAAGAAAAATACTTATTTACACCAACAAGGATAATATCTAAGGACATTGGTCCTTTTCATGGTCCACTGCACAATCAAAATCCGTAGGGGAAGATCTACATCTTGAAATTGCAAACATAGTAGGAGGAGGGCCTTAAAAATTTATCGCAATCACTACATCTTGGTAAGAAACTTTTACGCACGATCTAGGAGGAACCAAATAGGCTTACCTACCCACATCCACCCTCTTATTTAGGTCAACATTGGATTTGAATACTTTAGAGCTCTAGCATCATCTTCCCTACCTTGGGATCCAAGTTGTTTATGAAAACCATGAGATCACAACACAAAAATAAAATGGAAGCAAACAAAACCAAAACTAACATCCCACCAACCAATGCCATAAAAAATGAAAGTAGCCCTTGGGGCTATAGGCCAAGTGATCTTGAAACACCACAAAATATTCCTATGTATAGAAATATCTTCAATGAAGAGGAACTAAATCACAAACATAAGGAGGTAATTGAAAAAAACAACCAAGACCCAAATAGAGTGGTTGTAGAGGAGGTAGACACAAAGGAAGAAATAAATGAGGATGAATTGTTCAAACATTCTAACAACCCCAAGGTTTTTAAACTAATGGACAGGTTGTTGAGAAAGTACCCAAACTCCTATTTCTTCAAGTTAGCACAAAGTGGTGCTAAATTACAGATGGATTTCAACGTAGAAGCTCTCAAGGATGCCAACCTTATTCCCTTAGGGGATAAATCAGTTGTAAGAAAAATAACTAAACCTCTAGAGATGCCAAATATGCCATTCGTGTTCTCACAAAATGATGGTCAACCCAAAGAGAACCCCTTATTCAAAAAACCAACTTCTGTTGAACAAGCAGTAGTGGTACAACTGTATCAAGGAGGACCATCACACTTTGAACCACATAACAACAATCCTCCTCCTAGATAGTATGCACCTCAAAATAACTCAAATATTGACCCTTCCCAGAATAGTCAGTACCTTCAACAGGGTGGAACATAGGCTCCCCATCCAAACAATAAGTACCTTCAACAGGGTGGAACACAAGGTCCCCCTTCGAACAATTTGTACCATTAACAAGGTGGACCACATGGTTCCCTTATGAACCAGCAATACCAACAACAAGGTGTGCCATAGAGCACCCTTTTTCAGTTGACCCATCAATAAGGTGTCCCATTCACACATCAATAGGGTAACCTTCAGTTTATTCCTACCTAGTAGCAAGGTGTTCCACAGAACACCCTTCTTCAGTCAACCCATCAATGAGGTGTCTCACTAATGCATCAATAGGGTAACCTTTAGTTTATTCCTACCCAATAGCAAAGTGTTCCATAAAACACCCTTCTAGAATCATCCCATCAACAAGGAGTCTCGCTAATGCATCAACAGGGTAACCTTCAGTTTAGTCCTGCCCAATAGCAAGGTGTGCCACAAAACACCCTTTTATAGTCATCTCATCAACAAGGTGTCCCACTAATGCATCAATAGAGTAACCTTTAGTTTAGTCCTGCCCAACAACAAGGTGTGCCATAGAGCACCCTTCTTCAGTCCTCCTACCAAAAAGGTGTCTCGCTAACACATCAATAGGGTAACCTTCAATACACTTCATCTCAACAACAAGGAGATAACCCTCCTTACACCCAACAAGGACCTAACTCGTTCTATGCTCAAAATAGTTTCCAAGGTCTCATACCTTCATAATACCTGATATATGACCCAAACATGGTGAGACAACAAGGCTATTATACATAGAATTGACAAACAAACATGCCAAAATATAGACAAAGAAATGAAGCTAGAGGCCATCACCCAACAGGTAGTAGACATGCAAGCCAAAAAAAAGAAAACCTATACTATCCAAGAGATATTCCAATTCTTGTTTGATCAATCTGTCACTACAATACCCTTTCCAAAGAATTTTGAAATAGCTAGGCTTGACAAAAAATACAAAGGAAGAGGGGATCCAGTAGAGAATATACATCATTTCTCTGTATCATGCATGGAAGTACGACACAATGACACATACCTCATGAGACTATTTCCACACAGCCTTATGAGCCATGCTATGGAGTGGTTCACCCGTTTGACACTAGCAGTCAAGACCTTCGATGAACTATCTAACAAATTCATAAGTCACTTCTCTTTCAACATTGAGCAAGATGTCACCATCACAAGCTTATCCACAATCAAACAGAATTAAGAAGAATCTCTTACCTCCTACCTACAACGATGGAGACACAAGGCTATTAGATGTAAATGGCCCATTCCCAACAAGGAATTGGTGGACATATTCATTATCAACATCTTACCTGAGATTAGTTATCAAGTCACAATGTTATGTCCAATAGAATTTGAAGAAACCATTGAGAAGGGTTTGAATATTGAGAGAGCCCTCATTGCAAGAGGAGCCCTTGAATCAAACATCTCAAAAGATAGTCTGTCTAGTTTGAATGAGAAACCTAAAGTTTTGGCTAAAAACAAAAACATCACAAACGATGGAGTGGTTGATGCCAGAGCATTATGGGATGCAAAAAACACAACTCAAAACAAACCACAAGTAGCACAGACAAGCTATGTTCCAAACAACACACAAAACAACCAAAATACCTATCCCAAGAACAATCAGGTTGTGAACCAATAAATAAATCAGGGAGGGCAATAGAGGTAGTACGATCAACCAACGGGGAAATTCACAGTACTAGGTGAGTCACTAGAAATGATCATGCACAAAATAGTACAAAAAAACTTCCTTAAAACTAATGATCATCCAAACTATGAGGAACCCAGTTTCAAAACATTGTGGTATAATGAGGACTTGTGTGACTTCCATATGATCAATGGACACACCAAAAACAATTGCATGAGACTCAAGCACCTCATCCAAGATTTGATAGACAAAGGGTAGGTAGATGTTGAACATCATACTGGGAATAAGGACTTGCAAATATACTCAAACTCAATCCTGAACCATGCCAAAAGAAATGACAAAGGAAAGGAACAAGAGTACCATAATGCTAATTACACATATGGGGACACAATTTGAGGAACCCTCTCACAAGTTGATGATAATAGGGAAAACATAGTGACTCTACGAGGTGGAGACAACAACTGTAATGTAACCACCTATTGAGGTAGAGTTACAATTCAAGGAGTCCCACCCAAACCTACAATCAAGTCACCAAATGACTACAATATTGTGGATCAATTGAAGAAAACACCTACCCTAATCTCAATCTTGGAGTTGTTAAAACTATCACCTGCTCATAGGGAAATACTTGAAAAGGAATTGGAAACAATAGTCCCTAATGACCTCAATCCTAGTCAATTCCAAGCCATGGTTGGAAAGATCACAACAAGTAATAATTTAATCTTTTCTGAGAAATATCTACCCCAAAGAACATTCCAGAACCAATCCCTCTACATAGAGGTTGGTGTTCATAAAACCATGGTCAAACAGGTACTGATAGATAATGGTGCAGATTTAAACATATGTACCTTAAAATTTGTCAAACAATTGGGGTATTTTGACAACGTGATTGACAAAGGCAAGAGTATCACGATAAGGGCCTACAATGACCTTGAAAGAAATTATGAAGGAATAGTTAGGTTACTAGTGTAGATAGGACCAACCATCATAGAAACCACTTGTCAAGGACTAGACCTTGAGTTGCCATACAACCTCCTCTTGGGACACCCATGGATCCATGCATTACAAGTAGTCCCTTCCACTTTTCATCAATGCCTAAAGTTTCCCCATGAAGGAAAAGAAGTAACACTATATGTCGATCCTGAGCCTTTTCATTTCTATGCCAAGTTGGAGGAGAAATACAATGAAATCCAAAGTGTGCCTAGCAACGACATAGCATTCCACTTCTTTTCTTATGTTGACCCTTCCACACTTCCATCAACCTCAACCAAGAACACCTCAAGTAACCAACCAAAAGCGGAAGCCAAGATTCAAGTACTTGACAAGGGTAATGGGAATTACTATTTCAACCAAGAATTCTGCATTGACATGCTTCCACCAACACCCAGAGTATATGGAGTTCCAAAAGAGATCAAGATAGTGCAAATAATTTCCAAACCCACTATCTTCACTAGGTGGGGAGACATGCAAGATGAAGAAATATTCGAGGACTTTTCATCCATGATCTACAAGGAGGACCAAGAAGAACTAGAAAAGCCACAAACCATTTTATTAATTGACACTACCACTAGAGGTTGTCAATTATTTAAACAAATGGGATATAATTGAAAGGGTGGCCTTGGGCTACACAAACAAGGTTGATCAGAGCCTATCATATAGTGGAAAAAAGGAATACAAATATGGGGCTAAGATACAAGCCAAATGATATGGTTATCCCAAAAATCGGACAAGGAATTGGATAAATATCATACCCTAGACAATGAATTATCTGTTGAAGACTTATTTGATAACTTTAGCATTGATAGGTTCCCTCTCCAATATATTCAAACCATTCCCAACATCTACTAAAATTTTGGTATGGAATCTAATGAATACAAATAGGATTCTCCTTCCTTCGTCACTGGATATGATTCTCCCACTTCTAACAATGACGACCTAGACACTTAGTGGGAAAAAGACACCCAAGCCATACTAACCATTTCATCCACTTCCATAAGCTTTGCAGATCAAGATAATAACCTCCCACTCTATTAGCCGCAACTCATAGATTGGGATCAACAACAACGTACACCTATTCTCGATCAATTCTAGAATGATGAGACAATCATGGAGTTCATGGGACTTTGAACAGACATACCAGTAGGAGACCACAAAGTAGGGTTCATCATGGAAATTGAACAAGAGGCATACTTTGGTGGAGAGATTGAATCTTCCAGTCACAAAAATGAAAGAAAGAACATAAAAATACGATCCCCTAGAGAAAACCACTTGTGGCTCTATCAGATCTAGAAAAGAGGAAAATAAAGGACGCATCTGAAGGTGAAAACTTGTCAGAGGCACCCGAGGATGGAGGGTTTAATCTCCCCATATCAGAATATCAAGAAAGATCAACACTGCTATTAGAAGAATTAGAACCCATAAATGTTGGTGTTGATGCCAAAAATTGACAAGGTAACCGTGTCTTATGTGAAACTCAGTTTATGGGGGACCTTTTGCGCTAAACTTGTATCCTTGGAAAATTAGATTGTTATATTGTTAATCAATAACATCAAAATCCAATGAAATAACAAAGCACAAAGGAAATAAAATGAAAATGAAAGGAACAATGTTATCAGAAATCTTCATCTTCCATGGTTCACCTTTGTTACACATTCTAGTTTGCAGCAAATCGAATGAGGCCCTTAGATTTCAAATGAGCAACCTAAAGTAATGTCAAAGCCCTATGCAAATGTTGAAGGATTTGATAGAATAATGCCTATGTCTATGACAATATGCTAAATGAAATAATAATTACCAATGCTAAAATGACTATAATGCCTAAATTCGAAAATGAAGTTGTCAGGATCCCGAAATTATGAGCAAAATTGTTTTTTATATAAAACACAATTTTGAGTGGACGGACGAGATTGAATTCTAAGGAAGACCTAGAATGAGAGGTCCAGATTAAGTCTGAGAATCCCTAATCAGGGTTAGGGTAAAATCCTTAATCGAACGGTCAGAATAATGTATCAGATAATCGGATTGACGGTGGAGAATAAATGAGGAAAATTAATTAAAGAAATAAAGATTTTCGAAAATCAAGAAGATAAAGACTGCCTGATTTGTGAGATTCAAAAAATCAAGAAGATAAGGGTTGAACTGAAGATTCGATTTGGAAAATCAAGAATCTGCTCGATTACCTGATTTTTGGAAGAATAATATCTTTTTGAATTTAATTAATTCAAAATGATAATTTTGTGTGACAAGTAAATAATCTTTTTCAGATTATTTACTAAAAAGAGTGAGAGTTAATAAAATGAAATCATTTTAAATATTTTCATTTATTTAAAATGAGAGAAAAGTGAAATTAGTAATTAAATAATTAAAAATAATTATTTAATTTGGAAGATAAGACTGAATAATTAAATAAATAAATAAATTTATTTAATTGTGACAATTAGTGACATATCAAATAAATAAATGAAATTCATTTATTTAATAATCAAGAAGAATTAATGAAGAAAGAAAATTAAATAAATTAAGAAATTTGTTTAATTGAGGGGAGACTTAGACAATTAACGATGTATTTAATAAATAAATAAAATTTATTTATTTAATAATCATGAAGAATACAAAGACATGAATTAATTAAACAATTATAAATTATTTAATTAATAGTCGAATGTGGACCAAGGACATAATTAAAGGTTTTAATTATGCTAGGACGAAAGTGGTAAAAATGAAGCTTGCAGGCCTAGGTCATTTTTAGGTGTCTACATTTTGCCCCTCTTTGTTATAATGTAGCATGTCGCATTGTTACAAAGAAAATAAGTCAAAGTCATGCCCCAGTGCAAAATAAGATGACAAAGAATGACGATGAGGGTTATGGGATGCCCCCTCGAGAGGACAGACAGGTTCCAAGAACATGGGTGTGCTCTCGAAATTAATGAGAAGACTAAAATATGAAGAGACAAAGAAATGTTAGTGCAAAAGATATGGATGATGATATGGATGCAGTGCCTATATAAGATGAGTGAGAGAAGATGACAAGACAGAAGAAGATGCAAGTTAGTTCCTAGACCAAATCCTTCAAAACTTTAGCATAAGAATTTAATTATTATTGCTCTTAATCATCATTGGGCGGTAAAATGACACAAATGGACAACAAACACCATGATATGACGTAGACCAAGGTGTGCAAGGTCATCCACTTGAAAAACAGACAGTCACAGACAAGGAATGTCCTAACTCATACTAAGGGCGAAGTTGCCCTAGTCTTTTTGTCAAGACAATCCACAAGCAGAAAAAGACAAAGACAAATCATGAGACGTCGTTGCTCCTCTAAATCCTGTTGCCAGGACATCCTTGAGGAACTAGCAACATGACTGCCTGAAAGAACAAAAGATAAAGCCATTATCATGATACGTCGTTGTTTTTCTAAATCCTTTTGTCGAGATCTCGCTAAGAAACTAGTAACATGAGTGTCAAAAGACAAAACAAATGTCATGATACATCGCTGCTTCTCTAAATCTTGATGTCAGGATCTCGCTGAAAAACTAGTAACATGATTGTCAAAAGACAGGACAAACTTCATGATACGTCGCTACTTTTCTAAATCCTGGTGTCAGGATCTCGCTGAAAAGCTAGTAACATGATTGTCAAAAGATAGGACAAACTTCATGATACGTTGCTTCTTTTCTAAATCCTGGTGTCAGGATCTCGCTGAAAAGCTAGTAACATGATTGTCAAAAGATAGGACAAACTTCATGATACGTCGCTGCTTTTCTAGATCCTAGTGTCAGGATCTCGCTGAAAAACTAGTAACATGATTGTCAAAAGATAAGACAAACTTCATGATACATCATTGCTTTTCTAAATCCTGGTGTCAGGATCTCGCTGAAAAGCTAGTAACATGATAAAAAGCAAAAAAAAAAAAAATGCCGAGTATTTGCCAAGTGTGTCTGGATGTCAAGTTTTAATGATGTCGAGATGATGAATGCCGAAGTTTTCCATATTCAAGAAGGACACATCCTGAATAATGTCGATGTCTAGGAAGGAAACATCCTAAAACACCAATGTCAAAGTTTTGTTCTTCAAAAGGACATAGCTGAAAGAACGGTGATGTCGAGAGGAATGATCCTTAAGTGTCAAAAAGGATCCCTCGAAAATGTCAAATGATAGGGACAATGCCTAGGAAGGACACAACCTAAGGCATAAATGACTGAGGTTATTCTTCAGAAGGACATATCTGAAAGGTAACAAAAAAATTGATAGTTTGACTGGTTGCGATAATTTGACTTGTGTTGACTGAATTCGACTTGTTTTGACTAAGTTTGACTTGTTTTGACTGAGTTTGACTTGTTTTGACTGAGTTTGACTTGTTTTGACTGAGTTTGACTTGTGTTGACCATATAATGATAATATACCATGGTGATACGATTGTCATGTTGAATGAATGATTGTCGTACTTTGTTTTAGGATTTTTCCCATTTGGAGAAATGATCTATCCTGACTAACAGAATTTTGACATGTGTGCCAATGTAATGCCATGAACCCTAAAGGATTGACCTAGTGCGGCCTCGGGGGCTCATCGACAGATGGCCTTGCCTACGTCATGCACTTAGAGACCTTGTAGTTTGACACGACCAATGACATTGTTTTGATGACAAAAGATTGAGTCATGATTTATTTTAACACACCTAAAAAGACTGACCTAATGTCTCAGGGACTCAAATGTGAGTCTTGCCTACGTAGCAAATGCACAGAGACAACGTAGTTCAGACACATGACAAAGACTGATTGACCTGATTGACTTTGACAAGAGATGACACTGCGTTTGCGTTCTTTGAGTAGTCTGATGTTTTGTTTGTGGTTTTCTTCAGGACGTTTTATGATTTTTTTTGGTCTTTTTTTCAGGACTTTGTGATGTTTTTGTCTTTTTTCAGGACATTTTATGATGTTTATAGTCTTTTTTCAAGACATTTTATGATGTTTTTGTCTTTTTGACGTTTAAGAGGATCATGCCAAATGCATATGACTGATGCCTACACATGAGAATCCAAGGACAAACATGATTGTGCCCCTAGTCAAGCTGAATACCAATTGACAGGTGATGACAATGTTGTTTGACGTGGGAAGGACGCATCCCGAAACAATCGTGAGGACGATGACGATAATGTGACAAAAGTATGGAGGTCGACAGCTGGGCTAGGAATGCAGTCAAGTAAAATTTTGGATAATGTGCTTGTATGGATTAGACTCATTGCATTTGGAATGACTTGGTTAGGACTAGATGGGATGATGATTATCCTTAGATCGTTTGACAAGGGAAAGCCAAGATAGGTGACAGGCATGAAAAGATGAGAGGTGGCCTTGGTAAAGGACGAGAGACATGAGACTAAGGGAATTGTCATATGATTTTCAAGGACTATGTCGTATGAGGTTATGAAAGTAATGACATGACATTTCATGAACCGTATATGATCGAAGGATACACATGTCAAAAGTTTTCCCAAAGCATGATTTATGTGTGCCAGTTTTATGTCAAGACCAAGATAGGTGGGAATGATATGGATTAAATGGTCGTAATCCAATGCCAAGAGGAAGGCCTAGGAGATGAGATGACTTGCCCCCAAGTGTAAGAGTCCACATAGACGATTTATTTTACACATGACACCTATTTGCCAGGTTTTCATCATGGTACTTATCTAGGGCCCCTGTTTTCCAGGTTTTCACCGTAGGATGAAAATTTTCTCTTTACTATTTTTCTTGACTTTTTAATTTTTTTGGTCACCAAGATGCCTGTTTTCCAAGTTTTCATCAGGGTGACAGTTTTTATCATTTTTCAATTTTTTTTTGTATTTCTGATATGTCTGGATGCTTTAGATGACCACTCACTGTTCTGAATCCACTGATGGTGCCGATGTAGAGACTGGTGCCATGATATGCCAATAATGACCTTGTTGAAGTAGTTGTCTTGTCAGGATTGTAGCACTTGTATACAATTGATTGATGTCATTGTGATCCTTTCTGATACTAGAGTTGGCCTTATCAAAATACGCACATCGCAATAGAGTGCCATGAGATTCCTTGTGGTAAAGAGTTGCTGCCATGATGTGACGGATTTGTGACGTGGGATTTTTGGACTTTAGGCGAGATGTAGGATTATGACAGATGATGGTAGATGTGGAAAGGCTGTTTGGACTTTTGGATGAATGACTTTTTATTTTCCAAACTTGGGATGGTGGATGACGGATTTTGGAGGGATGGTGTTTTGAACCAACAGTTTTAGACCATTTTGAAGGAGGTGGACATTTGTTGTATGTGGGAGTCCTCTTGTCTTGTGGCTCCACATTGTGATTGACTTTTGTATTTGACTTGGTGTCTTTGTTTGATCCAGCTTTCTTTGGGATCCATTTTAATTTCATTTGTCCACTTGTCCTTTTGTTTGATTCAATGGCCTTTGACATTTGATTTTGTTCTTTTGACTTGTAAGACTTATGTTTTTGTTGGTCCCAAAGGGAAGGTTTATTTATGATGGAATGACGGTTCATGGTGTGGGTGGAGGGGGTGTTGGCAGCAATCTTATGACAAAGATTTCTCATGGAATCCATTTTGATGTTTATATCTGACAAAGTTGCCCCCAATATCGAGGAGGTACCACTAACATTGTTTGATTTGCTGTCTAAGGAATAGCCAAGACCTTGATGTTTGTAATTTTCCTGAAGTTGTATTGGTTCTAGAATGCCTTGCTCATGTATGCCTAGTCCTTTGCCTTGATATTGCATACTTTGATAGATTCTATTTGCGATGGGGTATTTGTTGCTTTGAAAGCAAGATACTAACCCATCATTAGGTATGTGGATACTCTCACTTGTAATATTTTCATCTATAAGGAAGCCTGCTCTGACAAAGATAGATGACCCTAGTTGATCACGTGTCTTAGCTTCATTGTCATGCTGGACATATTCTTGACTGATCTCTTTGGTCTGATCATGCGACATGTCAGGTTCAAATAATTTTGTTGGTGCTTCCAAGGCAATGTTGAAGCCATCATTATTTTTAGTGTCATAGAGCCCAATGGTTTTCGCTATAACTTGATCATATGCAAGCATGTCCTTAGTGGAAGATTCTTGTTCTGGAGGAATATCATCTATGTGTCCCATGGAGGAAAGTGTCTCATCTTGGGAAGTGTCAATAGTCAAGGCCTTTATAGGGCCAGCAAGTGTTTGATCATGAATGGCATAAAGGTTAAGGAGTGGATCATTTTGGATTTCTTTGTCCATGGTACGGTCTTGGTCCAAGATGGGGTTGTCATGGATTTGGATTTCTTGGTCAATGGTAGGGTCTTGGTCAAAGATGGGGTTTTCAAAAATAGGGTCATGGGATGGACTACCTTGTTCTTGACATGAGGGTGACGTTATAATGTCATGCTTTGGGCTTTCATTTTGACATGTATCCTCAAGTTTATTAAATGGGATTTGAATTTGGACTATGATAGAATTTTCATGACTAGGTGTGGCTTGTGAGGGGGTGACTTGAAAAGGATTAATGACCAAAGGACTAGGATAGGACGTGGGAACTTGGACTGGACTAGTATATGAAGGACTAGGATAGGACATGGGGACTTGGACTAGAGTAGCATGTGAGGGACAAGGATAGGACATGGAGTCTTGGACTTGATTAATTATAGAATGACAAGGATATGACATGGAGACTTGGACTGGATCGGTATGGTATGATGTGGGGACTTGACATGAGTTGGTAGATGGTTGATAAGGGATGCAGACTTGGACGAGATTAATAGGTGAAGGACTAGGATATGATGTGGAGACATGGAATGGACTAGCGAACAATTGACTTCCCTTGTCAAAGTTAGGATAAGGCTGATTAATGGATGTTTGTTGTGGACTAATGTCATGGATGGTGTTAAGTGACTTTTGGTAGTGAGGGTAGACGGATGGAGGACTAGGACTCATGGATTGTTGGTACGAAGGACATTGATTGTCAGTTTGGAGGAATTGTCTCCTAACGTCTAAGGCTTGTTGGTATTGACCTCTACAGTGTAATTGGTATTCAACTTTACTAGCAAGCCTATCAATATGTTGGTGAAGGGAAGACAAGGTGGTGGATGTCATGATGTTAAATGCAAAGTGATAATGACGTTTGTCCAAGGGAAATGACTAATGCAAGGTGATAAAATTGTCAAGAAAGGATGTCAAATGCCAAGATGACAATGAAGATGTTGACTAAGGAAAATGACCAATGCCAAGTCTAGATGCCAAATGAGGACTATGATGGACAATGCCAAGTCTAAGTTCAAAATGAGGACTGAGATTGTTTTCTAATGTCTTGTTGAAAAGTCTGAGTTGTCCAAGGTCGACTATTTTTGTCCAGATTTGTGAATGTTGTGTATAATGTTTGAAAATATAGAAAACACTTGACAAACACGATGTTTTGGTGTAAGCAAGCACACATGAGACAAGTACAATCCTAAAAGACCAAAAGGCCAAGGGTTTGTATACTTGGTATAGCCCACTGATATACCCCGGATTGGTGATAAACACCTTTCCTTCGAGAGAGTGGATAGCTTAGAATTTTGGTGGTATTGGCTCCCCTCCACGGCTCATTAACGTCGTTCGAGCACACCAAATTTGAATTCTTGGGTAGTGACATCTCAAGAACTGCTATCTCTACTCAAGGGGATCAGTAGTGAGTGTCTTCGGGCATGATACTGTATCCTGCACTATACCAAGCAATGACCAATAGAACGGTTGGACACTAAAACAAGAGGTTTTTAATTCGAGCATTTCGTTCGTGGGGCATGATCCATGCGACAAGAGTCCCCTTTCGGATCCATCTCGTCAGAACCACACTCATGATTCTTGGGCTTTCCCCAAGAACCCACTTTTATATACCGGCTGGAAGTCCCTCGGTGTCAGGGTGCTACCGGTCTGAGTCGTCCTGGGGTGAGTACTTTTTCCCATCAGAACAAGCCCAAGTTCTAGAGTCAGTAATCGTTTCTCTTACACCCAGGATCACACGAATGCATAAGGGGAGAGGATACTTCGATATACCAAATCGTGAAGGGTAAAAATAGATAAAAACGGGTCTGGTTTTCTGATCACCGAGTTTTCACAAGGTGAGAGCATACTCGCCTACCATTTGTTCAAACATAATCAGACACTTGCAAACAAAATTCATTTTAAGGCACCAAAGGAAATGTTCCTAAATTAAAAAATGCAAGCATGTGGTTTAAGAGATAAATCTTCAACAAACGTAGCTGCAAAACCACATGTCAGTAGTTTGAATAAATATTTTTGACCCACAAAAACTCCAACGCCACATGCTGCCAACAAAGATTAGTAAAATAAAAATAAAAAATAAAAACTTAAATGAAAACAACAAACTTAAAATAGTGATAACTTCCTTCAAACTTAACAAAATTTTAAGTGGTAGATATCCATGGAAAGCTAAAAATCAAACCTTCAAAACCCAGAAAGGATTTTCCACGATTCTGCACAAAAGGAATGTTATATGCAAAAGAAAACGCAGGTTTTAAAAAAAAAATTAAAAAAAAATAGTGATCACTAAAATAGCCATAACTTTCTCAAATCTTAACAAAATTTGAAACCGTTTAAAGTTCTGGAAAGCTGAGACCGAGATCTACAAAACCCATAAACTGTTTTAAAATATTTTATTCGCCCATTTTTCTGTGCTCAAATGAAGGTGACGGGATTTCATATGACTTCTTGGCTGTAACCTGCAAAACAGTGAAAACAAACAAGAACACACAATTTTCTCTACAAAATGTTGGGTTCACCAAATGTATCCTTGGAAAATTAGATTGTTATATTGTTAATCAATAACATCAAAATCCAATGAAATAACAAAACACAAAGGAAATAAAATAAAAATGAAATGAACAATGTTACCAGAAATCTTCATCTTCCATGGTTCACCTTTGTTACACCTTCTAGTTTGCAGCAAATTGAATGAGGCCCTTAGATTTCAAATGAGAAACCTAAAGTAATGTCAAAGCCCTATGCAAATGGTCAAGGATTTGATAGAATAATGCCTATGTTTATGACAATATGCTAAATGAAATAATAATTACCAATGCTACAATGACTATAATGCCTAAATTCGAAAATGAAGTTGTCAGGATCCCGAAATTATGAGCAAAATTGTTTTTTATAGAAAACACAATTTTGAGTGGATGGACAAGATTGAATTCTAAGGAAGACCTAGAATGAGAGGTCCAGATTAAGTCTGAGAATACCTAATCAGGGTTAGGGTAAAATCCTTAATCGAACGGTCAGAATAATGTATCAGATAATCGGATCAACGGTGGAGAATAAATGAGGAAAATTAATTAAAGAAATAAAGATTTTCGAAAATCAAGAAGATAAAGACTGCCTGATTTGTGAGATTCAAAAAATCAAGAAGATAAGGGTTGGACTGAAGATTCGATTTGAAAAATCAAGAATCTGCCCGATTACCTGATTTTTGGAAGAATAATATCTTTTTGAATTTAATTAATTCAAAATGATAATTTTGTGTGACAAGTAAATAATCTTTTTCAGATTATTTACTAAAAAGAGTGAAAGTTAATAAAATGAAATCATTTTAAATATTTTCATTTATTTAAAATGAGAGAAAAGTGAAATTAGTAATTAAATAATTAAAAATAATTATTTAATTTGGAAGACTCAGGCCGAATAATTAAATAAATTAATAATTTATTTAGGTAAATAGTGTGAAACATATCAAATCGTATTGAAATTCATTTATTTTAATGTCGAGGGAAAATTAATGAAGAAAGGAAATTAAATAAATTAAAATTTGTTTAATTGAGGGAGACAGACAATTAATGGCGTATTTAATAAATAAATAAAATTTATTTATTTAATAATCATGAAGAATACAAAGACATGTATTAATTAAATAATTATGAATTATTTAATCAATAGTCGAATGTGGACCAGGGACATAATTAAATAGCTTAATTATTCTAGGACGAAAGTGGTAAAAATGAAGCTTGCAGGCCTAGGTCATTTTTAGGTGTCTACAAAACTGAGTGACCTCCAGATTTTTAAAGAAGTTGGATTCTTCTATAATGGGGGTTTGGAAAGGGAAAATGAAGCAGATAGATAAAATAAAATCTAATCTAAGGAAATGCACCAAGTCTTAATGACGGGCACGATAAATCATTGATCTAAGGGCCCGATTGGTATTTGTAATGTTCCAAAAAGGCCAAAACTAAAAATTAAAGTATAGATAATCCATTCATTGACATAAAATAACATTGCATACATTCCTACTACCAAGAAGAGTCATAAGACATGATCTAGACCAGTAAACTTGCATTCAATTTATAGAAGTTTTCAAACAAAATATCCAGACAACAACAACATAGTCTAAAGTTAATCAAATAACATAAACGAATAAAAAGGCCGAACAATTGGCGTAGTTTGAGAGTCTTTTTCAATAAAAAAACAATAATAAATGCCTGGTGTCTTTTCTAAAATCAGTTTTCCTTTTCCAAAATCCAAACCCCTCCCTCAAAACAGAGAGAAGTATATATAGTTGAAAACTCCCACCGCCTTGGAGAGTAGTAACATAAAAGATTTCACGATCTTTGGCAATGATGTAGAATTGAGTATATCTCCAGGTCGTTGCAACATAAAATATTTGAAACCAAGCATCCAATCATTCTAGGCTCAGGTGCATCCTTTGCAAATAATGTTGGTGGTCTTGGCAAGGCCAAGCAGACAAGTGTCATCACCCCTTTAAGTAATATGACATGCGACGACCAGTCACAACATTTGGTTCGCTTTATCCGTCACCCAAATACAAAACCCGCCGAAGAGACACATGTCATCATAACACAAACCATGTGAATCTTTATCTTTCACTGTTGAAAACTTGCACCAAGGTAACATGTGGCGCGTGGGCAGAGCTTTACTCAAAAGTGAAGGGAAGCGATCATCGATTGTGCGCAGCGATGACAGTGGAAGCATAGCGGGGTTTCTCGAAATGTGAAGGAAAGGAAACCTCTGGGGAGCATAGAGCATATACATGGAGGGGGCAGCAGAGTTTGAGAAAAAGGTTGAGTAGCTTATTTGCAATGCGTGGGCCGATACTTAGAGGAAAAATATACCCGAAGGGAGCTTGTTGAATATTTATTCACAGATTTTGGAAACTACTAGGGGCGTTTTGCTTGAGGAACAGAGAACCCAATTTTTTTCTGGATTATAGACTAGAGCGCCATTCACTAGGTGACAGAGTCAAAGCTTGGAAAGAGCCACCTGCAGTGGTGACCAATCGTCCTCAGATGGCTTGACTATGTTGTGTAAATTCTCCTGTGCTCCACCCAAGTCGAGCTCTTGCTTATAAGGCAGTGTCTCAAGTAAGATGACCCCTGCTTCAGAATGAAAGAATAGTTGTGCAAGCGGATAAATAACTCCCTCAATGTTAGTTGCGGTGGGAGGATGGCTGAAATTATGGAAAGCACCAGGGTCATTTTCCTTCTCTATTTTTTATGGAATCTGCTCAACTGTAGCAATAGAGCCATCTTCAAGGAATGGGGATGGCATACCAATCTCACTTAATTTGGAGAAAATCTCCCACATGTTGTCCACTGTCTCGTTTAGAGTAGCAGCAGTTGCTTTACTGCACTGGAAGGCAAAGTGGCAATGGATAATTTTTTTTTTTGTCTGAGCAGTAGCACTCCAATCTTCAGTTCCTACCTTGGCGAGGTCTTCATCAAAGATTGAATATAGCTTGGTGAGTAGGTCCTTTGCTTCCAAAACCTTTTCTGAGATAAATTGTTGAAAATTCTCAATTGTACTATGAGCCTCTTGGCTCAGTTTTGCTACTTTGGCGGCGAACCAGAGAGTGGGCTGCAGTGTTAGGCAATTTTTTTTAATCTTTTCCCAATGAGAAATGTACAATTGCTTGAACAATGGAACAAGATCTGATTGTGCAGGGAAGGCCGGGAGAGAGCTTTTAAGAGAAGTGATCTCCGCATCCTTTGAGTTAATGACCTTGACCAATTTTGCATTTTTTATTTTTTTGGATGCCAGTTGCTCCCCGGAGCTGCTCATTTCTTTATGCCAATTTTCCTTAGCTCGGGAGTGGTTTTCCAAATGCATGTCAAGAGAGGACTTTGTCTCCTGAATTTCTTTTTTCTAATTGGGCCTTTCGGCCCTCAAATTCGACATTTTACTCCTATAACTTTTTCTCATATTGAGCTCGCTAATCCTCTAAGGCCTCATTTTTTTGTGCCATCCCTTGATCATATTCAATGTGACGCTGCTCCAACTCCTCGTTCCTTAGCTACAAATTTTGCTCTGCCTCCAGATTCTTAGTACGCATCTCATTAACCATAGTAGGGTCGATAGTCTGAACCTTCACAAGCTCCCCTTGAAGTTTGTTCCTTTCATTCTCTACTGCCAACACCCTCTCTATCAAATGCGCAACATCCGCTTCCAAGGATTTCTCCTTTTTCTCCAAAAAACTAGCCTTTTCCCTTACTAATTTAAGCTGCTCATCCATTTTCTTTAGTTGGCGACCAGTTTTAAGGAAGTCATAGGTGACGGCCCATTGTGTTTCCTCCATAAGCTCAACCTTATCCTATGGTCAGACCACCTTCATGTCAAACCATATTGCATACACTTTGTGGTCTTTTGGATGCATCTCCCCTTGTGGCTTGGTTACCGTCAGGTACAGGGTCACAAATTTGAACACTTACTGGGTCTCATCATAAAGAGTTTGTATCTTTGGTTCTATAGGCTTACTATCCTCCTTGGCCTTGTGCTTTTGTATTCTATTCGTACGTTCCTCCTTTTCGGAGTCAATCTGCGCCATGAATAGGGCCGGCGACGAGACTCGCCTGCCTGCTAAAGGAGAACCAGAAGGTAGGGAATATGGATAGGTAATTTTGATAGGCCCAGACATTTGCTTCTTCTGGAGAGTGAGTTTGTGGGGAGAAGGGGGCACATTCCAAAGCTTGGTTTGAGAACCAACAAAAGGGCTTGCCACTTGCCAAGGTTCAATTGGTGAACCAGTGGGAGGACTCTTGGGCTAAAATGGTGGAGTTGTCATCGTGGAGTCACCCTGCTGTGAGGGAAGAGGAGGATTTGTGGAAATAGTAGAAATGGGGGTGTTGGCAGTGGGTACACCTTTAGAAAGTGAGGCAAGGTAGGTTTGAGTGACAACAATTGGCATAAGGGTTCATAGAGGAGTAAAGGTAGGTGGAGTGACTTGTGAGAACTAGGCGAAACCTCCTGCATGCGTTGGATCAAAGATGGGAAACGAAGGGCCAACACTCATGGTGGGGATTTCTGTGGAGATAGTGGAGGATACCAAGGATTGAGAAGCAAGAGAAGAAGGAGCAAAATTTATCTGTTGACTGGTCGATGGTGGCCCTTGACTCGTTAGCGACTCTTCCCCTTCTTCAGACTCCTGGCTAGCTGCAAGCACCTATCTTTTGGTGGGTTCTTGTGAACTCTCTCAAACAGTGGCCTCTATCCATTGCCACTTTGCAAGTGGGGTTTCTCCAGCCTTGGAAGCTATTGTTGGTTGTTGCTACAACATTTTAGTTGCCTTAGCAGCCCAAGTGAGTGTATGTGAAGCCCTTGATACATTAAACCACACATTGGTGGCTACAGAGGCGGGCTGTCCAAATATTTTCTCTTGCAGTGCAGAGGATGCAGAAGTTTCCATTTCTTCCTCTTCTTGTTCTTTGGACCCACCTTCTGGGTCATTTCCTTTATTGGTGCTAGAGTTAGAGCTGGTATGCTCCTCATCCCACCATTTTTAAAATTCTTGGTCCTCCTTCAAGCTTTCATAAGGAACATTCAACTATTTTGTCTCATGGCGATATTTCTAGAAAGCTTCTATCTTCT
>VDFB02281492.1:180385679-180413267 GCA_007258455.2 Sequoia sempervirens | reverse complement strand
GGTGCATTTTGGTGGAGGTCGTCAGACTATGGTGGGTTGAGTACCACAATATTGGAAGAGACTGTGAGTTGCATTTGGTGGAGGTGGTTGGTTCATGGTGGAGTTGATTCCACATTGAAGATGTTGAGCATAGAGAAGAATTGCCAGAGGAGAAGGATACTTGTTTTGGCTAGCTGCTAGAAGAGGAGAAAGAACTCATTGGTGGTACCAAATTCAATAATGGATTTTGTTGAAGGTTGTTTACAACCTATAATGATTGTCCTATGATTCAACTCCATTTTGTGAGGCCAAGCTTACAAAGTTTTTCTACCTTGGGTGTCTGATGCAAGAGCATCCATAGTTGATTGACAATCTTGCATCAACCAAAAATATTTAATTTTAATTTTTTCCTTTAGTTTGGTCTTTAAGTATTTTAGATGAATAATTTTTTTGTAATAAGGCCTAAAATATTTCACAAATATTTGACCAAGTTGTTATGTTGCAGTTTTATGGTGTTTTGGACTCATTTTTGTGGCATTTTCAAGGCAAAATCTTCAAATATGCCTTCTTGGGCATGGGATTTGGGGAGTTACAAGTTATGACAGCTAATTTATTGTTCCTAAACTTTTTCATGAAGAATTTGGACGCCGAAGAGCAAGTGGTTTGAATTTTCCTATTACAGGGCTCTTATTTGTGAGGAAGTGGCTACTTTTTCTTGGCCAATCATGGATGGGGGTTACAAAAAGAATATTTTTCAACATTTAATGATTTTAATTTTTTTTTTAAAGAATATTGTCCATTTCCAAGCATATAAAATTTGGAGTTACAAGAAAGGTGTGAAGGAGTTAATTTATATGCTTTATTTTGGTCATTTTTGGGGGTTGTTGCTGCCAAATTGAAGCTGGTGCTTCCTAGGAATGGATTTATGAAGCAAGAAGGTAGAAGCCATGATTTTGTAGGTCCGAGAGAGTGTTGATAGAAAAAAATTAAGATTAATTCCATGGTTGAAGGTGGATTCATCCACAAATTGAAGGTTGTAAGTGCAGATTTTTATTGCTTGAAGTTAGCAGTGAAGGAAGAGAAATTGCAACTATGTTTCCTTAGTAGTTTCATATTTAAAATCTGATTATAATTTGTTTGTGATTTTGCATATTAGTCCTATTGACAATAATATCTGACATAATAAGATATATGGATGTTTGTAAGTCATTTGTGTAAATTTGAATTCATGGAAATTGCTTCATAATTATTGTTTAGCATTAAAATATCTATTATTTGTTGAATGGTTTTTGAGAGAGGATTTGACATTGGGATATAGAGTCTTATCTCTTCATCAATTATTTATAGGAAAATTAGTTGAATCAAGGGCTAAGATTAAATTTCTTAATCAATGGATAGAAATGAATATGAGAGGATGGCATGGATTGAAGATCAAATCCATGGATGAGATTGAAGGATGACATGGATTGATGAAATTAATCAAGGGTTGTAATTGAATTCAACAAACACAAATCCTTAATTTTAGGAGCATGTGCAAGATATTTCCATGTGAAGGGAAATGTTTGAATTTTAATTGAAAGAATATTCTACAAGAATATTCCTTCGAGGAGTGGGAAATTAGTCAATTAAATAATTAGAAAATTATTTAATTGTGCAAGATAGGGGAATTAATTAGGATTTTAATTAAACAATTAGATTATTTTATCAAAGGGGGGAATTAATGACATTTAATTAAACAATTAAGATTATTTAATCAATTGAGGGGAATTAAATGATTTAATTAAATAATTTGTATTATTTAATCAAATAGGAAGAAAATTAGTGTGAAAGGGGTGAATTAATAGCATGTAGTTTTCACAGTCCATGATAATATAAATGCTGAGATTTATGGCATAAAACTATGTGTTATTTTTAGTATCGATGTTTTAGATCAAACTCCATGATCCATCATCAAGATAATGCAAGAAGAGAAAAAGAGTCAATAGAGGAAAAATGAAGAATTTAATTTAACAATTTGCATTATTTAAATAAATAGATGAAAATGCTCGAATCATGGTAGAAATAGTGTTATTAAATCAAAATCAAATGTGTGATACTAATCAAGGCAATTTAAGTGTCTACACATTCGATGCTTTTTGTCTTCTTATTTTTGTCCATAAGTTGTGTGCCACTAAATTTCTTGCTTCATCTAGTTTATCCAGTTCTTCTAGGAAGTGTTTGATGGATTCATCATCAATAAGTCTTAAGGCCAATGCTATATAGAGGTTATGGACCATGAAGTTTATAAGTATATTAGCTTTCATGGCATACCATTGGTCAAACAAAGTGTGTTTGGTGGCTCATTTGTATGTGTGTGGTATTCCCAATGCACCACAAGAATTTAAATGTCATAGTTGGTCCTATTTGCTTCACATCTTGGTCAAAGTAGTGCCTATTATCTTATTTAGTGCTTGACATTTTCCATTTTCTTGTGGATGGTATGGTGTGTTGCGGTTATGGGTGATAATAAAATTAGCTAATAATTTTGTTATTATTTTTTAACTAAGTGTTTTACCTGATCACTTTTATATTGAGGGGATACCCAAATATGGTAATTATGTTAAGGTAAAGGAATCTAGTAAGGTATATGTAGTGCAATCCTTGATTGGTTCAACATTGGCCCATTTAGTAATGTAGTCTACATTGGTGATAATGAATCAATCTTTGGAAAATTATCTATAGCCCAAAGTTGATAAGTCCTTTCTGCCTCAATCCACCACAATTGAAAAAGTGTGTTTATTTCCTAGCCAAACTAATGCTTGATGTGTGTTGTGGTGATTAAATATGTATTTATTTACATATTTAATCACCGCAACACACATCAAGCATTAGGTTGGCCAAGAAATAAGCCTAATCACAAAATATGCTAATTGATCAACACCAACGATCAATTTGACCACATAATCATGCACCATTTGGAATATACGTGTTGACACCTATAAGCAATCTCTAAAATTTGCAAACACTAATTCTTATCACCAGAGGAACACATACCAGTTTACGCACACCCACTTAAACTGTTCATAGCTAAAAACCTATATACCAAACTACCGTCACTTATATCTTTCAAACTATACATCCAAACCAATTGAAATTTTGAACTCACATGCAAATTATAGTTAGAAATAACATACTAGCACCGTATAACTAGATCTTATCATATGAGAGAGTGCAAACCAAAATACCAGATCAGGGTATCTCCATTACCAAATCAACTCTGTTTGCTAGATTAATGTAGATATCAACAACCAATGTTGACATCAATGACAAAACATTAAGGGGCTCCTTCATTCTTTTAACAATCTCTCCCTTTGTCATTAATGGCAACATGTACCAAAAAAGAATCTTCAAAAAGAACTCTAAACTTCTCCAAAAACTCTAAACATATCCCCCTTTGACATCAAGGAAAAAGGGTGTGTTGGTAACAAACATGTGAATTCTCCCTTAGATGCATAGGTACAAGGAAATAACTAAATTGAATATATTGACTCCCCTTTAGGGAGTTAACCCAAAATTTTGATCCATCCACATGTACAATGGAAAAAAATGAAACAATAAAAGAATATACAAGTAGAAATATGTTTAACCGGAGGAGGAGGGTCCTTCAAGTTCCTTGAGAATAGCTTTCCAAGCATACTTTCCTTCATCCCAACATTTCTTGGCTGCTGCAAGTGATCTATACAATGATTCTAGTTCGACTATACTCTCCTCTCCCTCTTCTGGAGTATTGGGTTTAGATTTATCAGTGCAAGATTTCTAGTTTTAGCTAGGGCGCATGAAACCAATATATAACCAATTTAGGTTGGAATGGACCTAAAATAGATCTTACTAACATTTTCAATACATATTTAATCACTGCAACATCCAACAAGCATTAGGTTGACTAGGAAATAAACCTAATAAAAAATATGCTAATTGATCAACACTAGTGATCAATTTGACCACATAATCATGCAACATTTGGAATATACAATGTGTTGATACCTATAAGTAATCTTCCAAATTTTCAAGCAATTAATCTTATCACCAGAGGAACATGAACCAATTTACTCATACCCACTTGAATTGTTCATAGCCAAAAAATTCTATGTCAAACTACTGTCACTTATATCTCTCAAACTATACATCCAAACCAACTAAAATCTTGAACTGAGATGTAAATTATAGTTAGAAACAACATAATAGCACTACATAAGTAGATCTTATCATATGAGAGAGTGTGGACCAAAAAATTGGATTAGGGTATCTCCATTACCAAATCAGCTCTGTTCACTAGAATAATGTAGATATCAAAAACCAATGGTGACATGTCAATGACAACACATTGAGGGGATCCTTCTTCATTGTTTCAAAATATTGTTGTTTTTTGTGTTTTAGGATCTATGGGGACAAATATACCTTGCTCTTTTACAATACATCCTTTTCCATTATAGCTAAATTATTTCAAAATTTGATATCCTATCCCATAAAGTTCTTTCATTTATGTAGACATGTAAAATTGACTTACAACCTATCACAACTTAGAATGTCTTGAAACAACTCGAAATCAACCCGAAACATCTCAGAACATCTCAGAATCAACTTGAAATGTCTTAGAACATCTAAGAATCAACCTAAAACATCTCAAAACATCTTAGAATCAACTCGAAACTTCTCAGAACATCTCAGAATCAACCCAAAATGTCTCAGAACATCTCAAAATCAACTTGAAATGTCTTGAAACAACTCAGAATCAACCTAGAATGTCTCAGAACAACTCAGAATCAACCCAAAATGTCTCATAACATCTCAAAATCAACTTGGAATGTCTTTGAGCAACTCAGAATCAACCTAAAACATCTCGAAACATCTCAAAATCAACTCAGAACATCTCAAAACATCTCAGAATCAACTCAGAACATCTTCGAAACATCTCAGAACATCTTTGAAACATCTCAAATTGTCTTGGAATCATCCCACGATCAATCCAAAAACATCAAACAACATCAAACAACATCCAAAACCCTAATTCTACTATTAATTGAATAATACAACATTATTTGATTAATTCACGTTTTATCATTTCGACCAATTAAATAAATTATAATTATTTAATAAAGTCCTAATCTAATCTTATTTCATCCTGATTAGTCAAAACAAAGCCAATTATTTGATTATGTCACTAAATCACCTTATTCCCCTAATTTGATTAAACTATTAAATCATAATAATTTAATTATGACACTTTCCCTCCAAAATTTGAATAATTAAATCAAACTATTCAAATCATTTTATCAAAAATCAAATCTAAATAATGCAAATTTATTTGCAAAAGTCAAACTTGATTTGCACGTTCAACTCCAAAAAGGAATTAATTGATTAAATCAATTAATTTATATTCTTGACCCACTTTTTGATTTAGAAAATAATGGGTTGCTGACTAAGCAATCTAATTTACTAACTCAACCATCTAATTTGGTAACTCAATCATCTAATTTTGCTAACTCAACCATCAATTTCCTAACTAAACCCTGACTGATCAATCAAATATTGACTGATCAATCTAAACCCTGACTGTCCAATCTATTCTTCAATCACCCAAATTGTGCAATCAACTTTGCACAATCTTCTCATGTCTAAATCCTCTCAACACCTTTTGACCATTGATTTGGATATTCTCCCACGTAATCCTGATTGTCGATTCAAAATCTCATTTCTTATATAACAAACCTCTCTCCTCACAAATAAGGATAAGAGAATCAACATACTTTTGAAACAAAGTGCTGTCACAATCACCATTGATAGAGCTTCAACCTTTTTGGATCGACCAAGCATCATTCATCCAAAATTTTCACATGAACTTTGGAGGCTTCACGGTGACAAGAACAATCCAACATCAAGCAAATACACTCCGCTACATGATGGTAAAGTTGTGCTTATTGCTTGCATTCATTTTGGTAATCATAGGTTTCTTAATGTGTGTTCAATTGGCTTAGTTTCATTTCATATGTGTAGGATTGGATTTTAGATTTTCTGTGTTTGATATTAGCTTAGATCCTAATTTCAATTGTAGTTTAATCTTGTTCTCATCTATCATCTTCCCACTCACACATTTTGGCACACCCAGTGGGACCTAGGTCCTCCTTACTAATGTTTTTATGAGCCAAATTGAAGTTACAGAGTTCCAAGAGCTTTCGGAAGAAGTTTCACGCACTACCTAGCAAAAGCTCTCTTTTGACTGACAAGATTTATAAGCATCTGCAACAATAAGCTTTCTTTTTCCATGGGAAGCTCTATTTTTCAACAAGAATCTCTCTTTTGCATCAAAACCCTTGCATTTTCTTCTTTCTGGGTTAGCATTTGCATAAGGATTTGAGCATTTGATTCTGGAACTAAGCATTTGCAATTTTTTCTAAGTAGTTGCATTTCTTTCTAAGCATTTTCTCTAGAAAACAAGTGCACAAATCCTATACTATTGTAATGAACCTCCTTTCTAACGTTTTCTTATTTTTGATGTACTAATAGGTTTTTTATGCAGTATTTGAAACATGTTAACTCGTTTTGTGCAAGGAAGATGATCGGTCCAAGATTTTCAGATCCACAAACTTTTTTTTTTATTAACTTAGGAAAAATTTCATTTGGTGCACTAAAATGAACAACACAAACTCACATTTGATTTTGGTGGTGTTAAAATGAACCAATTTTAAGCTTTCTAAGTTAGGAACTTTCATTTGGTGCTCTAAAATGAACAAACAACAAACTCACATTTAGTTTTGGTGCTATTAAAAATTGAACAAATTTTAAGCTTTTCTAAGTTAGGAACTTTCATTTGGTGCACTAAAATGAACAAAACAAACTCACATTTGATTTTGGTGTTGTTAAAATGAACCAATTTTAAGCTTTCTAAGTTAGGAACTTTCATTTGGTGCTCATAAAAAGAACAAAAACACTTCAATTTTGGGTTCTAAAAATGAACACATTTCATGTTTTCATAATTAGGAACTTTAATTTTGGTGTATAAAAAGAATGCAAAACGGTTTCTATTTTGTTGACGCATGCCTGATTCACTTTTTGTTGACCAAAGTTAGGACCATGCCCGATTTCTTAGAAACACTTCAATTTTGGGACATAAAAATGAACAAACTATTCTTGTTGTTTTTACACCATTGCTATCTTAATTGTCTTGATGTCCTGAACACTTCAATTTGGTGCAAAGATAAAAAGAACAAGTTGTTTATATTATTCACATATTTTAGGGGATAATACCACTCGAGGTGTTTAAAATGAATCAATTTTCTATGAAGACTATGTCGTGTATTCATTGATTGGCAAAGCTAAATGTTTGTCTTCTCCCCTCGCACCTTTTGGTGATCTTGGGTGATTGAAATTTTTTTGAGCTTCATACCTTACTTTTCAAGCATACCTTTTTAGAGGGCCTGCCTACTTGAGGAAACTCTTGCATTAAAGAACTCATGAGTGACCCAAATGGTACTTTCATTCTGGACCACTATATAAATATTTTGTGAGTGTGAGGAAAGTTCATCACTAGGCGAGTGTAGATGTCCTATATTGACATATTCTCCCTCAATATCCTTGTGATGTGTAAAAACCCATAAGGGTTGGGAGATTGTTAATTAAACAAAACGCCACATGTATAGGTGCCCGAAAATAGTATCCCCAGAACATGACTAAGAGCCAAATGTTTTAGAAGCCACCCTATTATCCAAAACATTGTTTGAAAGTGGTGCATTAGAATTTACTTGCCAAGTCCGACCACAGGCCCGCGCCATAAGTCACATGTAAAATAATCTCTTTGGAGCATGAGGTAGGCCCACCTAAGAGGATGGTTTCTCTCCACTAGGGTTGTAATTGCTTGTTAATGTTAAACTTTCCCAATTACATTAAAAAACAATTATGACATAAAATTCTGTGTTTGATTTAAAGAAAAAGAACACGCAAATCAAACATTGAACAAGATGGTCAAATAAAAAACCCTTTGATTTAGTGTATACTTGTGAAAGAAGCCTTATGTTTTGCACTCCTTGAAAGGATTTATCCTTAAAGGTTTCTGAATATTTCAACTTTTATTTTAGGTTACATTGATCAAGGTAAACATTTGGTAAACTATGGTTTGGGTGTTGTGATTTCACAACTTAAGCTATAGACATTCAGGTCACATAAAGTCCATGCTTTTGAGTCAGTCCATTGCTATTCTATCATTTTCCATACTCATGAAAATAGAGGAAACAAACACACAGAGGTTACAAACTACCATTCTAGCTCACAATCTTTTTGCTAACACTTAGGGGAAAATAAACTGAATTTGTTTATAAGGTCATTGTTCGAACAAAACATTTGGAAAATTAGATTGGTCACAAAGTCTCTCATCCATTATTCCCATACTACTTATTTGAAATAAAAACAAAACAAAACACTAGGATCATTCCTTCACTCAAAAATTTCTATGATATCAACAGTTACTTGGAACTCACAAATAGTTCAAGTATCTTTCCCACAACATATCCTCTAGACAAGGAAGTGGAATATAAATCCTAGTTCTTCAAAATTTTGATTTCCAAAAAGTAGCCACATTGCAAAACAACACTCAAACCTTAGGGTCTTGAGCTTCACAACAACCATCCTAAAACACCATCACACCTTATGACCCATTTGGTGACCTACTGCTCCAGTTCAACAACCAGACCTTGTAGCACCAATCTTTCAACCGGGTAACACATATATTGAAGGTGCCCAAATTGACATCATAAGTAGTTTGAGAATCTTCATATTTGAGAAGAATGAAACACCTCACCAATTTCTTACCACATCAATCATCTTAGACATAGATGAAGAAAAGGGAGACCTAGCAGCCATAAGACCTATATTACCACCACCTGCATGGAAATAAATACCATCTTCATGATCTCACACAAAATTAGAATCCCCAATAGAAGGTCTACTAGTCATCACTTCAAACTTTGACATCTAAGTCCAAAAGCTATCCAAAACTGCATCTCAACACTCTACCTAAACATAAACAAGTTGTTAGTAAACTTTTATGAATGAAAATTGAGGCAACATCATGATATGTGCATGTTATTTATGAATCAAAACCTAAGTCTCTTTCAGGATTGTAAGAACTTATGAAAAGCAACAACAGGATCTAGAGACTAAACATAGCACGAGAGAGAGAGAGAGAGAGAGAGAGAGAGAAAATGAGAGAATATGATTGTATTATCAATATGCATGAAGATGCTCATGAAGATAGACAATTACAAGCATGTACAAGGCTTGATTATAAAGGAAAGCTAGGACACAATGAAGGGACATGAATGAGACAAGTGTCTCAATCATATGTGTGGTAGGTAGAAATAAATAATAGATAATTCCATGAAAGGTGGATCACCCACCTAAAGTTGAATTATCATGCCAATAAAGGTGGAGATAAAAGGTCTCATGTCCCCGAAATTGTAAATATGAAAATAATCAAACATTGAAATAAATAAAATAAATAACCAAATACATATTAAAAATATATATATAAAAATATAAAACATTAACATTAATATTATAATTATGATACTATCATATTTCCCCCAAGATGATAACACAAAAGATAAGATAATAAAGATATTGATAATTTATTGCTATCTCACTTTAATATGAAATATTAAAAATACAGATAAATAAATATCAGAAATAAAATAATAGTTATAAACTAAACTATCATTATGAAGATAATATTACAATTATGAGTGTTATTACCAAAGGAAACATAATTCTCAAATAAGCCATTTCATTAATTGTAACCAAAGATTATATTAAAATTTAAGAAGCTATCAAATATACATTATATCTGTTCTAACTAAAGTCATCGAATCATTAAGAAGCTAATAAATACTCATTATATTTATTTTGACCAAAGTCAGCAAACCAAGAAGTGACGGTTCCTAAAGCAGCGTTTGACTCTAAAGGTGGCAGTGTCTTTCCAAGAGACATGTCGGTGGGATAGACTCTTCAAACAAATTAATATTTATGCTGGTCTCTCTCACAGATAAGAGTATCATCGCGGGAGTTTTAGAGAGACACGATGGGAAAAAGAAACAAATAAAACATTTAGAAGTTAAGGAAAGAACATAGGGAAGAGGGGCATCGATTGGGAAAAGTAAGAGCAAGACCAAAAAGCAGCCAGTAAGGATAATCTGTCAGTGCCAATTAAATTACGATTTCAGAAATATAGAATTAGTGTATTAATTAGTTTAAGCTTATTTCCAGAATTATAAATTAATATATATTATGGCAGAATATTGATGAAGGATTGTAATATTGTTTAGGATGATTCATGCATAATACCTTGATAGCATATTCATAGCTCACTGTATATTACTTATGTGATTATTGCATATATATATATATATATATATATGGATATATCTATATCTATATATATAGATATAGAATAAATATATATGGATAATATGTAGACTCATGCAAAGAGGAGTATTCTAAGTCCGAAGATAATCAGTAATGATTATATATATTCATATACGCTTTATATGTGATTATCCAATAATAATGCTTGTAGCAATTATTGAGTCTTATAAGTAATAATGACTCTTCATTCACTAGGATGATAAATGGTACAATAGAATACCAACCTTGGGATCTTGATAGATATTTAATATCTACCCTAATGTACTTATGAAATATATTATAGGAGAATCACCCATAGTAAAGGAAATGGATAATCCTTTGATAAGAATCAAATATTTATATCATCTTTGATCTTGTTGGATGTTATTACTTAAATTTATCAATCTCTAATCTTTCTAATGTCTCCTTGAGAAACACTTTGAATGCAAGATTTGGGATTAGGAGCTTTCACTAAAAAGGGGACATTACAAAAGGTGATAACTAGATCACACCACAAAGAGTGGAATTTATCCTACACACACTTCCCTAAGTGTCCAACTCATATATCTCAATGTATGCACAAACCTAGATGCAAGATGCAAATAACTAGGTGTCACAAGTGCAACCTATCATGATATGCATTCCCTAAGTAAGCTTAAGTAAAGTGTAATAAGAAAAATACTTATTTACACCAACAAGGATAATATCTAAGGACATTGGTCCTTTTCATGGTCCACTGCACAATCAAAATCCGTAGGGGAAGATCTACATCTTGAAATTGCAAACATAGTAGGAGGAGGGCCTTAAAAATTTATCGCAATCACTACATCTTGGTAAGAAACTTTTACGCACGATCTAGGAGGAACCAAATAGGCTTACCTACCCACATCCACCCTCTTATTTAGGTCAACATTGGATTTGAATACTTTAGAGCTCTAGCATCATCTTCCCTACCTTGGGATCCAAGTTGTTTATGAAAACCATGAGATCACAACACAAAAATAAAATGGAAGCAAACAAAACCAAAACTAACATCCCACCAACCAATGCCATAAAAAATGAAAGTAGCCCTTGGGGCTATAGGCCAAGTGATCTTGAAACACCACAAAATATTCCTATGTATAGAAATATCTTCAATGAAGAGGAACTAAATCACAAACATAAGGAGGTAATTGAAAAAAACAACCAAGACCCAAATAGAGTGGTTGTAGAGGAGGTAGACACAAAGGAAGAAATAAATGAGGATGAATTGTTCAAACATTCTAACAACCCCAAGGTTTTTAAACTAATGGACAGGTTGTTGAGAAAGTACCCAAACTCCTATTTCTTCAAGTTAGCACAAAGTGGTGCTAAATTACAGATGGATTTCAACGTAGAAGCTCTCAAGGATGCCAACCTTATTCCCTTAGGGGATAAATCAGTTGTAAGAAAAATAACTAAACCTCTAGAGATGCCAAATATGCCATTCGTGTTCTCACAAAATGATGGTCAACCCAAAGAGAACCCCTTATTCAAAAAACCAACTTCTGTTGAACAAGCAGTAGTGGTACAACTGTATCAAGGAGGACCATCACACTTTGAACCACATAACAACAATCCTCCTCCTAGATAGTATGCACCTCAAAATAACTCAAATATTGACCCTTCCCAGAATAGTCAGTACCTTCAACAGGGTGGAACATAGGCTCCCCATCCAAACAATAAGTACCTTCAACAGGGTGGAACACAAGGTCCCCCTTCGAACAATTTGTACCATTAACAAGGTGGACCACATGGTTCCCTTATGAACCAGCAATACCAACAACAAGGTGTGCCATAGAGCACCCTTTTTCAGTTGACCCATCAATAAGGTGTCCCATTCACACATCAATAGGGTAACCTTCAGTTTATTCCTACCTAGTAGCAAGGTGTTCCACAGAACACCCTTCTTCAGTCAACCCATCAATGAGGTGTCTCACTAATGCATCAATAGGGTAACCTTTAGTTTATTCCTACCCAATAGCAAAGTGTTCCATAAAACACCCTTCTAGAATCATCCCATCAACAAGGAGTCTCGCTAATGCATCAACAGGGTAACCTTCAGTTTAGTCCTGCCCAATAGCAAGGTGTGCCACAAAACACCCTTTTATAGTCATCTCATCAACAAGGTGTCCCACTAATGCATCAATAGAGTAACCTTTAGTTTAGTCCTGCCCAACAACAAGGTGTGCCATAGAGCACCCTTCTTCAGTCCTCCTACCAAAAAGGTGTCTCGCTAACACATCAATAGGGTAACCTTCAATACACTTCATCTCAACAACAAGGAGATAACCCTCCTTACACCCAACAAGGACCTAACTCGTTCTATGCTCAAAATAGTTTCCAAGGTCTCATACCTTCATAATACCTGATATATGACCCAAACATGGTGAGACAACAAGGCTATTATACATAGAATTGACAAACAAACATGCCAAAATATAGACAAAGAAATGAAGCTAGAGGCCATCACCCAACAGGTAGTAGACATGCAAGCCAAAAAAAAGAAAACCTATACTATCCAAGAGATATTCCAATTCTTGTTTGATCAATCTGTCACTACAATACCCTTTCCAAAGAATTTTGAAATAGCTAGGCTTGACAAAAAATACAAAGGAAGAGGGGATCCAGTAGAGAATATACATCATTTCTCTGTATCATGCATGGAAGTACGACACAATGACACATACCTCATGAGACTATTTCCACACAGCCTTATGAGCCATGCTATGGAGTGGTTCACCCGTTTGACACTAGCAGTCAAGACCTTCGATGAACTATCTAACAAATTCATAAGTCACTTCTCTTTCAACATTGAGCAAGATGTCACCATCACAAGCTTATCCACAATCAAACAGAATTAAGAAGAATCTCTTACCTCCTACCTACAACGATGGAGACACAAGGCTATTAGATGTAAATGGCCCATTCCCAACAAGGAATTGGTGGACATATTCATTATCAACATCTTACCTGAGATTAGTTATCAAGTCACAATGTTATGTCCAATAGAATTTGAAGAAACCATTGAGAAGGGTTTGAATATTGAGAGAGCCCTCATTGCAAGAGGAGCCCTTGAATCAAACATCTCAAAAGATAGTCTGTCTAGTTTGAATGAGAAACCTAAAGTTTTGGCTAAAAACAAAAACATCACAAACGATGGAGTGGTTGATGCCAGAGCATTATGGGATGCAAAAAACACAACTCAAAACAAACCACAAGTAGCACAGACAAGCTATGTTCCAAACAACACACAAAACAACCAAAATACCTATCCCAAGAACAATCAGGTTGTGAACCAATAAATAAATCAGGGAGGGCAATAGAGGTAGTACGATCAACCAACGGGGAAATTCACAGTACTAGGTGAGTCACTAGAAATGATCATGCACAAAATAGTACAAAAAAACTTCCTTAAAACTAATGATCATCCAAACTATGAGGAACCCAGTTTCAAAACATTGTGGTATAATGAGGACTTGTGTGACTTCCATATGATCAATGGACACACCAAAAACAATTGCATGAGACTCAAGCACCTCATCCAAGATTTGATAGACAAAGGGTAGGTAGATGTTGAACATCATACTGGGAATAAGGACTTGCAAATATACTCAAACTCAATCCTGAACCATGCCAAAAGAAATGACAAAGGAAAGGAACAAGAGTACCATAATGCTAATTACACATATGGGGACACAATTTGAGGAACCCTCTCACAAGTTGATGATAATAGGGAAAACATAGTGACTCTACGAGGTGGAGACAACAACTGTAATGTAACCACCTATTGAGGTAGAGTTACAATTCAAGGAGTCCCACCCAAACCTACAATCAAGTCACCAAATGACTACAATATTGTGGATCAATTGAAGAAAACACCTACCCTAATCTCAATCTTGGAGTTGTTAAAACTATCACCTGCTCATAGGGAAATACTTGAAAAGGAATTGGAAACAATAGTCCCTAATGACCTCAATCCTAGTCAATTCCAAGCCATGGTTGGAAAGATCACAACAAGTAATAATTTAATCTTTTCTGAGAAATATCTACCCCAAAGAACATTCCAGAACCAATCCCTCTACATAGAGGTTGGTGTTCATAAAACCATGGTCAAACAGGTACTGATAGATAATGGTGCAGATTTAAACATATGTACCTTAAAATTTGTCAAACAATTGGGGTATTTTGACAACGTGATTGACAAAGGCAAGAGTATCACGATAAGGGCCTACAATGACCTTGAAAGAAATTATGAAGGAATAGTTAGGTTACTAGTGTAGATAGGACCAACCATCATAGAAACCACTTGTCAAGGACTAGACCTTGAGTTGCCATACAACCTCCTCTTGGGACACCCATGGATCCATGCATTACAAGTAGTCCCTTCCACTTTTCATCAATGCCTAAAGTTTCCCCATGAAGGAAAAGAAGTAACACTATATGTCGATCCTGAGCCTTTTCATTTCTATGCCAAGTTGGAGGAGAAATACAATGAAATCCAAAGTGTGCCTAGCAACGACATAGCATTCCACTTCTTTTCTTATGTTGACCCTTCCACACTTCCATCAACCTCAACCAAGAACACCTCAAGTAACCAACCAAAAGCGGAAGCCAAGATTCAAGTACTTGACAAGGGTAATGGGAATTACTATTTCAACCAAGAATTCTGCATTGACATGCTTCCACCAACACCCAGAGTATATGGAGTTCCAAAAGAGATCAAGATAGTGCAAATAATTTCCAAACCCACTATCTTCACTAGGTGGGGAGACATGCAAGATGAAGAAATATTCGAGGACTTTTCATCCATGATCTACAAGGAGGACCAAGAAGAACTAGAAAAGCCACAAACCATTTTATTAATTGACACTACCACTAGAGGTTGTCAATTATTTAAACAAATGGGATATAATTGAAAGGGTGGCCTTGGGCTACACAAACAAGGTTGATCAGAGCCTATCATATAGTGGAAAAAAGGAATACAAATATGGGGCTAAGATACAAGCCAAATGATATGGTTATCCCAAAAATCGGACAAGGAATTGGATAAATATCATACCCTAGACAATGAATTATCTGTTGAAGACTTATTTGATAACTTTAGCATTGATAGGTTCCCTCTCCAATATATTCAAACCATTCCCAACATCTACTAAAATTTTGGTATGGAATCTAATGAATACAAATAGGATTCTCCTTCCTTCGTCACTGGATATGATTCTCCCACTTCTAACAATGACGACCTAGACACTTAGTGGGAAAAAGACACCCAAGCCATACTAACCATTTCATCCACTTCCATAAGCTTTGCAGATCAAGATAATAACCTCCCACTCTATTAGCCGCAACTCATAGATTGGGATCAACAACAACGTACACCTATTCTCGATCAATTCTAGAATGATGAGACAATCATGGAGTTCATGGGACTTTGAACAGACATACCAGTAGGAGACCACAAAGTAGGGTTCATCATGGAAATTGAACAAGAGGCATACTTTGGTGGAGAGATTGAATCTTCCAGTCACAAAAATGAAAGAAAGAACATAAAAATACGATCCCCTAGAGAAAACCACTTGTGGCTCTATCAGATCTAGAAAAGAGGAAAATAAAGGACGCATCTGAAGGTGAAAACTTGTCAGAGGCACCCGAGGATGGAGGGTTTAATCTCCCCATATCAGAATATCAAGAAAGATCAACACTGCTATTAGAAGAATTAGAACCCATAAATGTTGGTGTTGATGCCAAAAATTGACAAGGTAACCGTGTCTTATGTGAAACTCAGTTTATGGGGGACCTTTTGCGCTAAACCGAAAGTGACCTCTCGATTTTTAAAGAAGTTGGATTCTTCTATAATGGGGGTTTGGAAAGGGAAAATGAAGTAGATAGATAAAATAAAATCTAATCTAAGGAAATGCACCAAGTCTTAATGACGGGCACGATAAATCATAGATCTAAGGGCTCGATTGGTATTTGTAATGTTCCAAAAAGGCCAAAACTAAAAATTAAAGTATAGATAATCCATTCATTGACATAAAATAACATTGCATACATTCCTACTACCAAGAAGAGTCATAAGACATGATCTAGACCAGTAAACTTGCATTCAATTTATAGAAGTTTTCAAACGAAATATCCAGACAACAACAACACAGTCTAAAGTTAATCAAATAACATAAACGAATAAAAAGGCCGAACAATTGGCGTAGTTTGAGAGTCTTTTTCAATAAAAAAACAATAATAAAGGCCTGGTGTCTTTTCTAAAATCAGTTTTCCTTTTCCAAAATCCAAACCCCTCCCTCAAAACAGAGAGAAGTATATATAGTTGAAAACTCCCACCGCCTTGGAGAGTAGTAACATAAAAGATTTCACGATCTTTGGCAATGATGTAGAATTGAGTATATCTCCAGGTCGTTGCAACATAAAATATTTGAAACCAAGCATCCAATCATTCTAGGCTCAGGTGCATCCTTTGCAAATAATGTTGGTGGTCTTGGCAAGGCCAAGCAGACAAGTGTCATCACCCCTTTAAGTAATATGACACGCGACGACCAGTCACAACATTTGGTTCGCTTTATCCGTCACCCAAATACAAAACCCGCCGAAGAGACACATGTCATCATAACACAAACCATGTGAATCTTTATCTTTCACTGTTGAAAACTTGCACCAAGGTAACACGTGGCGCGTGGGCAGAGCTTTACTCAAAAGTGAAGGGAAGTGATCATCGATTGTGCGCAGCGATGACACGTGGAAGCATAGCGGGGTTTCTCGAAATGTGAAGGAAAGGAAACCTCTGGGGAGCATAGAGCATATACATGGAGGGGGCAGCAGAGTTTGAGAAAAAGGTTGAGTAGCTTATTTGCAATGCGTGGGCTGATACTTAGAGGAAAAATATACCCGAAGGGAGCTTGTTGAATATTTATTCACAGATTTTGGAAACTACTAGGGGCGTTTTGCTTGAGGAACAGAGAACCCAATTTTTTTCTGGATTATAGACTAGAGCGCCATTCACTAGGTGACAGAGTCAAAGCTTGGAAAGAGCCACCTGCAGTGGTGACCAATCATCCTCAGATGGCTTGACTATGTTGTGTAAATTCTCCTGTGCTCCACCCAAGTCGAGCTCTTGCTTATAAGGCAGTGTCTCAAGTAAGATGACCCCTGCTTCAGAATGAAAGAATAGTTGTGCAAGCGGATAAATAACTCCCTCAATGTTAGTTGCGGTGGGAGGATGGCTGAAATTATGGAAAGCACCAGGGTCATTTTCCTTCTCTATTTTTTATGGAATCTGCTCAACTGTAGCAATAGAGCCATCTTCAAGGAATGGGGATGGCATACCAATCTCACTTAATTTGGAGAAAATCTCCCACATGTTGTCCACTGTCTCGTTTAGAGTAGCAGCAGTTGCTTTACTGCACTGGAAGGCAAAGTGGCAATGGATAATTTTTTTTTTTGTCTGAGCAGTAGCACTCCAATCTTCAGTTCCTACCTTGGCGAGGTCTTCATCAAAGATTGAATATAGCTTGGTGAGTAGGTCCTTTGCTTCCAAAACCTTTTCTGAGATAAATTGTTGAAAATTCTCAATTGTACTATGAGCCTCTTGGCTCAGTTTTGCTACTTTGGCGGCGAACCAGAGAGTGGGCTGCAGTGTTAGGCAATTTTTTTTAATCTTTTCCCAATGAGAAATGTACAATTGCTTGAACAATGGAACAAGATCTGATTGTGCAGGGAAGGCCGGGAGAGAGCTTTTAAGAGAAGTGATCTCCGCATCCTTTGAGTTAATGACCTTGACCAATTTTGCATTTTTTATTTTTTTGGATGCCAGTTGCTCCCCGGAGCTGCTCATTTCTTTATGCCAATTTTCCTTAGCTCGGGAGTGGTTTTCCAAATGCATGTCAAGAGAGGACTTTGTCTCCTGAATTTCTTTTTTCTAATTGGGCCTTTCGGCCCTCAAATTCGACATTTTACTCCTATAACTTTTTCTCATATTGAGCTCGCTAATCCTCTAAGGCCTCATTTTTTTGTGCCATCCCTTGATCATATTCAATGTGACGCTGCTCCAACTCCTCGTTCCTTAGCTACAAATTTTGCTCTGCCTCCAGATTCTTAGTACGCATCTCATTAACCATAGTAGGGTCGATAGTCTGAACCTTCACAAGCTCCCCTTGAAGTTTGTTCCTTTCATTCTCTACTGCCAACACCCTCTCTATCAAATGCGCAACATCCGCTTCCAAGGATTTCTCCTTTTTCTCCAAAAAACTAGCCTTTTCCCTTACTAATTTAAGCTGCTCATCCATTTTCTTTAGTTGGCGACCAGTTTTAAGGAAGTCATAGGTGACGGCCCATTGTGTTTCCTCCATAAGCTCAACCTTATCCTATGGTCAGACCACCTTCATGTCAAACCATATTGCATACACTTTGTGGTCTTTTGGATGCATCTCCCCTTGTGGCTTGGTTACCGTCAGGTACAGGGTCACAAATTTGAACACTTACTGGGTCTCATCATAAAGAGTTTGTATCTTTGGTTCTATAGGCTTACTATCCTCCTTGGCCTTGTGCTTTTGTATTCTATTCGTACGTTCCTCCTTTTCGGAGTCAATCTGCGCCATGAATAGGGCTGGCGACGAGACTCGCTTGCCTGCTAAAGGAGAACCAGAAGGTAGGGAATATGGATAGGTAATTTTGATAGGCCCAGACATTTGCTTCTTCTAGAGAGTGAGTTTGTGGGGAGAAGGGGGCACATTCCAAAGCTTGGTTTGAGAACCAGCAAAAGGGCTTGCCACTTGCCAAGGTTCAATTGGTGAACCAGTGGGAGGACTCTTGGGCTAAAATGGTGAAGGAGTTGTCATCGTGGAGTCACCCTGTTGTGAGGGAAGAGGAGGATTTGTGGAAATAGTAGAAATGGGGGTGTTGGCAGTGGGTACACCTTCAGAAAGTGAGGCAAGGTAGGTTTGAGTGACAACAATTGGCATAAGGGTTCACAGAGGAGTAAAGGTAGGTGGAGTGACTTGTGAGAACTGGGCGAAACCTCCCGCATGCGTTGGATCAAAGATGGGAAACAAAGGGCCAACACTCATGGTGGGGATTTCTGTGGAGACAGTGGAGGATACCAAGGATTGAGAAGCAAGAGAAGAAGGAGCAAAATTTATCTGTTGACTGGTCTATGGTGGCCCTTGACTCGTTAGCGACTCTTCCCCTTCTTTAGACTCCTGGCTAGCTGCAAGCACCTATCTTTCGGTGGGTTCTTGTGAACTCTCTCAAATAGTGGCCTCTATCCATTGCCACTTTGCAGGTGGGGTTTCTCCAGCCTTGGAAGCTATTGTTGGTTGTTGCTACAACATTTTAGTTGCCTTAGCGGCCCAAGTGAGTGTATGTGAAGCCCTTGATACATTAAACCACACATTGGTGGCTACAGAGGCGGGCTGTCCAAATATTTTCTCTTGCAGTGCAGAGGATGCAGAAGTTTCCATTTCTTCCTCTTCTTGTTCTTTGGACCCACCTTCTGGGTCATTTCCTTTATTGGTGCTAGAGTTAGAGCTGGTATGCTCCTCATCCCACCATTTTTAAAATTCTTGGTCCTCCTTCAAGCTTTCATAAGGAACATTCAACTATTTTGTCTCATGGCGATATTTCTAGAAAGCTTCTATCTTCTCATTAGTCCATTCCTCATCCTTCCACAACTTGTTGTACATGGTGCATTCCATCTGGACACTATCCTTAGCCTCTGCCACAACAAAGTAAAACTTGTGCCATGGCTCTCTATTATCTTGTGTGGGAACACACACTAGTTCAATAAAAATTTCATCCTTATCGACCCACGGGTTGCACCTCTTTTCCTAGTAGGGTTGATGAATGTGAGTAACCTTCATGTACGGTTGTGGTAGATCATTGAAAGGGTTGTAATCCCATTTATCACTTACCAAAACTAACCCTAAATGAGCTAGTTTATCTTGCAATAGCTGATGCGATTGTTTTTTTACCAAAGTCACTATTTTGAAATTCTTCAAACAAGTGAAGAATCCTTTCCTCTTGATGCTTTGGCTCCTGCAGAAGGTATAATCAATAATACACACCTACCGATACATTTTAAGAGTGAGTGGTGCAGGAGCACCTTCACATCACCATGGTTCTCTTTTGTAGATGATTCCATTTTCCATTTTATAATTCATTTCAAGAGTCATTTGATAAGTATTTGGCAGAAAATGTAAAAGTGTCAACAAAAATGTCAAATTTGCAAAAAAATGTAAAAAGTTGCATTAAGCAACAATTAGTTGTTAAGAGGTCATTAGAGACTAATCTAATAGGAAGTTGAAAACAGTTGGAAACTGATTTTCTATGGTGTAAATTCCTTTAAAAAGTATTTTGAACTCCTTTTGTGGTCGTTGGTGATTGATACCTTGAAGAAAATAATGGAAAAAAACTCTGTTTTTATGCACATTTTCCAGAAAATTGACTGTTTCCAGCCTTTGTACGGATTTTTACAGCCTCAAATGATGGAATAAATGTTTTTAAGTGTTAGAGGGAACAATCAACCTTCCATTTACAATTCGTTTCATGCAGATTGGTTCATTTTTAAAGAAGTTATCCTAATTTTTGTAAATACAGTCTAAATTCTGATCTAGGGTAACAGTTTGCAGTAAAATTCATGTTTCTCACAATTTAACTGTTGGATTTTTCTAAAAATTGGAGAAAATGTCTGTAATGATATCCTCGAAAGTCTCACTGGAGCGATTGGATTAATTTGTTGATTTGTGAAAGTTATAGGTGACTTTTTGCATGCATATCTGCTTATTTCGACCTAATTTGTAGCAAAGAAGTCTGGACAGCAAGCCTGTGTTCCAAAACAAGTGTACCTAAAAATGAGATAAATTTTTAATGACCAAAATGGGTGCTCAAAAATGTATTTATTTTTTTAAGATTCAATCTGGTTTGAAAGTTACACCCGATTTAGTGTTTTGATTCCCTTCAAGCGAAATTTGGGTTTTTGGTGCAAGTAATTTGTAAATTTGATGAAACAGAGGAATAAGGCTATGTAATTGGTTTATTTCTGTCAAAATGATGATTTTGAAGATGTATGAGGGTCTGGTTTGAGTTTGATACAGGTTTAGAGTCATGTTTTGAAGAGTTGGGCTTTGTAGCCATGAAGAAATTCAAAGAAATTGAAGTGATTTTGGTAAAGGATTGAATGAGAATTGTTTTAAGTATTGTTGTTTCTTCCTTTGCTCTACATCGTGAGCACCCTATTTGTGACATAGGTTGGGAGTAGGAAAGGTTGATCAGTGAAGCTCCGCATCCGAAGAATTAAGAAATCCACTGCAAAGAACTAGTCACAAGCGAGAGTGAAAATCTGCATATATCTAGTCTGATTAATGTTGAGCCGGATCATGTCACCTCCTCCTTGTAAATATGAAAATAATCCAAAAATGCATAGTAATCATATGTCATGGAAAGAAAGGGTGTCCATGTGGATATTGGCTTCCTCCTCTACTTCTCATAAAAAATAGACAATTCAAAATAACTGCCGAAGAAGTCAGGGTTTTGATGCAGGATCATATGAACCAGGAAGGAGAGAAATCTAAACTTCCCTTCCACCGGGTAATTTTCTATTTTCCATATCATTTCCTCGACGAGTAATTCCGCGAAATCGTACCATAAGATATTAAGCTACTTGCAGAATTGGAAAGACGAACCTAGTTGAAAGGCTTCCACCATCTCGTCGGAGTCCCGACCACACACAAATGCTAGCATTGAAAAGGTGTCTTGCATGTCTTCAAGAAATGAACCGTTTGGCAACGAGATACTTGGTAGCTTAGTGCCTGGGATTCCCCTCTTGCCAATTTCTTCCATTAGGAAATCAGGGCTCTTTTTCATCGCCTTCCATGTGTTTTCTCCTTTAGCAAGAGTGAAGGACTTGATTTGCTCCTTTTTGGTACTTGGGTCCAGGATACATAGCATGTGCCAAATAGCTTGTGGGCTGATGTTAACCTTTAAGGTTTAACCCTCAATGCAGTGGGTGTTTAGGTTATAATGTTGAATGGCGACATCAACTATCTCCGGGCAATAATGTACTAGCGGGACCATGTATTGCAAAAGCCCGCTATACCATACCCTTTTTGCTATTGATATGGTTTCCCGAGATGCCCTCATCCTTGAAAAGGCTACTTCTCTTAAAGACTTATGGTTTTTCACGAGGCGCGGGTCATGAATATTATCGCATTCTTCCTCAACCCTTTTCTGGTTTATGTAATCTTTGGGCCTATCCAACTACATTGTATTTTCCCTCTTCGACTTGCTTGGTATACCTGGCATAGCATATGATAAATCTTCATCGACATACACAACTTTTGATGACCGTATATCTCTAAGCAAGTGTTGGTCAGTCTCCTCTTGAATTTGTTGTGATGAACTCTCTGACATTTTTTCCTTAGATGAAAGCTTTTGTAGGTTTTGAATTCTTTGTAATTTTTCCTCGGCTCTGGATATGCCAAAAACTTCTCTTCACTTGGATTAGCATATTTCAAAAGACATTTAAGCATTAAAAGTTTCTTCACACAATATTTTAGCTATCTTTACTCAAAGTGGTAGAAGAAAGTGGGCTTTTGCATTTAATTAGCATGTACTACCAACTCCTTGGTTTGTGCAAAAATGGGATATTTGGTAGTTGAAGTGGCAAAAAGCCATAATTTCATTTGGCAACCGTGTGATTCGAGGTGATCTCCTTGGAACTTGGGTCAATGATTCACATTTTAACTCAGCATTTGTATGCATTGGCAATTAATATCCTGAATGGAATGATTAAGCCAAAGCAAAAACCGACACCTGAAAAGATATGAATCCTACTTTGGGTTCTGGGAAATGCCTGTGAGGTGACATAGTAGCTTTTGGACCGTGCAACTCATTGCCGATGAGTGCCACCATTTTTAAGCTAATTAATTAGCTCTCATTAACTCTGCATGCATTGAGCCGTACTTTTACAGGCACAACTGGTCAGGAAATGCAAGCAAACATAGGCACGCTTCTCAAGTTGGCACTTGGTTATCATCACATTTTCTCGAAGAAGATTAGCATGCTTTTCCTCAAATTTTCTATAAATAGGCCTCTAAGTAGTGAGGAAATCACACTTAGCATTTGAACAAATTTTAGCAATAGGTCATTGGCTAAGTATCTGGCTTTTATTACTAGAAAGTTTCCTCATAGGCTAGGTTGTAGGTAGATTTTAGGAATAGTTAGAAGGCAGTAGCAGTGTGTCGATAGCATGGACACTCCTATTAGGCTAGTTTCTTATAAGTCGCAGATAACTTTCCTCTAAGAGATTTCAACTAGGTGCTTGAAAAGGATTACCAAAAACAAACACTCCCTGGCTTTGATAGCCATGAAGTGGGTTTTGGGTTGGGACTGCATTGAGTATGAAGACAAATACTGCATCAATACCCACATTTTCTTGCACTTTGTTGCATCTATGTTGGATATTGGTATCCCCAGGCCTTTTATTTTGAAGTTCGTTAAGGAAATCTTTCCTAAAAAGTACCTGAATGGTCTAGGTGAAGTCGTTGCTCACGTTGTGAATGGGGTAGGCCTGCCAATGGCCAGTGACCTCCAGCGTTATATTGAGGAAGAAGTGGTTGTCCCACGGTTTCTGTTTCTCAGTGGATTTTTCCTCTAGACACATGATGACCACCAGTGGAGGGTTACCCAGGCCTTGCACTTTTTGTTCTGCATCTGCAATGTAGTGCCATTCTACAAAATTGATTGGTACACTAACTTCAGGAACTTGGTGTTCCTTCACCAATGGCGGTTGCTCCAAATGAAACTGTTGATGAAGATGCAATAGACGCTGTTATTAATGCACCAATTGTTGTTTCCCATGCTATTAGATGAAATGCTTCCTTGTCTCCTTATTTTTTGTTGTTAAGAATACACCACCCATTTCTAGTTTTTGTATATAAGCCTGAAAAATGCCATACACATAGTATATATGAAAAGAATATCACATATAATCATATACTTTCTGAATTATGGCTCTTTTAGCCATTTTTGCCATTTAAAAATGAAAGAATATATATAATGACATATATCTTTATAAAATCCATGGCTCCTTCTCTTTCAACATATTTGTCGTATGGGTTCCTTTTCATCCAACATATTTGTTTATTTACTTTGCATATGGGTTTTTTTTTCTTATTGTTCCTATAAAGTAATTTTACTACCCTATTCTCGACAATGATGGGTTGCTTTCCACCAAAACATGAATTAATTTCAAAAAAGACCAGCCAACACAAAGGGAAAGAAAAATAAAAGCATTATTCACATATATACAATAGTAAAACTTTGCCACACAATGGAACAACTTAAGATGAATCCAGTTCACCGAAATTCCCAAGGCTTCCTGTTCCATGCTTTCTAATTCAAAATCGTTATGTTCTTTGCACTTAATGATCTTAAATGGACCTTCCCATAGGCTATCGAACTTTCTGTACTGACCTAGCTTAGCAGCCCTTTCATTAAATTTCAACACTAAGTCTCTGCACTTTAAGCGTTAGTCAAAGGCCCTCTTGTCAAACCATCGCTTGGCCACCTGCTGGCAGTTTTTCATGGCTATTAGGAACTTCTCCCTTTTTTCTTGTACTTCTAACAGTTTGACAAGCCGAACCTCCATGGTGCCATTTTGTTCTATCTCAAGGGATTTCAACAATTGAAGCGCTGAAATCTCCATAGATATAGGCAACAATGCCCCTTTTCCATATACCAACTCATAAGGCGAAGTTTTAAGGGATTTCTTAGGAGTTATGTGGTCTACCCAAAGTGCCACTCGAAGGTTTTTGTGCCATTCTCTTTGGTGCTCTGAACCAATTCTTTTAAGGAGTCAGACTAGGTTCTTGTTCGTTGAACTAGCTAGGTCATTTCCCTGTAGGTAATAATTCGATGATGTCTTAAGGAATATGCCATTTGTTAATGCAAAGTGAGATACCTTTTCGCCTAGGAAATCTCTGACATTATCAGAAATGATAGTCTTCGGAGGGTCGAACCTTGTCACTAGCTCTTCGATGAAATCCACTATATTTTCCTCTGTTGCATTTTTAAGCAGAGTGACCTTTGTCCATCTCGTGAAGTAATATGTAGCCATCATAATCCACTTGTGTCCGACACTGGAAGTAGGATTGATCATCCTGATGAAATCCAAGCCCCATTGTGCAAATGGTTCATCTGCCACTATAGGCTTGAGAGGCATTGCAAAATTCTTCCTTTTTCCTGTAAAAAAAATGGCATTCTTTGCAAGATTTCACCAAGGAGTGAGAGTCGTTGAAAAGTGTGGGCCAATAGTAACTTGTGCACATGATTTTGATGGTAGTGGTCTTAGCGGAGAAGTGTCCACCCACAACATTGTTGTGGAAAGTGTCGAGGATTCTGTTTGCTTGCTCTGTAGTAATGCATCACAAGAGGAGACCATTGAAATTCCTTTTGAAAAGGACCCCTTCCACTAGTGCATATCTACAATTTTGTAGTTGATAGTATCTCCTCTTTTGGGAGGAAAGACCTAGCGGATACTTTCCTGTTTGCATAAACCTCACTCTATCTATTAGCCAACAACCCTCAAACCCTGGCTCATTCATTAGAACAAGCTTTGGTTGCTCTTCCTCAGCAGGTATCTCTTTGTCATGTGCCATGTATTCACACAGTCCTCTTCCATGGACGATTTTAGTGGGTCTGACCTCAATGTCATATTCAAGGATCTTGGTGATCCAATTAGCTCTTTTTTCTATGATTTCTCCCTCCATGATATATTCGCGCCCATTGGAGTGCGCGACATAGATAATCACTTTGTTGCAGGAAATTAGATGGCGGAATTTTTTAAGTTCATTTACTATTGCAAAGGATTTGCTTTCGATGAAATTATAATTCCTCATATTCCTTCAGGGTTTGGGAGTAAAATGCCACCGAGTGTTCCCCTTTTCTTTCATTATTTTTTGAGTTAAGACAATAGCAATACTAAACTTGCTATTGAATACATACATTATAAAGTCCTTAGATAAGTCTAGATTAACCAGTACTGGAGCTGAGGAAATAACATCCTTAACCTTTTCAAATGCTTCTCTGGCTTCCCTTGTCCACTTAAATGCTTGATCTTTTTTAAGCATTAGGGTGATTGGCTTAATTATTCCCATGAAGTCGAAAATAAACTTGCTAATAAACTTTACCTTTCCCAAGAAGGATTGAACGCCTTTCTTGTTAACCAGAAGGGGAAGTTCCTTGATGGATTTCACTCGATCGGGGTCGATTGAAACTCCTCCTTTGGACACAACGTGTCCTAATAGCTTGCCTTGTGACACTCTAAATACACATTTTTTTGGATTCAGGGAAACCTTGAAATCTTGGAATTTTTGAAAAACCATTTCAAAGTGATCAAAATGATCATCCTTAGACTTAGAAAACATATTAAAATCATCTAAATAAATAAGGATAATCTTATTGATTAGCTCGCTGAAAGCGATGCCCATTGCTCGCTGGAATGTTTCCCCTGTGTTGGATAAACCAAAAGGTATTTTAGCATATGCGAATGTTACCCACTTTGTAGTGAACATAGTCTTGTGTTGATCCTTTTCTTTAACTTAGATCTGATTATAACTGGAGAAGCCATCAAGTAGAGAAAAAATTTCCAATCCTGCTACTGTTTGCAGGATTGTCTCCATAGAAGGCAATGGATAAGGATCCTTCAGGGATGCTCTGTTCAGGTCTCAGAAGTCTACACACAAGAGGATATCTCCATTCTTCTTTCAGATCAGGACCAGATTGGATACCCACGTGCTATGCTTGATTGAGAAGACAATATGTGACTTGATTAGATTTGTTAGCTCTTGTGCCATTAGTGCTTCAATTTTGGGGTTTACTAGCCTTTTCTTTTTTCAAACTAAATTTGCACCTTCTGTCAGCTCAATCATGTGGTAGATGATGTCAGGATCATATCCCTTCAGATCATCATAGGACTAGGCCACTAATCCTTCATATTTCTCATAGAAATTGATAAGCCTTTCTTTATCATGGCGCAAGACATCTTTCCCGACTCAAAGGTTTCTACCATCTGAGACTTGAAGGTCTATATAGTCACTTTTGTCTCCCACAAACTTCCATCTATCATTTTTTGCATCATCGCAATCAAAA